>CAJQUW010003829.1:0-378662 GCA_907163375.1 Prostheceraeus crozeri
AATAGAGGTACTGGAGTAGACACAGGATCTATATCAAGTCAAGGTCATACAAGTGGAGTCCATTTAAATTCATTATTTGAGAGTCATTTAATTATACATATCAGTTATATTAGTAATTTTATAAGTAACAAAGTTGTTATAATCATTTTTAGACGTGGAGATAACCAGAAAATTCAGAAACAAGCTATTCTGATTACTAACGTGTGATTGGATAATACTTGCACGTGATGAAGCGCCATTATAGATCAAAATATGTGTTTTTGTTGCTTTTTCTCGACATGGTTTGAAAAACTTAATCATTTAAATTAATTTTATATTAATTCAATGTAATAGTATTACATATAACAATATAAACATTGTTATGTGTTTGCAGACGTGATTATGAACTTTGCTCCTTAATATGTGTGACGTCACATGCTACGAGTGACATAGAATACACAGGAACGCAAGCATTTTGCATCTGTCTTGTGTTTGATCACCGACTACGCTTTTTTTGGGTCCTTCGCCACGACCGCTACGCCATCAAAATCGTCGTTACATCCACCGTAAATGTCGTATCGCTGCTGTGTTCCAAATTGTAGGACTGGGTATGGAGCGAAGAAAGCACGTAACTTGCACCTGTTTCGAATTCCCGAGGCCGACTACAAATTGTTTGAGAAAGCCATTCCTCGCGCCAACTTTAGAATATCACCTTCGACGCGCATTTTGTTCACTGCATTTCGACACATCATGCTTTGACTACAGCTCTACAGATACGAACTCAAGTAGAGAAAAGTCAACTTTGAAGAATCCTCGTCTTAAAACTGGATCAATTCCTACCATGTTTCTCAACTGTCCATCCTATCTATCTCGACCCAGCACCTACGCCAAGAACAACAGCTACAAGCTCAAGATATATTGATCAATTCGAACCTTCGGCAGTGAGTGAAACTATTCGATTCTTTAAATGAAACTGACAGAATTGAGAATCTGAAATCAATTATGGATTTCAAAGAGGTTACGTCGAATTCATCCTATGCTCTCCGTGACGATGAATTATTGACTATTTATATCCACGATGAACAGCATCACAGGATACTTGGTCGCATGGAGATTTCATCTGACTTTACTTTCAATGGATATATTCTAGACTCCGTTATAAATGCCGAAGAGTTCAATCATCTCCTTAGTGTCAGTAAGCATGTAACATACTTCACTGAATTATCAAATTGTCTTACTGTAATCAAAACAAAACGGAATTGCTTGACACAGGAGTGCATCAAAAATTGTTTGATTGTATCAAAACACTTGACGAGAAGATAGACGATGATTTTCTAGATTTCATTTCGGAACAGTTGAAATTGAGGTCAATTTCTCCAAATCGGCGTCGATATTCATCAGTTATATGCGCATGCTTACTTTTGGCGATCGGCTAGTTCTTCTTGCTACAAACAGTTGTGTGAAGTTCTTTGTCTTCCTTCTATGAAGACCCTGAATCGATTATCATCGGCTATTCCCTCTGACGCAAACCGACAATATTTGAGTGTTAGATGTCAACATCTGTCTGATGAAGAGAAAACTTGCATTCTTCTGATCGATGGGGTTTATACGGCGGAAAAAATAGAGCTGAATGCAACGGGTCAAATGGTTGGCCAAACAAAATCCGGAGAAAAAGCCAAGACTGTATTGGCATTCATGGTCAAGTCACTGAGATCATCTTTTTCTGAAATAGTCTCACTAATTCCAGTGAGGAACTTGACAGGAATAGAATTAAAATCACATTTCGAAGTGATGGATTTGCTGAAAGACTTCCTATTCATACAAGTAGTCTCTGTTGATAACCACTCAATCAATCGAAAGCTATACTCTCTTATACGATCGTCAGAAAACGCTGAAATTCCATCAATAGCTGAATGAACATCCGATAAACTCCAACGAGAAACTTTTTTTACTTTTTGACTCGACGCACAATCTCAAGAACGTCTTCAACAATTTCCATGTTCGTCAAGTTTTCCGGTATCCTACACTTGATGGAGAATTATATGAAAAGGCAGTCTTAGGCAGTCTTTTACTGTATATGAATAGACTATCCAAACATACCAGCATTGAAAAACTAATTGATAGTTGTTAAGTCCTATATTGTTACCGTATTCGATATGAAAATTGAGAACAAAAATAACTAAAAAATATATAATGATGTAAACAGTTAAGTATGCAATTAGGCTGGATAAGACAGATGATTATTTACTATGTATTACTGGGACATGTAAGCATATGTGGAAGGGTATGTATGTAGGGTATATAAAAAATGCAGGCATGACAATTAATTTAAAAATGTGTCCTAGAATACCAACTACAAAATTTCGATAAAATAATTTAGGACTCCACTTGTACGTGCATTATTTCTGTGTCCACTCCAGTACCTCTATTCCTCCATGGATCAAACTTTCTAACTATACATCAACCTGTTCTGCAGTAAAACTTTTGCAAACCATGATACACTTTCTGACGACACTGACAAGAGCTTGTTCACTAGCGAAGAGAGAAATCTGTGATGTGTTGCGTGTGGCGCATGAATATCCTCCCGTTTCATCCCTTCATCATTTCGTCTCCGTGATAGAGACAAGAAGAATTGATGGTTCATTCTCCCATGGTTGGCCAGCTGTCGGGAGACAAGTGCAATGGAGATTTTATGGGGAACCTGTGGCAGATAGCTAAATGTCGCCCTGGCGGTCAGAGTACAACGTTGAGACGAAAGGCAACCACTTGGAAACATGACGCAGAGAGGTTTCACAAGGGTTACCATTGCCCACGTCCCGTGCAGTACTCATCGCTAAGGACTTCACCGCTGTCTCGAAAGAACGCCCACCCACAGGAAGTATGACACCGAAAATCTCCGTGACTTGCACTGTCCATGACTTGATCGCCAGACATGAAAACCGGTGGAGTTGGTAAGAGGTTGACAGACTTTGATCAGCTTGATAGCAAGCCGTAGAGAGCTTGATTCACCAGCGTTTTGCAATGGAGATGTTTAGAGGCCACCCATGACAAGATAGCTAAGACTCAACCGATTGGCGTTCAAAGTGCTACGTTGAGAACTGTGTCAAATGCCCAACATGAGACATGAGTTGCCCCAGCGGTTTCGGTCTAAACTATGACACACTCCCTTGCCACACTTATCACTACGGCATCGTCCGCCGTCCCGAAGGAACACCCTGTCAGTGGAATATTACAGCAAAACTCTCCGTGTCTTGCTCGCTTTCAATGAAAAGCTGCTTGTAACACGAGAAGACTGGCTCAGACATAATTAAAAATCCTTTCATTGACTTCAGCAGGGTCGAAAACCTCAGAAAACCTCCAAAATTAGTGAATTTAAATTTTCAACTTTTTAGCACTACTTATAAAAATTTACAAGTAGTCTGTCACTTAGAATAGGTCAATAGCGACCGAACCTTTTTTGAATCAAGTCAAACAGACTTGTAGAAGCAAAGTTACAAGCCTTTAAAGTTTTGGAGCCTTTTATGGCCTGGAGACGAAGGCCATCTCCTGGCGAACCTTTTAGTCTGACGCCTTAGCTGACTTCAGCAATGAAATTTTCTAAGTCGGTTTCTTACAGAAACCCGGAATTTGGAATGTCCGAAGCTATCATCGGAGCTCAGAGAGACAACCTACCTTTGACAATCGCTCTCCTCTAAATGAAAAGTCTCTGTCGGTTCCCGCTTATGTAGTGTGTGTGGCGATCAGCTGATAACGTTATACCCATCATCCAAACACTAAAAACCCGTCTATCTCGGGTTCTAGTGCTCCGATTGAGCTAGAAATTCACCAATTCCATGTAGAGTTTGACCCTGAATCCGAATCTGCCCTCCATTTTCCCATCCGATGGTTCATTTCGGCTGTACAGCCCACAGCCATCGCAAAAATTCTAACTTGTCGTTTTTCGGAAAAATGATGAAAAATTTTTTCTCTCCGATGGCTTTCAAATTTAGCATGCCGAAGCAGACTTTGACGCTGATTCTAAATCTGGTCTCTGCTTTCCCGTCCGAGGCTTGCTTTACCCGCTAGAGCGATTTTCATAAAAATTCTAGCTCTGTCGTTCTTTCGTCAATGTCCAAAATTTTCAATAACGTCTCACCTCTAAATGAAGCCAGATACGAACAAGCCATGTTTTCTACTGAATTTGTCTCACTCCCAGCTTTCAAATGAGCCATTGCACGACTTTCTACGATGTCTACAACCAAAGTTGGAAGTTTGGTAGGAGGGGGGTGGGGGTTTGAGTGGGGGTGGGGGTGCGGGCGAGGGTCAGAACTTCTTCTCTCCGATGGAGTTGGGAAGAAGTTCCTAGACCCAACTTTGGCCAAAACGTTCGAATTTGCACTCCATTTTCCCATCCGAGGTCTCCTTCCTATCGAAAAATGGACTTTCTCATCCCAAAACCTCCAAAACCTGACTTCTTCAACTCTGACGTTTTCCCACCATTTTACTCCCTCAAGCGAAGAAAATTAGTCCAAACTGAGCCTTCCACTGCATTTTTTTCATTCTTAGCTTTCAAATGAGCTATTGCACGACTTTCTACCGTATCTGGAACCAAAGTTGGAAGTATGGTAGGAGGGGGGGGACGTCCTCAAAATTTTTTCTCTCCAATTTTGCTGGAAACATCCTTCCCAACCCAACATTTCACGTAGAGTACGAATCTGGCCTCCGTTTTCCCATCCGAGGTCTCCTTCTGCCCGAAACATGGACTTTCTCATCCCAAAACCACCACATCCCGCCTTTTTCCAACTCTATCGCTCCACCTCTTGCCTCATACGAAAACTCCTCCTTCCACCCTTCCCAACCCAACATTTTACGTAGATTCCGAATCTGAACTCCAATTCCCAATCGAAACCCTCCTTCATGACGATTTCCAGCCTTTCTCATCCCAAAACCACACCCCGCCTTTTTCCAACTCTATCGCTCCACCCCTTGCCTCATAGGAAAACTCCTCCTTCCACCCTTCCCAACCCAAAATTTCACGTAGATTCCGAATCTGAACTCCAATTCCCAATCCAAACCCTCCTTCATGACGATTTCCAGCCTTTCTCATCCCAAAACCATCAAAACCCGCCTTTTCTCACTCTATCCTTCCGAGATTCCACCCCTTGCCTCATCCTTGTCCACCTCCCTCACCTTCCTTCCAGAGGGGGGGGGTAGGGACCAGTTTTCTCCTCACGGACCCATTCCTCCCAACACATCCTTGGCCACCTGCCTCACCTTCCCTCCAGAGGGGGGGGCTGAGTCAGCATGATGACTCATCACTGCACCGCACTGTCCTTGCGCCTGGGATGGGGTTACTACTACTCTCGAAGTTCCAAAAAATGGTGTTCTCAACTTTCTTGACTTGAGTATTTGGGTTTATAATTGCAAGGTTATTCACCAAAAATATTCAAAAGAGCTAGCCTCTGGTAACACTTTAAAAAAGGACAGTTGGCTTCCTAATTCAGTAAAAACCAATTTCCTAAATCAAAAATTCAAAGACCTTGAATTAAGGAACAGCAATCTTCTACCGCATGAGTACCAGTGCAATTCAATAAGTAAGTGCGAAGATAATTCATTGCGTAGCGGTTACTCTCAACAAGACATAAAAATGGCTCAGAAAAATCAAATAAAAAAGAAATACAAAAAAGACGGAAAATCCAATAAGTGTACTCTAAAACTTCCTTTTGTTAGTGATACTCTTATAAGAAAAATAAACTACAGTATTCGCAAGTACAAATTAGATATCAATTTTGTTAGTACCGGCAATAAAAAGCTCCGTAATGTGTTCAGTCATAGACCGATCTATAAGCACAATAATTATGACCTATGTGACAAATTGCCTTCTTATTATGTCTGTGATGTGACTTGTGTAATTTATCAATTCACTTGCAAATTTTGTAATGGCCAATATATCGGTAAAACTGCTCGTCCATTTCATTTAAGATATAACGAACACAAAAACAGTATTAAATATAAAAACAATTCAAGCGCTTTAAGCGATCATAGAAATATTTGTAGCAATGTCAATAGCATTGACGATTTTAATGTAGAAATTTTAAAGCGTGTGCGTGATTCGGTTGAGGCAAGTTTGGTGGAAGCTCGTTTAATTAATTACCATCAACCTTTGATGAACAGGCGTCACGAGACTGTTGCAACGAGAATTAGAGCTTTGTAAATCACTCTTTCATTATCTGTGCCAGTTCTGCCACGACTAAGCGTCTGGACGCGAAACGTCGGCACAATTATATTTTATTGAATTTTATATAGTCATACATCGGCAGTAATTTTTACTCGGGAGAGGTTTTTTCCATTGCCATCATCGGAAACTTCCATATTCATATGGCATACAAGAAGCTGAATTAAGAGCATTAAAATTAGAAAAGCATAATCTGGGTGTTTTGAAGAACCATTACTCGTTGGTTTTCAGAAAACCAAACTTTTATAGCTATAAAAAACCATATTTGGTTCTTAAAGAAAAGTTGAAAAATCAAATTGGCTTATTTGAAAGTTAAGTATGTTTAAGAATATGCATTTTTTTATCATAAATCCGTCATGTGATAAAACTACATGATAACAAGATAGTTGTGAATGAGCAAGTACCTTCCAAGTTCTTGACAATCAAGATTCCCTTTACGCAACCTTTCGTCACTTTCATAGACCTACTTATGCTATTTGATTTGCTTCCGTGTGTTTTGTTTGAGAAATTTTTTCATGGATCTCGAGGAAAGCGTCTTCCTCGTGTTCAT
Source organism: Prostheceraeus crozeri (assembly GCA_907163375.1). Lineage (NCBI taxonomy): Eukaryota > Metazoa > Platyhelminthes > Polycladida > Euryleptidae > Prostheceraeus > Prostheceraeus crozeri. The sequence goes on from CAJQUW010003829.1 coordinate 6,744, forward strand.
TAACCTTACAATCATCGACTGTGAGGCTGTGTGTTTGACTAGCTATGTTCTTGGTAAAAAAATGCAGCATGCTAGAGAGGTATTACATTGTGTAAAATTTGCAGCATATACATAAACATGCATGTATACGCGCATAAACATGTAATTTACGGGCTTACACGCATGCTTATTTACACGTTGAGTCAATTTTGGATTTAAGAAAAGAATAGTTAATCAAATGATAATCAGCCTACATGTATTTCTCATAACAATTACCCTATGATGAGACTTAGTCAGATGTTGTGGGTAAATTCACCCGCCGTCGCCGCACACTGCATGATTAATCAAATAACCACTGTACTTACGTGCTCTGCGTTTTCCAATAAAACATTTCTTGTTGCTAAATCACAATGTATGATTCCATGTTCTTCAAGATACGACATGCCTTCTGCGATTTGTAATGACCATTTTATCATTTGTGCTGGTGTTAGCTCGTCCTTGTGTGTTCGTAAATAACTCTCGAGGCTTCCAAGATCCATATACTCAGTAACGAGATGTAGGTCAGGCGAGAGACAGACTCCTAACAACCCTAGACAATACTTATGATCAACAGCAGCCATCACACGCGCCTCTTCCAGAAAATCTGATGAAGACGACAAATCTGATGACTTCAAAACCTTCAATATCACATCGATATTTATCTGAAATCGATAATGATTCGATAAGTGCACTTCAATGAAATGTTCTTTTCTTGATGGGAAATTATTTTCGCATTTTGAGTGGTCTTGTTGCCACTGCTTTGTTATATATATTTCATAAAAGACGACTAACTTCCATGCATTCTCTTCACTGTATCTAACTCTTCGCCCCGTTGAGGTGTTTTTTACAACGCACCCCTTCTGGAGGTTGAAAAATTCTAGCAATTTTCTTCATTCGTAGTTGTAATTTGTGGAAATCAATTTAGCACATGGCACAGATTTCATTTTGGTTTCTTTCCACATTAGAGCATTCATCAGATATTTTTGAAATATGAATATAGGACGTTTTGCCATTTTACCGGCGATTTATTTGAAATCTATTTACTTCTATGGTGCTGGTAATTTTTATGATTACCTAAGTTTTGCTTTGTGTATTTTAGAAATAAAATTTCAATGGTGATGCTAATCATCGTGAAGAACTTTGTTTCTCCTATATACTTGAATGAATGCTTTTAAAGCAACAGGTGGCACATATTGCTGCTCTTCAACTGCATCAATTCGTGAGCATAATTTGAAAATTGATCCATGCATGAAAGCATGTAACTTTTACAAATTTATGAATATGCAGCATTACTGCATTTTCACAGCAACTCATCATTCCTTATACAACTGCAATGGATGCGTGATTTCTATTTTTGGAAGATATGCGATTTTCTCTATCTCTCCCTCTGTCTATGAAAGGCTTTATTTTTGTAAAAGATGGATACACGCTCATAATTTACAATCAAGGATGACACGCAAAAAATCACACAATCAAGACAAATACTGAAGACTGAAGTTCATGCTTGCCACCGTCTCCATATTCACCAGGAGGTAAATGACATTAAAAGTTTTTAGGACAGGAGACTTATTGCTGCCGAAATGTCAGTCATTCGCGCAGATTTGGCTTTTGGAACTTGATGTACCGACCCCTCCATAGGAAGAGAAGTTTCTTATTGTCGTTGAAAAGAGAAGGTCAATGAGGCCACCAAAAACACTTCATAAAATAAAGTTCATAGATGAGATGGCATTTTCAAACAATTACTATGTAAATCTTGTTCTTTTTCAAATTTCCTGCGAACGACAGAACCAATTCAGAATAGGTGCACAATATATTACGTACATGACAAATAATTGATGTGTTCAGTTTTCAAAGTCATAAACGTTCATGAATACCAAGTTGTTGTATTTGATGTCCAAGTTATATTTTTGTACCATTATCCGTAGAGGAAGGTTTTACCTAAATATGTTCAATATTTTGATTAATTTGGACAGTTTAACCCGACACCAAAAAATCAATGCGGTATCCGCTTTTCAGATACACAAATTCTCATTCTATTAACGGCAGTTAAAATTTGAATTTATATATTTTTAGACCAACTTCGTTTCTTTGTCATTATAGTGGGATTAGGCATCATAGGAAGGTTTCAAGCTATCAGCTTTGATATGAATTATGCCATTGTGATAAATTTACATAACCTTAGTTAGATCTAGATATTGAATTGATATTTGCTATCTGAAAACGACTAAAACAAATCACACACGGATTTAGTAAATTCAATCTAATTAATAGAAATACCAAATCTCATTCATCAACTCACAGATATTGCCTTCAACAATATTTTTCAGCAATGATATTTGTATTTTGGCACAAAACGAATAACAGCAACAAATGACTTCTCGACTTCACAAATATTGGACACAAAAAAAGCTTCGACATATTTTTGAATTGCCATGCAGTGTGACATGAACATTCACATTGACATTACACAAATACTATCAACATTTACACAATTCACACGGTTGTGCATACATACTCAACTCACAGCCTACATGTAAATCATTATAAGCTATTGACATGAAGTCATGTGATGGACATTTTTTGCTTCAAATCAAGCCGTTTGGCAAAGTAGGCATACTTCTGTGCTCGCATTGACTTTCTTTTACTTGAATGAAATAAATTAATACATTTATGTTAATTATCTGCAAAGCTCAGATTTTGACGGTCGGCGCTTTGCAAGCTCGTCGACACAGACTCGCAGATAGGCCAATGGATATCTTTAAATTGGGTGTGTTCTGTATACTTGAATTCTCAACGCAGCATGAGGAAATAGATCTGAAGCTGAATATAAGTATGGGTGTGTGTGGTATAAGGTTGTTTTTATAAAATCACAAAACCTTTTTTGAAGATCGATAGATGAATACACTATAAACCAAACTGTGCCCAATATGTGACCGATTATGTGCCCGACGCATTTTCGTCACATCGGTCACATTTGGTCACATATGTGACTTCCATGTGACCAATGATGAATCATCATAAACCATGCACATACAACGAGTACTGGATGAGAATAATTCAAATTGATTTTACGAATACTTTTCGGCATGTTTTGTTCAAGAATATCATTGGCAAGAAGATAATATCATATTGAACTTGGTTTGATTGAAAAGTGTTTTAATGAGGTTAATGATTGTGTAGTTTAAAAATGTGACACATTTTTCGTCACATGGAAGTCACATTTGGTCACATATGTGACTTCCATGTGACAGATAATGAATCACCATAGATCATGAATATGCGGCGAATGCTCGATGAGAATAATTCAAATTGATTTTCCGAATACTTTGCGGTGTGTTTTGTTCAAGGACATCACTGACAAGAAGATGATATCATATTGAAAACTGTTTTAATCAGGATAATGACTGTGTAATTGAAAAATGTGGCACGTGTCTTCGTTTAATCTGCTTGATCTTGCCACGAAGTTGTATCATCGTGTTGTAAGTGAAGTTGTATTATCTTGCTTAGACAGCGTGAAACAAATGAGCTTCATGTCAATGGTCTGCTTGTTTATTACATTGAAAATCACAAACTGGGAGAAATTACCTAATGACGTCCTATTCCCAATATAATCTTCAATCGCAATGTCCTGAGAAGTGAGTCTATACGAAATTGAATCAATGTATAGATGGTTCAATCAAACAGTTTTATCGGTAAAACAGTAATATATGCTGCCACAGCCATCGATTGTTTCATTGGCGTATAGATAAGGTATTTATTACATCAGCTTATCTATTTGTTTTTGAACATCAGATGGCGGTTGGCGTTGAGCAACACAGAATGATTAAGACATTCTGAATTAAGTATTGATGGTTAATTTAAAAGTAAATGGAAAGTAGAATATGTATCTAATGATTTGAAAATATTTGTTGTTCTTTCCATAAGTTCGTTAATTGAAAGGTCTTTTCTTCCCACCAGGAAGTAAAATCATTTAAACCATAATTTATAGCTCACTATAATTTAGAGGCAGTACTTCTACTCTCTAAAACCTAAACAAGTAGTGAGCTTTAATTATCACAATAATTGGAAGAAGCGATAATCATGGTCGGTCGGGCACATATTAGTCACATTAAATCACACATAATCAGCCGTGTTGAATGTGACCGATTTGGTCACATAAAGTCACATATCTGCGGAGCTGAATTTGACCGATTCAGGCACATTTGGTCACATAAAGGAAGTGGCAAACGTCACATGTGTTGGGCAGATAATCGGTCACATATTGGGCACAGTTTGGTTTACAATGTAGGAGAGTTGAGATCACTCCAAAAGTTGAAAATTATGAAGGACAATCACTCTGAAATTACTAAGCAAAGTTTTATAGAAAGTCAAAAGAATAAACTTAAATTAATATTCAAGGGAAACTCACAGCAGGCAGAGCAGACAATGTAACAACGTTAAATCCTAAACATCCTCAGGATCTGATAGGTGTTTGAAAGAGATGGTTCACTTTTTAACATTTAAAGGAAGCGGTGAGTAGGGAGGTTCCCAATTGACATATAATGCTTCGTAATGTTAGCCTTCAGAGAAAAATGTATTCAGATGCGATTTCCTGCTAGAGTTTGTCTGCATATTACATGGCTCTGGCCTTGTTTTTTAGCCTACATAAAATGGACATTTATATCGAAATTATAAAAAATCAATGCATAGTTGATTTTCCATCCCACATGTATTTCCCATCATAATCTCTACGGGAAAGAGGCCTACGTGTGAAAGATGTCGAGCCCCGCTTGAATTCGTAAATAGCACTTTCCTCACAGGATAAAATACACCCTATTTAAGAATCTGCACGTCTGCTGAGTTTTACCACGTTCATTTTCTTGTCAGACAGGATCAAAGAATACACTTATAAATTCAAAGGGAAGCACGGTCGAAGTTTTCGGGAAAATGAATTTTTCTATGTTTTCTCTGATAAGTGAGAAGCAATTAGCCTAGAGGCGTTATTTTTTGGGCATTAAGCGTCCTCACAAAATCTTCTTTCAGATGCATGTATTGTTGTGATGCTCTGATCGGTGATGTTCATAAGAAAATAGTAAAAATCTAAATTTCAGATAAATTTCAGATAAATTTCACTCAAGACATTGTGTTTGCCGATGTTGATGCTTGCTAACTACAAATGTGTCTAGCTACATATACAGAAGTACAGTACATATTTGTATAAATTGAAACCGTTCCATGTAAAAATATATTTCTCGACTTGGTGTTTCGCACTTGATCCGAGAAAACTGAGAAAAATGTCATTTTTACCAAAAACCTGAGTTGTCTGCCTCCCATTATATATCCTACACATGCATTTTTCTTTGATCGTGTCTGATAAGAAGAAGAACATGGCAGAACTCGACATTCTCACAGATTCAGAGTAGTCATAGGATCCACATCATTCTGTGAAAGTCTCATCTTCGACATTGCTCTCTACAGAAAGTCGTTCTGTCGGTCGGATAAGATATTTCGATTAGTTGCGGGCGAATACCGTAGCCTTTATCCCGGTAAGGATAGAGTTAAGCCAACTTGCGGTATTCACATGCTCAAAAAAACAACTATGATTTCAACATCAGAAAATAAATACATTGCAAATGATTCCTACCTCAATTGCATCATTATCCTCCTTTTCTGGTGTCCATAATCCTTTATACACAGTTCCAAATGCACCAGATCCAATCTCATTTTGTTTTATTAATCGCTGACAATTGATGATGCGAAGGTGGACATTGTTTTCTTCATTGTCAAGTTCTTGCGATAAATGACGCGTATATTTTGCGTATAGTAACTTCTTCATTTCCTTGACCTTTGCTCTTCTTTTTCGTGCATTCACAATATTCATAGCAATTACTAAGCTCAAAAATGCAATGACGCCGTTGCTCATCACTACAATGAGTATAACCCGTCTTCTTATAAACCTAGGATCATGTACACAAGCTTGATCGTTTGAATCCTTTTCGAATTGAATATGATAATAACTTCCATTGTTTGGACATTCTGAGACGCAGGACCACTGAAAAGGTGTTAGAATAGTGATGCAGGAAAACCACACTTTATAATAAGAATGTTTTTTATCGACGCGTTTCGGTCGACAGCACTGCGACCATTATCAAGAAACGCGTCGATAATAAACATTCTTATTATAAAGTATGGTTTTCCTGCATCATTTACCAGAAAAGGCTATTTTTTTCATTCTAATCGTGTTAGAATAGATTTATTCGACATTTTCTTCCATATTATGTACATATTCGGTCAAATTGCTTGTATCAAACTGCTTTGAGATGGACATGCGTTGAATTTCATTTTAGATTTCGAAGATGTCCCGTTCGACAAAAGCTCGAAAATTTTTGTCAGTGGAATAAGCAGTCCTACTATTTTATCTAGCTGTTTATTGCCTAAACTACACAAGTGGGACTGAAATATTCTAGTCCGACCAAGTTGATTTCGTCACCTATTTATTTAATGTAGGCGCTTGGTCGATGTGACACTGTCCATAAGTTTATCTTCTTTCGTGACTGGTATGTAATGCTTTCATGTATACGTAAAGATACAAGTAATTGACTTCGATTTTGATGTCAGCTTTTGCCTATTCGCAAGATTGCTTGAAAGATACTCATCTTCTTTGATCTAATATGAAATTTTCAAATACGGACCAAAATGCGCTATTTCGAAATATTTATGCTTTTGTGCTGACCTTATCAATTAGACTGCCAGATATTTAGTTTCTATATGCAACTGACATGTAATATTTAAATATCAATTTGCATAGGTTGTTATATGTTATTAAATGATCGGTGTGGCTTTTTTCCTTATGAATCATCACATCTAAAGCTTTATATATGCTTTATTTTTTAACTTTACTACTGTATTTCACTTTAACATTTTCACGTTACGCAAAAGCAGATGCAGTAGAAATCTACCTATCAAGATCTTTTCGTGATATTTGAATTATCTAAGTAGTCCTATTTCATCATTGATCAATTGCAACAATTACAAGCTGTGCGTAACTCCATGATTTTATAAAATTCTGTTTGACTGTTTTGGGAATAAGTATTTATTGTTTAACGAACTGCAATTTGTAGCATAGAAATGCTCGATCCAATACAATGTAATAATCTAATAGTTATCTGTTTGGTTTGGTAATACCAAGTGGAATAAATGCTAAACGTCATTTTTTGCTTTCATTCAACCGATTTTCGGTTATCTACACTGTAAATCGCTGGATACGAAAATTACATACAAACATACACCAAATTTATATGTAATTTGAAACTAACATTTGATACAAGATTCTCGCATTTTTACAGAGATCTGGTATGTTTTTCATACGAAATCGCACTTACTTTTGTGTGTGATTGGTATGTAGCAATGCGAATTACTCTATCTGTGATTGGCTGTTTTACACTGAAATACGATTTGTTGGTATGTTTTATATGCGAGACCCGATGCAAATTCATTCTCATTCGATTGCCTCTGGTGTGAAGAGCTTTAAGTTGCATAGCAAAAAAAATAAATATATTACATACTACTGTCAAATAACTTTTTTTCAGTAATACCAGTTGTGAATATTTCTTGTTGATAGTGTGATACTTAACCAGAATAGATTTATTTCTGAATTTTATGCTCCACGAGTATGTCGTCGTTGCTATTTACCTAGTAACACTAACAGGACTCTTGGTTAGCTCTACTTTATGAACCAAGTTAATTATCATCAATTCATTCAAACGATATGTTTCGTGCAATCATGTTGACTTATAAATCTCAAACATAAATAGTTTTGCATTCTTGAATTATAATGTGTTTATATTTCGGATTGATCATATGCTGAATTTCAAAATTACATAATACATAATTGTTGATGGCTGGATACTTACTGATTATTTATGAAATGCCTTAGACTTACAAGTATTATAATCGAATTCAGTATTGAAAGCATAATTCTTGAATGTCATTATCTCACTACTTACAAAGCAGTATTAACATTAGTGTGATCTTTGTTGACAAAAGGCCTTACATCAACATGCTTTAGACATAAATTGATGCTTTCTTTTAACATTGTGCTGGTGTGGCTTTCGCATGTAAGGCACACCACACTTGAAATAACATTCGAAAAATATACAAATATATACAGAAATATACTAAAAAAATATCTTGGTATGCATCCTTCGTATGTGATTGGTATTGAGCGATTTACATTGACGCGATCGCCATTGTTAAGACAATACACTCTTTTTTGAAATTGAAAATAAGAATAGGGTAAAGTGCCATGAATTGAAAACTAGGAATTGCTAGTTATCGCCGTTGGAGATATCTGAAGAAGGACTAAAAGTCTTATCTGAAAAAATAGGCATAAAAGGCTTTTCTGTAAAAATCTAGGAGATATCTTGCAACTCCCAGTATTCAATGCTCAACTATCCAAAAAGAGAAGAACTACGGAAATGAGAAATCCTTGTAGTAACAAATTTTACAACTTCATCACCAAACAAATATTAATTGGCAATGCAATTTAATTGATATAGTCAAAGATGTTCCTTCGTCACAATAAGAGAGCATCTATCTATCTTCGAAATATGTGTTATCTTAATCATATGAAAAATTAAATGACCATATTAAAACATGATGATTTCATTAAACAAATTGAAAATGGTGATCAAAGACCATGAATTACCGCTTTCGAGAAATTTCGACACCTAAGGTTGGAAGCAAAATATTTGATTAACAAAATGAATTTTTCACTGTATATACTGATAGAAATTCTCATTTTCCCTTACATTGCCACCAAGATCCGGATGGTACAGTTTTAGATGTTGACAAGAGAAGCAATCGAAATTCGTCTCTCCGGTGCATCCGTTCAGACAACTGGCATCACATCCTGTACACACACTGTCTCCTTGGCCGTTCACTCTTACAAAAGTCATATCTGAATCAAAAAGCGGTTAACATATTTTAATTAAATGCGGATTAGATTGCACTACACCTTGACATTAAAACTAGTAATTAGAAATTATCAAAAGCAGGGAGTGCTGTATTTACTCATTGATAATACATGCATGCAAGACTATCGATTTGTGACAATGTAGAAGCCCTATTAGGTACAATTACCGATTTCCTTGTTCGAATGTTGTTTGCTAAACCAGCTATTTTTCAATATGGCTTCCTCCTGATAAAATTGAACATGCCACCCATTTTCCATCAGTTGATTGATTTCATAATTATTTATTACGAACTGAATCTTTTATGAGCACATCTTAAGTTATGCGTGGTTAGATCAATTTCTCAAACGTAACCGACCAGCAGTGAGATCTTTAACCGTAGAAAGCTATCTGACTGATAACCGTATGAGCGTTCGCGCTCGTAGAACTAATGCGCTAAATAAGTCATCTGCTGATCATCATAACAGTCCACAGCTCACAATATGTAATCTTCGCTTATCGTCAATAAACTCACTGTCAGTAACTTAATAGGCCCACCCTAAGTCCTTAGTATAACTATTCACAAGCTTTGATTTTCTAAATTGCATGATTACAACAGTTAATCATAATAGAATATGCATATATAGTTGCAGGCTACGAATACTTATCACGCTTTAGCCCCTTTGGCCTGTGACAAAGGACTAGACGAGGCCTATCATGCATTCGAGAAAGGGTTCAATCGAGAGTCGCGCTATTTAGTTGCTAATCCCACAACTAAGTTTATACAATGATGACAATAATCGAACGATAAATCTCTCATTAAGTAGGTCCAAATAAGAATTATGAATCCTCCCAAAAAAATAGAAATCCAGGATGCCGGCATCAAAAGTTGAAGTTTCGAATTCTTATCAACGGTACGGTGCTGACAACTAAACATGCAGAAAGTTATGAAATATCTTATGTTATGCTTGTAGTTGTCTATTTGTCGACTGAATAACATTTATGTAATAGAACTTACTATTCATCTTGCGTAAAACCAATGCACAAGACTGGCATGTCTACAAAAATGTATTCTGATATTATAATGATTTCGTTGAATAAATTACATCTAAATTTTTAAACTTTTAGAACGATGCTGGTGACACTCACTTAAAATTCCAAACGTAAAATGAATAATAGCAGAACACACTCCACCACAGAATAAACATGCATATACAATCATGTACATGTGTTTGTTGCATAATTTTCGGTACGATCGCATTATTATAGACATACGTTCATTCAGGTGTTGGCAGTTCAATCGATTGCAGCGGTTCTAACGAAGAAACATGTGTAATTGCATTAAAACGCTCTCACAAGAATTTTGTTACAAACAACGATGATTTGCCGTAACTGACCGCAGACATGAGAACACAAACCGTATACAGATCATAAACCACACATTGTGTGTTACATTTATTTGGATCTGGTACGGTACCTCTGCAACGTAGGCTATGCTGCCTGATGGCTATGGCTCTAGACGCAATGGGAAAAAAAGCCAAACAGGAGCAAAGAATGCTCTAGATATAATCTAATCCATGTAGATGCAAAGTTCATGACAAGCAAGCGATTCGAGAAGTAATGCATAAATTGCATAAAGAAATCCACAACCAACAATTGGTCATTTTGCTGCCATAGTCGAGATGTGAAGAGTGTCAGTCGTTGCGGTATGTCAGATCTACAAAAGCAAGCTTAGAAAATATTCTATTTACAATGCATTTCTTCGAATAGTAACCGTGGCAACTCTTACAAACGGCAATTCCTGACTACGACTTCTATTAAAAGGTTCCATATCCGACCCATGACAACTTTTATAGAAACCGTAATTTTTCAGTTTGCACATACATTATGTTCATTATGATGATAACCCAAAAGTTAGGCTATTGCGAACTCATTAACGTAGCTTAGCAAAGTCGACTCGATCTAATATTATAAATTATATATGAATTATGGAGTCGAATCGTATTATGCAAAAGAGGTCAGAAAAATTGCGATCTGATAGTAGCCCACTTCCAGCATTTCTGACACAGCAATTGATGCTGATAATGCAATTTGGACTGTTGGATGCACGCTATTTATCTTTTTATTATTTGAAAAGTCAAGTTATACGTTAGTGATCAAAATTGATGATCACTAAATTTACAATATCAAATGGCTTAATACATTTGAATATAGTCGTACCCGATAATTTAATTTTGATGATACCTTAGCCTACAAGAGCGTGCATGCTAAAACTAAATATGTTGCTTTGAAGGTGAGAGTAATTACTCTGACGAAAATCAACCAGCAAATGCCTGTCTATGTAGAAGCACATGTAAAGAGCTTATCCAGTTGCCTAGAAACAGAGCTTCGAAAAGTAGTCGCGGCTACTCTATAATAGGCTCGTGACAAGAAGTGTGCTTTATTAGAGGGCAGCTATGTGATAGAAATAATACAAGTTCAAGATAGCAAGATAATTCCAAAAAAGATGAAAGAGCGTTTCTGTGATCCTTAATATCTCAATCACTTGCTTGTCATACTGCTATAGTATTCATTTGAATAGTTCTTTCTGACTATTTCTAACCGTTTCTTTGTTGCGCGAAGAAAAAATTGAAAACATTGAAGAATTATCATAACTATCACATGATCTTAATTGCCATTTGTCGGATGACATCGGAAACGTTGATGGAATTTCCACAGTAAATCGGTTGTCGCAATTAAAATACAGATATCAAAATTTCCAGTCATGAAAATACCATTTACACTCTAACAAGCATATATATGAAAAGCAAATTTGCATTGCATACACGTCCTTCTATGTTTTTATCAGACTGTCTCTTACATTGCATGGACAAGTGTGAGAATATTGTGTTTGTATATTTGCCTATGATGTCAAGCACTTTTAAGAAGTTCAATAGTAAATGTCATGTATTTTAAAATATGGAAAATCATAGTTTATAACTGTTTAGAACGGCAGCCCAGACCATTTATTCAATGGAAAGAGAGTAGATCGCTTGAGTATTTGGAGATGATGATTACAGAATGACTTTCATGAATATGTTTGCTGCCGGACTGCACCCGAGTCCGTGACCCCTTTTGCCCCCCCCCTCCGTACATGTACATGACATCAATCGAGTTTATTCAATAGAACAATGGTGCAGCTACAACCGTTTCAAAAGATTCCGTAGAGCTCCCTTGACACCAAACTAACAATGACAGCAATTTTACCCGAGGCCTTCACCCCAAACTTTGAAGATCACCCCTTCCTGTAAACCATTGAATGTATTCTATGGAGCAATGGCACGTCTAAAAGGTAAATGTATGGGAATTGCAAAATCGGCATCCTCTGGAACTTCCGATAATCGACATTTTCGTTGTATCACACAAGTTGACGCACTCCAAAGACGGACTGCTTCCCTCACCATGAATGACCAAAAGCCCTCTGACCGAAGTCCTTCTCATGGATGCAGATGTAAACAACATTCATCAGCAAAAACTCGGCGGTTTTTGGCCGGCCTCGGACTCTTTCCAGGTCCAACTTTTACCAAAGTCCTGGTAAACACTGTCTGATTCCGTTTTCTTGAGTCCATGTCTGATGCCATTTTTCTTGAGACCATTAATTTTTCTTTCTTTATCAGTCAGACCATCTTTGATTGCTTGTATGTAGCGATTGTTTTCGGGCTTCTATTCTTCCACAAAGTTTGTTTCGTCGTAGGAAGCGTTTCACTGAAACAATTAACGCCAAGGTCATAGAAATGCTTTGTTCGTATCCAATCATTATTGGATGCTCTCTTGATTATCGAGTCAAGTCGAAACCCAGAGTGAAGCAAATTTTTAGCAAAACTGAAGGCATCTGATGTTCTGATGAAATCATTGAGTACGTCTGTTGGATCATTGCACCCGAAAAGGCTGGACCTTGGACTTTGGGTTTAACGTTGGCCCTGGGTGACCTTGGGTGGTCTTCACAAGGTTCTAAAAACTTGGGCCGTAAATATAAGTTTGGCCCAAGTTTGAAACATTGTTTTCGGCTAATTTTTCACTAAGCGTTAACTTTTATTATGCAACCAACCACTCGAAGAAAACAGAAATAATATATTTGGAATTCATGGCGCCAACATATTATTTGATACATATAGGGTTGTTGGGTACAAATAATTTGGTAGTAATATTTATGTAACAGGGACATTCATGGCAGCATGCCGCAATGGTCGTCAGTATCCAAACTTAACAAAAATGACCGCAAATATAAGCCTTATAGTTTAAGTACTTAAACCGCATGATCTATGCTTTTCTGTATTAAAGTATGATAGCGGATTTTCGATGTGATCCTTAAAAAAATGTGCACATATTTGATGAAAGTAGCATAAAAAAGATTTGAAAAGTACTTTTTCGATGTTCTATAATACGACAAGTGTACAAAAACTGCACTAAATTTTCGGACGTTGGCCTTCACTTGATGCGATGTTATAACATTCAGCATTCAATTAACAGTAGAAGGACCGACCGGTCATTTTTGTCATTTATGCTTTTTATGGGGAGTATATCGAAATTTTTCATGACAATTCTTATACATCAGAATAAGTCAGCACATGGGAATCAGTGAAAAGACGATAACTGTGGACGTTAATACGTGTACATGTGCATCCATTACAAATTTCACTGACTGTCACGTACACATGTGCACAAAAGACCAAATGTAAGTTGGAAAATTGGTTGGATATCACCTATCAAGTAAGGTACAAAGCCTTCCTGTCACCGGTAAAGCAAATTATCGATTTTTTGTGACGTCATTTACTCGTCATACTTTGTGTGAATCCCTTGTTTTCTATTTTTAATAATTGTGATTTCCGTGTGATGCCGAACACACCATCAACAAGATCAACAAGATCTGGATCGACTGCGACAGCAACCAGTCTAAATGATATAAAGGGTTTGATTGATGACAATATGAAGGGCCTTACTGATCTGATAGGCCGCACTAGGAATGAAATCATCCTATTGAAGTGAAATTGAAGAATTGCATAAAACCATTTCTGAACTCAAAGTAAATGTCCATGAATTACAGAAAAGTAACGAATTGCTTAAAAAGAAGAACCAATATATTGAGGAAGAACTGATCGTATTAAAACAACAACAAAAGGAAAACATGTACGAATTAACGCACGAAGTAGAAGAGAGGGAACGCAGAAAGCTCAACCTCATAATTACCGGATTGCCAGAGTCATCAGATGATCATAACAGTAGTGGTCTACAAGACGACAAAGATGTTTGCGAGTCTATACTGAAAGCGATAAACATCACTATCGCTGACGACGCAACAGTGCACCGAATAGCAGAGCTGGTCACGAGAACAGACCACGGCCTCTAAAACTCAATTGCAAAAAGTATTGAACAAAAGATCATGATACTGCGAAAGGCGAGAGAATTGCGGTCACATCAAAAATACCGCGATGTCTTCATCAATCCTGACAGAACGCAAATGCAACGAGCTATCCATAAGAAGCTCCGAGAAGAATTAAATCGCCGCAGAAGTAATGGTGAAGACGTTGTCATCTTCCGTGACAGGGTTGTTGTACGACGAAACAACCGAAATTTTTAAATCCACTTTTAAGCCGAGTTCGCAAAACATACACAACAGAAAGTAAAAAATCTCCAATAGAAAAACGTAATTGGCTTGTCTTTCTTGTGTAATGTTCAATCTATGCTGTACAAGTTAGACGAGCTTCGAGCACTGATCACGTCCTTCCATCCATTTTTTGTATGCGTTACGGAGACCTGGTTGACATCTGACATAACAAACGATATCCTCACCATAGATGGCTACAACATATTTCGGAACGATAGGGGTGACGATCCATCCGACAAACGCCGCGGTGGTGGAACTTTGATCTACGCGTCCTCTTCAACTTCTGCAGTCGATGTCCCTACTGTTTCTGCAAAACCTAAAGGCATAGAAAGCAATCTTATCAAGTTCGTGGAATCTGGTATTCTGTCATATCTCTTCTGTATTTATACGCCACCTGGACTAAGAGCAGACATGTTTGTACAAGTTAGAGAATATGTTGTTGATATTTTTGACTTTTTACTATCATCAACTCCTAACGCTGAGATTTTTCTCTGTGGTGATTTAAACAGATACGACTTTTCCTTTCTTTGTCAACAGTTCAATAGCATTAACATCGTGAACATGCCAACTTTTGGCGATGCGGTACTGGATAAATTTTATTGTAATGTAATTTTAGTTAACAGCTTTGATGTTTCGATTGCTCCACCACTTGGATTTGCCACACATTTGCACAAAATTGTTATTATTTCAAAGAGTGCTCATAATTTATGTAGCTCCAAAAATGTTCGTGTTCAAAAAGTTTTTGACTTTAGAAGTTCACACCGCAATGCTTCCCTGAAGAGACTAGAATTTTCTGACTGGTCCTCAGTTTATGATTCACAAGATGTCCAAGTATGCACAGAACGTTTTTACGACATTTTCTATAAAGCCTTGTCAATAATACCAATCTCATTTGTCAAACTTGCTCCAAAAACTAAGCCCTGGATAACACCAATAGTGATCGATCTCATCAAAAAAAAACGTTGGCGTGCCTATCGTGAAGAAAACTTTCCACTCTATCTACATTACAAGGCAAAAGTAAAACTTGAAATCATTAAATCGAAGAAAATATGGAGTTCAAATATGTGTAAGACTTGCAAAGGTGTTTGGTCTGTTGTAAATGATGTCAGAGGAAAGACAACAAATAACTCGACTGCTCAAATTGTTTCCTTATACGCTGATGCATTTGAAGCCGTAGAATCTATCAATTTGTTATTTTCAATTTTTTTCGTAGAGAGCAGTTCGTATGATTTCCATCGCACAACGAAATCCTACGATTTCTCTATTTGTGGTAGTGATATGGTGGTCTCTAATTTATGTAAACTAAAAACAGACAAGGCGCCAGGTAGCGACGGCATTCACCCTTTTTTACTAAAAGCCGCAGCTCCTGAGATTTGTAAGCAATTGTCACACATTTTCAATTTGTCTTTTGATAACGGCAGTGTACCTCATATGTGGAAAGTTTCATTTGTGTGTCCTGTTCCAAAGACAACTCCTGTTAAAAGAGACCTTTTCCGACCAATTTCTCTTCTCCCTGTCATCAGCAAAGTGTGCGAAAACATTGTACTTCAGAATTATATGTAGACGCACTATTATCGACTGTTATGACTCTTGTCAATTTGCCTACCGACCCCGCGCGTCGACCATTTGTGCATTGGTTGCCGTACATGATGCAGTTGTCAGACTTTTGGAATTACCCAGTGCCAGGGCTGTCCGTATTTTGACGTTCGATTTGATCCATGCATTTCACTGTCTACCACATGAGCTCCTGTTAGCATATATTTCTCAATTACCACTTCCTAATTGTAATTTCTTAGTTAACTGGGTCAATGACTACCTATGTAATCGTCAACAACATGTCAAACTGGGAGAAACCATCAGCTCTAGTAGACCAGTTACCAGCGGCATACCTCAGGGTTCATTGTTAGGACCCTATATGTTTTCTTTGTACATGTCAACATAACAGCCTTTGAACGATGATGTCAAAGTCATTAAATACGCCGATGACACCACGTTGATAATTCCTGTTTTCCGGCATGAACCAGATGATTTGTCTCTATTTTCCTCAGAAGTGGACCATTTTGACAGTTGGTGTAGAGATCATCGTATGTCAATTAATCGTAGTAAGACCAAGGTCCTTAATATTAATTTTTCATGTACCTCTTTACACAATGTTGCTGATTTTGAAACTGTACGCTTCCTTAAGATACTCGGTCTGGTTTTCAATGATGGCCTCACTTGGTCAAATCACTTTCAATATGTTTCATCCAATGTTTCTAAGCGTTTGTATGTCTTGCGTATATTGAAACCCATCTTCAATCACGATCAACTTTTGCTTTTTTTCAACTGCATCGTTCGCTCGATTATGGACTATGCATCACCTGTCTTCATTAATCCTGGTAGCGCCCTGAATTCAAAATTCGAGATCCTTTGCAAAAGAGCTTTCCGCATAATTCACGGATTCATGGCAAAATTTTGTGATCGTTATGATATGTTCGACATCGCTAGACGCAGCGAAAATTTGTCTCTACGACTTTTTCGTCAAGCACACTACGACTCCAACCACATTCTACACCATCTGCTTCCAATTCAATCACATCGCAGTTCGAGACTGATCCTGCCACATGCTTAGACTTTGAGGAGACAGAATGGATTTGTCTTTTCTAGTGCTGTATTGTTCAACCAATTGACTTGATTCTGACTTTGCTTGCTTCTCAATCATGTTTGTAATTTCTCTTCTTACGAATCTCCCCGATTTTCATTGGAGATTTTCATGTATTGGTTTTGTTACGAAATAAACGCTTATTATTATTATAAGTCAAATATGGACCAAACATCCTGCGTCAGTAATGTGGTATTGACTTACATAAACCTCTTATGATCCTGATTCCTATTTAACAGGCACCGAACCTGAAACTTACGGTCGTCATATTTTGATGATGAAGTTCTTAGTATGGATTGGTAAACACAAGCAGGTTTGACAACTATTAATTTTTGACCTTGATTGGTAAATTACAGAACTGAATACACTGCATCGCTTCACAACATTTTGTAACATGGCTGTAAAAGCTCTTTCACTCCAACTCCAGGATTTTCACCTTTTTCCAATTGATGATTTGCATATCATGATCACTCATTATATTTTCGACATACCGAGATTTTCCAGTTACAAGCCATCAATGCACATACTGTACATATTGGCAATATTTGTTGATTAACAAACTTGAGGAAAGTCCGAAAACGAGAGACTCGATAGATATTTCGCCTGAAGGCTATTACCTGAAAGGCTTTGGTAATGAAATAGCAATCGCGTATACCTCTCGTTTTCGGGCTTGCCGAAAGTTTGATAAATTAAATGTCTGGCTCTGCCCCTATTTAGTGAAATTTTTGTTGATGTTCGACAGTCTTAGATGATGGCCGTCAAGTGAGATGGTACTCTCAATATGTTTCGTAAAGAGCTTTTGCAACACTGGATGAAGTTCCCACGTTGTGCCAAATGATGAGGAGGCTCAAAATAACAATTTATATTTTTTCATGAGGCGAGAGATTTTTGCGAAATGAAATATCGTAGCGGATCATGCTGCATCCCGATATGCATGTCACCAAATCAGAAGTGGCGATTAGGATTAATACATTGGAGCTATTTTTCGATTTTTAGACCTAGAATTTGGTTGTTCTACATGATCATGATTCAATTGAAGAAATTTGTCAGTTTTGAATCCTCTGAACTTCAATGATAAGTATCATTAATCCACAGAAGTCTTTCTATTGTCTGTTGACAGAAAGGCTTGTTGACATCATCTTTGTGAAAATGCAATGGCTGGTACAGGAATATTGCGGAAAATTACGGTATCATTTATGTACATGGAGTCTTTTTATTGAATTTGATTTAAAGTACTCTCGTGTTGTTTTCTTCCGACAATAATGTGATTCAGTGAGTGGAAGCATGTGAAGATGACTGTGTTTTGTGATCACTTCCTTTATCTTTTGCTAAGGCTCACGCAAACATCAAACTCTACTTCCATTTTCTAAAAACTCCTATTGTATTCAAGAAGAATGTTCATGCCCATACGTACAACATCTGATTAGTCAGGGATTGTTATAATTTAAAATATGTACTATAGCCAAAACTCAGAACCAGCCATATCTTTCCCGATCTAGCCTCAGATCTGCGAAACAGAAATTTAAGTATGTGATAAAACGTACTATATGTCATCAACACCAAGATATTTACCAAAATCAAGAATACATAATCCAGAAGCACACCTGTTTTTTTAATTTTCAAGAAAGCAAAATTTATGCTGTTAATCGGAACTAACTCCAAAACTGCGAACCACAACAACCACGGAGAATAATAAGCAGAGATAAATAATGATAAATTAAGCAACAATGGTAATTTGTTTAAGAAGGTTCCGTCGTCGAACTAAGCGGTAGACTATTTGTTTAACAGTTTTCCAGTTGAATATGACTCGCCTGAGTTGTGCTAGATTCGCAAGCGCTTTTGGTTTCTGGTGGCATCACATTTTCTAGCCTCTTGTTGGGGGTAAGAGACAGTCGTCCTGTAATTCTTCTAGTTATTCTCATAATCTGAAGGCGAACTCGACAACAGGAAATTCTTATCTTCCTCTATTTGTAGAATAGAATCCCCTTCAGCATTACAGGCCCATGCCTTCATATGTGCATACTTGTACAATAGATCCTATACGTAAAAATGTAAAATGATGAATATTTTATTTTGTCAGTTTCAGAAACTTCAGACACTTCTAAAAACGCATACTGCCGAAATGAATACTTAGACCATGATAGTAGGCCCAGAAAATATATTTGTAGCATCGGACGAAATCCAGAAAGAGGAAAAGCCAGCAGCAACTATGCAAAAAATGCAACGATATGAAAATATAAGTCTACAGCAACTTCACAGATTCAATACTGCAAATACCTATGTATCAACGCGCTTTCAAATAGATCTAATTTTAAACTATTCTGCCTCATCCAATAGGTTCCGCAATTTTATGAAATTTTCAGAATGTACACTCAGTCCTTTGCTGTGCAGCGTATTGCATACAATGACGATATAAAGTAGGCCTAGGTGACGATGCAATAGTAAATGTCGATGTGGAATGTAATATTCGGTAGAAGAAATGACAGTTAATGTCATAATTACTTCAAATAAAAGGAGAAATAGGAATGCCTATTCAGGCCTATTTAAGTGTAGTTCAGTGCTATTTTTGGCAACCAAACCATTCCCTGCGAGTGAAGGTAGGCCTACGTACTGACGAGAGAAAATTTGAAATTAAACAAAGGTAACGATCGCTAAGCGGCTTGCATGTGCAGTAGGCTTATCAGCAGTAACTTTTCAAGATGCTGCATCAAGCACTTGAATCAAAGTCATGGTTTGGCAAAGGACTACTTCAGTAATATTTTGATATCTAAACTATTTTGGAAGACCAGGCTCTACCTTATCTGGAGAAGAAGGCTGGAGGTATTGTATATTGAAGCATATCAGGGACGCTTTAATTACTTTTCGAACTTAAGTGCATCATTACATGCATATACTAATCGTAAGATAAGTCAGTCTTACCTAACTTCCCTACTTATCATGATGAGTTTATAAATATACTGAACGGTGAATAAATACCTCTACCGTTTCTACATCAGGCCAATTAACTACACAAGTGCAGTGTGCATTGACTTAGGTTTGTGGCTTGTATTCAACAAAGACTATAAAATAGTTCGCCTACATATAAACGAATATCTGCTTGGAAGTCAGCATGAATTTTTGAACCTAAACGTAGCCAAAACTAGACAATGCTTTACAGAAAACTCACCTTCATTAACGTAGGCAGCCATCAACAATAAATTACGAAATCCAACTACTTTCGAAGCAATGAACAACACTACCGATACAGAGAACACTACAGAGTCGGACTCGAGGACGATATAAAATTTGGGCATTGCTGGGTCATCGTATGTCACAACCAAGAAAATACAATACGACGAATCGCGAAAGTACTTGGGTCGAAAACACAAATTGAGCTGAAGCAGTTAGGTTCCTACAAATATAACTTTATGACCAACCCACTAAAATCGCTTAAGCGTTTTTTCAATTGTACTAAACAAGCAAAAAATTGTCTTTGATGTAAGGATACGCCCAAATAAATTCCAGCTATACTGTTGAGGAAAGAAAATTTTATTCTACGAATGGGCGTATAAGTTATACGTCTCTTTGTAAAATAGAGAATTATTACAAAGTTCTCATTTTTATGCTGACGAAGAGGCGTATGAGTTTTACGCCTCTTCGTAAAATTACAAATCGCACAGTTTGGGATCATACGCCCTCCCCATGTTTCTGAAACTCATATAACACTTCAGATTCGAGTCTTGAGTATGTCACCATTGAAAAGAGCGACACGGAAAACCCCCGGATATGTTCTTATCTCAAAAAGTCAAATTTTGCTCATACGCCCCTTCGTCAACATAGCGACGATTTGTTACAGCTGAACCATGGCGATTCAATTCCAAAAATCCCGCATATTCACAATTTCATGAAAATTTGATATGCAGAAACACGTACTGAATATCATTTCTTGCTTCAATTTTGCACAAATTCCTTTGGTATATCAACAATCAACATTGATTGATGTCATCAAACAAGCAACAAAGAGCCATGGAGAGCAGATGATGAATAAGGTCATGGAATTCATTAGTCAGTGACTGTTTGATATGCACATCAAACAGTCACTGACTAATGAATTCCATCATATATGATGACTGTTTCATTAGCAACCGCATGGTCAAAGGTGATCGAAGCAATGAGTGGTCAAGAAGACTCATTGCTATTCAGTTACTGACTGAGTTGCAAAGAATCGATTGGAATGATTCGAACGACGACGAAGACATACAAAATACATGTAGTGACTAGCATGCGGACTATTCTGACAGTGACAGTGGAACTGATCACGAAACAACTGAACTTCTGTAGCATCACGTTCAAGGACTGGATGGATATTTGTTCTTGTGATTTCGAACATGAACAAGTGTCTGCAGGGAAAAGCTTTCGGCAATGATCGGATCCAGCGTCGTGCGTTTATCAAGAATTTGATTAACATCCAAAAAGGATTCCTGAAACAATTACATGTTGCAACACTGCAAAATGTGGAGTTGTTGTTTTCGGCCAGATGTCGAGATACCATTCATGCAAAACTGGTAGTCGGCGTTTGCCAATGGCAGTGATTTTCAACCTCATTGATATGGCGGGAATAAAATCATCGATACTATTTCGAATGACAGCTACATACGATTGATCACAGCGAAAGCATATATTACTTGTATTTCAAGACAATGTGCAGACAGAGACAAAGCAGAAGTGGGCCTACCGCAAACGCATTGCAGTCGATTCAAGAATCGCGTGAATGTTGACCTTGGGAAGATGACAGTATGACTATTCAAATAAATCTGTAGCATAATACGAATGTGCAACAAACGTTGCTGCGTAATGGTAAAAAAGAGGCAGTTGCTATATGTTTCATTGCTACAGAAGTGAAGTAGTTTATATTGTTTTATTTTGTAGCCAAGTCGATTGGATGTTCAAAAGAAACTTTTCATGTAAACTACCTAATTTCTGGAGTAGTCAACTTTGATGGAATCTTTCTAATCATCAAACTATCATTATTTTTTCAATTTCTTGTAATCACATCATCATACATGTCATTTTATGCAACACAGGCTTAGATGTGATATTATGACATCGGATATAATGGGTTATGACTAAAATAATAACTGATGTAATACTGTAAGTGAATATTTATAACTGAATGGATGAAAATAGTTTAATTAACTACTTAAGATATGCCGGTCAATTTTGACCGCCTTGGTCCTTCTATGTAGTAAAATTTATTGGTCCTTCTAGTGTTAATGCATTATTTTTCAATAAAAACCACTTTCCAATATTCTCATCAACCTAAATGAGACGATGACTGCTTGCTAGCAATCTGATACTTTCACTTATCTGAATATTATTAGCTGTACTATCCTACCATTTAGTCAATTCGAAGCATATTTTCGAGGTTTTGCTCCTATGATTCATATTTCATATTCTTTGATGATTGATAAGCTTGTTGATATTCTGCGATCTCATTTGTATACGCTCTCCTAAAACACTTCAATGGAGAATTTTTGTGTTGTCAACTTTTTTTGAATGCATGTGAAGACGTTTTTCTTTTGAAAGAGGCTTCCTTTGATCAACAACACAGTTGCTTGTTGGTGATGTTTCAAGAAACCCATTGAGGAGCGACGTCATAACAGGGCAATTCTGTGAGTCTCAACTCAACATCGAAAAAGATTTTCTATGAGGGCGTTATATGGGTGAGATTTTCTTTCGAAAGTCCATGAATTTCATTTGTCTCTTATGTGATAAGCAGCAGGGTCTTCCAGTGACCACCTATCTGCATATTCGATCTTTTCACTTAATATTTGTTTGGCACATGAATAAAGTGAGCGCCGAAGTGTCGTGCAGTTGTGAAATAACATCATGCGTCGAAATTCTTCGAAATATTTTCATTTTTCAAAATTAGGTCTGCATGCTTATTAACAGCTGATCTCTGTAGAGGTGAATTTAGATTCCTGCCTGGAACCGATGCGCTCAATTGAATAAAGTCAATTAGACCGGATGGCATAGGGCATGCATCAAGTAAATTTTCCGTTATTGTGTTGAGATGGCCATTGCGATACACGCAAATATTCTCTGTCTGTAGCCTACATAATTGCTTCCTTACAGATTTCTTTCACATGACTTTATTAGTAGTAACTGTTTGTTGTCTTGACTTTCACCGGTGATGGGTTTTCTACATGTACAGTATAATATTACGTCGCACAGTGATTGCGCAATTGATCAGGCCATGCATTGTGTCTGTTCATGAGTTTGTTCCATGCCTATAGTTATTCCATGCTACCGTATCATTTCAAAATAATACTTTGAGGCGACTTGTAGCCGTGCCATGGTTCCATAGAATACATTCAATGGTTTACAGGAAGGGGTTATCTTCAAAGTTTGGGGGTTGCTGTCGGGGTGAAGGCCTCGGGTAAAATTGCTGTCAAGGGAGCTCTGAGGAATCTTTTGAAACGGCTTGTAGCTGCACCATTGTTCTATTGAATAAACTCGATTGATGTCATGTACGTAGGGGGGGGGGGCAAAAGGGGTCACGGACTCGGGTGCAGTCCGGCAGCAAACATATTCATGAAAGTCATTCTGTAATCATCATCTCCAAATACTCAAGCGATCTACTCTCTTTCCATTGAATAAATGGTCTGGGCTGCCGCTCTAGTTGTAAACAACTTTACATTGCATTGCTATAATTACTGCTTAGCTTAATTTACATAAGCATGGAAATTCAACGAAACAGTATTGATAAGCAAAATTCAAAAAGACGAGAGATATTTATAAATTCTAAATCGCATTCAATAACCATGATGCACAAGTGCATAAGATCAGATCTTGCGCATTTAGTAGACTCGAGGTAGGCCTACATAGGGTAGGCCTACTTCCCCGAAGAACACTTAAGATATAGATTCCCTTCCACGTTGCTTTCACCGGACAATAATGTTTCATGCGTAATTGCCTTTTAACATTAAATTGGCATTATGCATTGTACTCATACTGGGTAATAAGTAGGAAAGAAAGCCGTGTGTTTGTACGGCAAATTAAGATTCGATGAGTTACGCACTCATCAAGTCGATGACTGTAAGAAAGTGAACTTAGTTCCTTTCCTGTGGTTTCTCATTTTACTTTTACTATCAAAGACGACATCAGAATAATTACCTTCGCATTGGTTAACACAATAGCCATCTTCTGAAAGAAATAATCCTGGTTTGCATCTCAAGCACGAAGTAGATTCATTGCATGTGAGACATGTTTCATTACACGACTCGCAGACAGGATCAAGTATATTAGTATTGTTTACATATTGCCCCATTTGACATTGAGCCACGCATACCTGCCCTACCTGAAACAAGAAAAGTCAAGAAGGTATGAACATTATCTCGCAATAAAAATATGTGAAAATTAGTTTCACTGTGTATTCATTTTGTCGAATGGAAAATACAAAACTGAGTTACAAGAAGCCATAAATCTAATCGGATGATCTCGAAATAATTTTGGTTGTTTTGGGAAAAAATGTTTCCTCTCAGTAGGTGACATGCAACACTCAATCACGCGTAATTCACGCGTGAACCACGCGTAATTACACATGACCCCAAACATCCGTGGCTTAACGGGATATTGCTGCAATATAAGTTATATAAGTTAGTATAGTTGGCAGTCCTGTTATATAGACTTTGCGTCTCATGTGTCTGCATGTATCAGAGGCTAAACAATGTGATAGGACCTCAATTTCATGCCCAGGGAAGACAGGACATGCTTATAGCGGTTCATCTTAGTGGTTCAAGCGGCAGCGCAGACAACCGTCGACGAAGCGCAAACTATAAACGCTCGCCCGCGCGTATTCATAAACATTTCCCATGTTTTAACAGCATCAGATCAAGTGATTTCTGACTCTTAGTGCAGCGCGTATGTACGCGATTAGAAGAATAGAATGTCCTTAACCACGGATGTTTGGGATGTTCCGTAATTACGCGTGAATCGCGCGTGGCATGTCACCTAGTGTCTCTGGAAATATTAACTACCTACCGATTACCGAGTCATTCAGTATTAATTATATACTGCGTCAGAAATTATATTAGCAATCTATTATATTAGTCGCATGTGGTTGACAGAAAGTACCACATTGTCAGTTAATTTGCTGATGTTCATGCCAGAGATGGAACCGGTAGGCCCTCTAATACACCGGTAAGACCGGTGACCGCACGGTGCCGTCCCGGCATGAGCATGACCATCGAAATCGACCGCGTTTGACCGGCATAAGCTATGATTTATAACATATTCAATACCAAGAATATTTCTTCTGCATCTTTACCAACAGTAGCAACCATATGTACCAAAGTACCATGTGTAACAACATCCCTTTACCGGGAAATATATATTTATTATCTGTTAGTGATTCTGTTTCTTCATTGGATGCATCACCAAGTGAATCTCCTGTCAGATCAATTTTTATACTTCGATTTTTTTGAGACTGTTGAGCAATTATGTGTATTGAAACTACTTTGAGGGGTCGAAACACACCTGGACGAGTGCCTGCTGATGACTGACAGACTGCAGTATTATGTTTTATATCCCTTAATCGGTAGCTGAAGTAATGGTCGAAGCATTGTATTTCAAATGAAGAACAAATGAAGAAATAATGGATTCCATGAAATATTATAGACGGATTAAGAAACTGGCGATACAAATTCAAGTGAAGAAATAGTATTTTAAATGTTTAGTCTTAGGTATAGTGTGCATAGTTTCATTGCTTTCGGTGTAATAGAGTGTCATTGTAATTCTATTGTCTCCATTATCCACTTTCCACTTATCCACTATTACCATTATCCACCATGTTTAGTGTCAGATATTGTGTAGCATTAGTCCACTTTCTCCAATTTTTATCCATCGGTCTCCTGTTGTTTTATAATATCCATTTTTAATTTCCTTAACCTATGGTGACCATTGTCCTACTATTTCCATTACAAGCATCTGTAGTCGGTACAGTATACATGTATAAGACGTCTTTTTTGAACGTGTATGCGGCAGTGTTTGGAATATTAACAGTAAGAATGAGTAGTGTTACAAGTCGTAAGATTTCGATTTTGACCAGATATCGGGCCAAAGCTGATCAATTTTAATCCGTTGCCACGAGAAAGCTCTATTGAGTTCTTTTAAAAACTGATTAATCCAATGGTTACAGTAGCATTGCATTTGTACACTTGCGGATTGGAGAACGCCATCAGTCTTCATCACGACTATTTCAATTAATAATTTAAATTAGGAAGCATTATATTCTATTATAAATGGCTGATCTTGGCTGAGCATATCTTGATTGGACTCACAGGAACATAGAAACCTTGTCACAGCAGATTATAGTGGTGGTTGTCTTGACTTTGGTCGACTATTTGATTTGAAAAGCCATTTGGGATATACTTTTTCACACGAGTTGTCCAGCATCACTCACTTTTACCGACGTATCTTCCTCCGCAAGAACATTCAAAAAGATAGGTGATCATCGGTTTCCGGTTTCGGGGAACAATGTCTCACACTGAGTCAGGAGACAAAACTTAAAGTACGGAAAATCGGCATTGCTTTAAGAGAAAAGTACGCTCGCTCAATTTGCTTGTGAATTTTATTGGCTATCGTTTCACTTATTCTTCCATGATATTGCACATAAAAAAAGAATTTGTTCATTTCGGCAGTTGGCAACTTTTCATACTTCCTTTGAGAGTGCTTTGCGATGAACCACAAGGGAAACCGTTATTCTTTAGCGCAGGGATGCGGAGTCCTATCATTTTGATAGGACTCCGACTCCGGGTGGCAAATATATAAAGCCTTTTTATGAAAAATTAACATTTCATTAACATTAACATTTTCATTATAGGCTTACCTGAACCTATATTTAGTGATCATTGGTGCATCAATTATCAATCATTTGCGATGAAATTTGATCAAATGTCGCTTTAAGTTGGATGCATACGACTCGGTTCCTCCCATCCCTTTGATGTGGGTTTCACACGGTTTTTCTCTAGTCTCTACCTGGCAGGGAAATCCCACATCCTTCTACAAAAAGTTTGAGTACACTTTCGATTTTAATATGCGCTTTGGAGGAGACATCACACACGATTAACGTGAGGGTAAGCGGTAATGTTCTCAAACAAACTAGTATTTCATTTCTGTCTCTGATGTGACCTTTGGTGCGTAGGTGTGATCGAGGCTAGGAAGACTTGTCTTCTCTACTAAATCACCGAGTGAAAAGACAATCATTTTTCACTATCACGGTTCATTCCCTCAACTATTACAAGCTTTGCACGCACTGCTGTCTCTGTACTCTTGTTTGATGGAGACAGTTGACATCAAGACAGTGACAGCTATGCACGAGAATAAATAATTTGCTTGTATTATGTTTCGGGTCTAGTTATAGGCCGGAGTCTGGAGTCATATCATTTCATAGGACTCCGACTCCAGCAAAATGATAGGACTCCGGGACTCCGACTCCGACTCCGCATCCCTGGTATAAACAGGCTAGGAACAGATTAACTCATCCCATACTAGAAAGTGTAATCATCCGGCACTTGAAACAGACTCTGTGTTTACAGAAGGAATGTTTATTTCTTCTTAAACTCCTTTGATTTGTCAAGCTCTATATTTCAGTTTTTATTGATCTTTTATGATTTTGGAATATTGTTGTTATTGCTATTTATCTTCGTTAGTACTATCTATGAATCATACCTACATATCAAAGCTTGTAGCTGCATAGCATTGGTTGTGAATGAATTTTATTCAGTATTATGGTTTCACGTCTTCAAATGCAGCACATCATTTACTCGTATTTCATGAAAAGAACGAGCGCTTTGGAGAGCGAACCAATTGGAAACTGCTTTATTTTATATCTGACAAAGTGAAACTTCAACTACCGATGCTGCGCCGAATTAAGGAAAATGCTGAATGATGGGCCTACGCTGCCAATTCAAGCAGAACGTTTAGGACGCGCTAAACACGAGATTTGTACAGGTTTGAATAAAATCGCACATTTAGGTAAAATCGAATTATCGCAAGGAAATTATGTGTCCCTACATAGCGTCAGTTAATAAGGCACTGTATATGGACCCAAATCGAATCTCCTAATCGTTGAAATTGTGACATAGATTTAGTAAAACAATGTCAAAGTTTTAAGTTTCCGTGTCCAGCTATCGGTAGCCCAATGTTAGCTACTATGCAACCCATGGATGCGCCGGCCTAATACCATGATGCGATCCTTTTTATCTGTTAACATGCGTCATAATAAAAGAAATGGTGTGAGTAGCAAGATAATGCTCATAATAAGGAAGTTCTGTAAAAAATCAACTGCATAGCATCTTTCAACATACATTTTCAATCAACATACATTAAGGCTGTTATGGCATGGTAAAGTGGGCCTACATATATTTCTACCAGTATTACCGGTACCGGTCACTCAGCTCGACCTGCACTCTGCAACATGAATATAATAATCGAAACATTGTAGAGCTTGCAGTACAAAAAGTTAGAACCTAATGTTTCATGCGAAATGCCGGTATACAGTACATGTAATCGTAAGTACCATTTTACAGTAGATGTGCCATATTCATTATAGCAAATGGATATCACTATCCGCGCTGGTGTATATTAGTCCGAGAGCTGCTGACGCTTTCTTCCTAGATTCCGCACGTGGTTCTCACCCTTTCAATTTGTGTGTCACGCACTAATAGTGCTTTGCACGCTCGAATGATAGCTTAGAAATTATCAAATGACGGTGATGCTTCTGTTTAGTCTTCGATGTTCAGCATCTCAAAATCGGAACGCTTTTGTGAAACTGAAAACTGTTTTGACATTCATAACGTGAGTATCTTGGAATCCTTCAAGAGGTCTTCATAACAGGAAAGAAATGAATCCTTTGACTGCGCTGCTTATTTCATACCTACCGAATTTCACCGTGCCCGAATTAACTTGTTGGGATGGAATAATACAATGTCACTGATCGCGATGCACAGGGAACATCATCAGAACCTGAGCCAGAGTAAACTTGCTTCGAGACTGCAGGACAATATCGATGCTGCAGGCAGTAACAGAATGAGAAACGAAGCCCGATCGAGTTAACTTGTCGCCCTGGTTTGTGCGCGGTACCTAAGCTAATTTAGGGAATTCTCTCTGTGTCTCGGAAGAGCTTTAGGCCAAAATTGAATTTGTTGAAACCGCTTTTCCACCTAACTGCTTTTGAGATGCTAAAATTTGTGCATAATATTCATTTTTTTTCAGGGAAATTCACTGTAACACTTAGACATCATGTCTACATATAATCAAAACACTGACCATAAAAATCCTAAACGAGGTAATGAGTAAATCAGACACAAGCGAAAGAATTATGCTGAATTAGAGGAGTTACCTAAAATCTTTCTCTAGTCTCGAATCGTGTGGCGTTGATGGAAACATGGTACAACAGAAAGAGGGGGTATTGCATTCTGTCCAAAGTACAATAAGTGCACAAAAAATATTTTCCATCACCAAAATATCGAAATCCACATCTTCTTCACCCTCATCATGTTTATAATCAAATCCTCCCTGTCATGACAACATTGGAATGGAAATGTTCATAAAATTAGCTTCGGTGGAAGTGCCTTGCTTTGATGCTCAGCCTTATTATTAGGAGAATTTTCTTCATGTTACTTAAACTTCTGGTACTGAAAGAGCAAAGTAAAATACCACAATCAGAGACAGTTACCATAATTAATTTAAAAGTTGTAAATGGGTCCACAACAAAGATTAGGAAGCTCTTATGGCTTGTACAAAGCAGGAGGAACAAAAACCCACTGGCGTCAAGGCACCATGGAAGCAACTTGCGATAAAGGCTGCTCGGAAGAGAGCGCCGGCAACTGGTGGAGTTAAGAAGCCGCGTCGGTATCGTCCTAGTACCGTTGCTTTGCGAGAAATCAGGAGGTATCAGAGGAGCAATGAGATCTTGATAAGGAAGATGACATTCCAACGGCTTGTTCGTGTAATCGCCCAAGACTTCAAGACTGACCTGCGATTCCAGTCATCAGCAGTTTCTGCGAGGCGTCTGAAACCTATCTGGTCGGTCTCTTCGAAGTGCGCCATCCATGCCAAGCGGGACACTATTATGCCGAAGGACATCCAACTGACCCGGAGCATTCATGGTGAAACATAATTTATCGTGAAAGCATCAATTCACATCATTCCGATTATCACTTATCACATCACTTTATTCTGATTCAGATAAGAAATAAAGCTGAATTGGGTGAATCCCAAAATTATATAGCTACCAAAATTACATCACTCCTCAATTAAATATGAATAGTTGAATTCTAACTGAATTGAGTAATAATTCTGACCACTTATAACTCAATTTCACACAGTGATTCCTATAGAACGTAGGATGCAATTAGTAATTTCGACAAGATGCTTAACTTAACAGTTCAATTTGTCCCGGTGGAAGAGAGCTGCATGAACTGGATCTACAAAATCAGCAAACTTGAATTTGAGCCAAGAAGCAGAATAAGAATCAACTTTTGTATGAAGACTTCCATTATAATGCCGTCAATGAATTTCCTTGATCATCAGCTTAATTTCCGTTTTGTTAGAATGCTATTTTCATTCTTATTGTATATTTACTAAGTTTCATCCTACATGAACTTGCATATTAAAGTCTGAGGCACCAAATCGCTAATATATATGTGTATGCCTAACTAAGACTTTTAAAAATTGTTCAAAGATTTTTTTAGACCGCAGGAACGTAATCTCCGGAAAATCTGAGTCTTTTGGTATAAAATTTTTCAATGTGTGATGACATTTTTTCGAGTCTACACTCTACCTACTATATACTTACTCTATGGTAGTAAGTACTTGGTATATCGGCATATATGTTAGTGAATGCGGATTTACATTAGTCACACACATGCATTGTAGAAGCATCAAAAGTGTGCCATTAAGTTATTTCATACCAAAAACGAGTTTACTCGTTATTCGTGGACTGTGAAAGGGAAAATTTATCTGTCAGAGATTGAGTGTCAGTAAAGCGTCGCAAGTTAACACGGGCTCAATTTCTGAAAGACAACTGCTGAATGCGGTGTCTATGAAATTTTCCGGTCCTGCTCACTTCCGGCTCAGTTTCCACCTCTATTGTCACCGTCACCAGTCAACTGCTAATTGTACTCGATGCTAAACCGATGTCGACTCGGACTCAAAAAGTAAAAAGAGTGGTGATGGCGAATTTCTGCTGCTGCGCAACAGCATTGTTACTTTCTGAGTTCTGACTGCGTGCTCTTCAGAAGCAGGCGGCTATTGATATGGGCATTTACTATGAGTTAGGTTTAAAGTGCTAGAAGTCAAATATATCCCTAGTTTATTACAAAACCGTTGGTTTCAATTAGGAACTTGGCAAAACGAGCATTGACGACATACCTTGGCGATTTTGCACCCTCCGATGCATTGATCTGCACCACTACCGTGACATGAAAGTCGGCATAGCTGATGACAAGGTGAACACTGATCAGTAATTTTATTGCTGAAATAGCCGCTAACATCTTCGCATTCATTCACACATGTTTCTCCTGCCTTCTTCCTTCGACACTCAGTGCACATTGTAGGTCCTGGCCCCCAACATCCTTCTTCAATCTTACAATAGGACGAACACACCAATCCGTCTTTCTTGCATTCATTATAATCTCTGTTGTTGGAGATGTATTTCCGTTTGATGTTAGCCGTGAATCTCTTCCCAAAATTTTCAAGAAAGCACATCCTTCGGTTGTCACTGATGTCGATCGACATTATATTCAATTGCTGTAATTTTCTTAATCCAAGATATCGAATATTAGAAAATTTGATTTGTAGTCCATTTCCAGGGTCTGTAAATAATTTAACACACACACTGCAACTTCATCAACGTGTATTCAACGTTTATTAACATTTTAACACTTAATAGCTTGGCCGCCAGTTCGAGGTTGATAATGAAACTTTCACAGAATTTTTTGTACGTCATGCCTGCTATGAATCTGCGCGTCTGCAGAGTCAGATGGCATCAAAGAAAGCAGTATGTATATCCAATTGAAAGCAGACTGATGTCTTCGGGAAACATGCGATCTTCTATAGCTTCTCTGTTTAAGTGAAAAGCACTGAAGTGAGTCTAGAGCCATAATTTCTGGCATGCAATGTCTTCAGGAAATGATTGCATGCTTTCATGCATCTTTAGTTATGGAGATAAGCACATCCAACAAGCCTCCAATGGCGGCAAACACTACTTTTGATTAAATTTTAGCCACATATCCAATGTTTTAAAAAAAATCACTTTTATCGAAAACCTCAGCCTGCTTGCCATTGAATTTTCATCATGATTTCTGTCATCTATTGGACAATATAGAGGAATCGTATTGAACCGTATTGAACTCGGCAGACGTAAAGATTTATAATAGTCATAGGTTGTGGCCTACATCATTCAGGCAAAGACTTATTTTTGGCCTCATGCAGCGGCTCGCTCAGGGGCCAGATTTATAGTGTGGCAGGAGGAAATATTGAATTGATTCCATTCATCAAAATGGTGCAAAAGGTCAAATCAAATCTGATTCAAGCTTGCTAACTGCAACAATATTGGGCCACTGTTAAGTCGATAAGATTAAATATCACAAACAGGAGACCCTCATATACCTGAGGGAGTTCCAGTGGACCCCGGAGCCATGTTTTTCTATTTCATTTTTTCTGCTGAGGATATACATGAAGCAGCCACTCATGCCCATGTAAAATCATCATTTTTGATAGCGATGCGATATTTCACTTCAGTTGAATCAGTAGAACATGGTAGATAGGTCAAGGGGTCAACTGGACCCCCTCGGGTCTCAGAGGGTGTAGAAATTTCCACCTGATCAATTTACTTTCAAATGAAAACTAATTTTGTGCATATCCATGATGGTACATTATGCGTGACATTCGTTTATTTATGGTTTGCATTAATTGTATGTGCATTGTGTAAGAAGATCGCAAAATGCGAATATTCTGCTTACGCACCTGAACGCGCGTGACTGGTTGGCCAACTCGGCATTAATTAACATTCAAGTTGAAGGGTATCATAATCGTCTAGTTCGACACAAAGATTAGACTGTTGACAAGGTTTTCAGGACAAGTTGTACAAAGTCTTTTATAAAACAGATGCAGAGAAATTTGGGATAAGGATGTGGGTCTGATTTTGCACTCGATAATGGCGACGGACCAGGAAAACATCACATTCTCACAGGAAGCATTAAGTCATTTAAGAGAGCAGCGGTCTTAGTTAATTGACCCAGTATAGTTTTGAACAGTTCCCAGATAATTTTATCGTTTGTCTTTGCAAGTTTGAGCCTGTCCAAATACGTAAGCCTTACGTGGGAAAAATCATGTGCAACATTAACGCAACATTAAGTCGAAAAATAATGGAGCAAGAATCAGCATTGCGGTTTCAATTACCCAGGTTTCATTCATGATAAAAGCCATATACAAAAGTCTGATATAGAGAACGCATGTGATGTCAATGCTTAGTTTAATACTTTGCTACTACAGGAATACGAATACCTACAGCGAAAGATCTGACAGGTGTCTAAGACAAGGTTAGTTTTTCAACTTTGGATTGGGTTTTTGACCCAAATTTGGGGACTAACTTGGTTGGAGGTTAAACCCAAATCCATGTTTTTGCTCAACCTTGTACTACCTGCCGCATACTTCCTTCCTAGCTCTTCTCTTCTTTCTGCATCTCAATAACATGCTTTTGTATATTTTGTATATCCTCTTTATTAATCTCTTCATGTGCAAAGTGTTTGCTCATCTGAATTTCAAGTTTCCTTGCTGTAAATCATTCACTTACTGCCTGATGATAGCTACGAATAGTAGCAATATGTTGCAATGATTGGCAATTACAAATTTTGTCATTTACTTGCCTGTCAAGTGAAAAGTGCGTTTCTTTGACTAAATTTTTCTTAGTGATTACTTCATCAAATGGAAGTAATATTCATACCACTCGAATATTCACTATCTCAATTCACTGATTAGTGTTCGGTTAATGTGGTGCTTATCTCCTGGTTCGTCAGAATTCAGGGTTGAATGGAAAATTGATCTTCCTACCCTTCGAGATTAGTTCTGGATGTGACCATCAGCACCGAGGAAAGCCACCCCCACAGACCGAAACACGTAGACAAGGTAGTTAATCTCTGTGACTAAATCGGATGAGGCGGTCACGAGCAGTGATTGAAGGAAATTAGAAATTTCATCTGTTTCGTGGATAACGATACATTTTTCATGCAATAGTTCTAAGCAGGGCTGTGGAGCCGGAGCCGAGCCGGAGCCTTAAGGAGCCGATGGATTTGGTCGGAGCCGCAGCCGATTTATCACAAAGGCTCCGGCTCCGATAGTTTGAGCTTTGATATAAATCTAGAGTTTTGAAAGGTATTAATTGGCATCATAAAAAAATTAAATCATTTGAAATCTAAAGATACAATGTATGTCTTTTAAGTATACCAATGATCTGTCCTCCACGATATCTTTCTTTGCAGTTGCCGCCTTCTTTTGTATTATATGTATTATATTTATACACATGTGTAATATTTTTATTACATATGTTTCGTAAGACTAATTTCCATAGCTTTTAGTGACAACGTGTTCTCCAAAATCCATTAATTTGAAGACTTGTTATATGCATGCTAACTATAGATGATTGTAGATTCCTAGAGATCATCGCCAGTCATTTATGTACACATTTCCAATTCAGTCAGCAAAGATAATATAGCTACATTTCTTGCGCAATGTCTTCAATCTAATACGGTTACTATGTAGGTTACCATATCTATCGGTATGGCTACTGGCAGAAGCTACTGGCATCTGTGACAATGCCAATTTCCTTAGATTGTATTGTAGGCTGCTCTTGTGCAGTCCCCCCACCCACATTTTTCAAAACAATCGATTATTCAATTTGATCAATTTTGATTGGAGGGATAACTCTTCACACTCACACGAATGACCTGACTACAAGTCCTCGCATGGCTATAGCAATAAGCGACCCAGCCACTTCTAGTAGCGCCCTATTATTTTAAAGGTATCTCATTCACAATGAATTTCCTTTGACTTCAAAATCCAAGGGGTATATTTCAATGCGAAAAAACCCGAAGGCAAATTACAATGTTGACTTGCTGACAAAGTTTGCGACTATGACATCGCAATTACCCACGTAGATTTTTACAACAGCATGGAATGCTTCACTCAAACCGGTGATGCTGAAACGGACATCCAATGGTGCTGCATCTTTTGACCAGAGAAAAAATGGGGGGGGAGGACTGCGCAAGAACCGTATTGTGTAATAATATTTCCCCAAATGTCATAGACCTATGGATATCAAGAATTTTCATTATTATTTTTTCCGTCTGTCAACACTTTATGCTGATATCATGTTGACTTATATGTAAACAATAAAAAAAGACTGAGACGCTCTCAATGAAGGCGCCTTTTGACCTCCCTTTTTTATTGTCTATGACATTAAACCGCACGTGCATTCGAAAGCTAGCAAAGTAGATGGGATTTCTGCTCGGTGCTCGCAGTCAAATTTTTATTATGCATTGCACCCGGCAACATGCTGTGTGATACTCCGAGTTCAGTTTCATCAGACTAACCATCATCAGAGGAATAGTGGTAATATGTTATACATAAATTGAATATAAAAACATACATGAATCATTGATGAATTTAGTGCAACTTTACGCCATAATGAAAAATACGAAATTAACATAATGTAAGTTAAGCCTTAACTTATCAAGTATGCTGCATAGAATTACAAAACTCGTCCTAAATTAGATATTTTAAAATTTTTTTAAGTATAATTTTCAATTGTACATTTCCAGCCTACACTGCAATGAGACTATCTAAATTACAATTTCTACAGATTGTGAGTCGTAGGCTACCCACCGATCATATTATTCATGGACCAACAGACTATTGGATAAAGGCAATAACAAATAGCAATAACAACCTAAGTTAGCCTACATACACTTTAGTATTCAATAAAGCAATTGATATCTTTATTGATACGGTATATTTGGCTATATAGCCTATACCCTTTCCATGTTCAAGTAGATAGGCTATAGGCCCTGTAAGCTATTTAGAGGCATACGCTATCCAGTTTCATATTCAAGCTTTGTTAAAAAGCTTGTACTACTATTCGGGCCCTGTGACGGCTAATTAGGTATATCATCATCAATCATGTGGTCTTATTTAATGTAGCCTCATATTAGACTGGTTGCAGACTAGGCCTATTTATATTTAGCCAGTGCGGGAGATCTTTATCTAATTTATATAGCCGAGCCGGAGCCTTTCACATGAGTGTCGTGGAGCCGGAGCCGATGAGATAACGCATCGGCTCCACAGCCCTGGTTCTACGTAATTAAAATTATGGCATGAGACTGCCCTGATATATACGGAAAGCGTGCGGGGCGCGAATATTGAAGCAGTTTGCAAAGAAGATGAATAAGGAAAAGCGAACAGCATTAATGAAGTAATTGATACTTACGTGTTGTTGAAATTTCCTCTAAGTTCGACAGGAAGCTTAAATTCGTCAATTTTTGAAATCGATCAAGATCCAACAATAATCTTCCTTTGATGCGTGTCAGTCTTCTCAGGTTCTGTAAATCGCCTATACGAACAAAATCATCACCGGAGCTGTCAAAAAAGATTGTGGCAAAAATTTTTGATGGTCATCGCAAATAAAGTAAATGGCAGAATATGTAAGCAATCTACAATTTATGTATTTTGCAAATGTGCACACGTCAGTTGAATAATTGTATGAGAGTCTCCTTCAGGAACCTTTCCTAGCTTTGTGTTGGCCTTCTCTGAGTGGTAGCTGTTTTTTGTAGACCCAATATTGTAGCCACAGGAGCCACATGAATTAACGACCACATTTTTTTAGGTTGATTTGCAACTTCTATAGTTTGCCCGTTCAGGAAATATTGTCGAGTAATTATGTTAATTGATACTCAGATACTTTTTACCTCGTTATCATGTCCAATATTACGTATGTTCTATGCAGACTACTTACAATTTTTACTACTTATAATACTTGCCAAATTGAAAAAGCGATTGTTTGAATTTTAAAATGCTATTTATTGGTACAAGCACCGCTCAAAATGCAAAATCGACAGGATTACCAGACAAAGAATGTTTTAAATAGGCTCTACGGTAATTTTCATGAAATTCTGTGAACTGTTTTAAATATTACAACTGCAAAATTTTAAAAAATGATTTTAAAATGCTATTTATAGCAAAAAGATCAACTTGGAATGAAAAACTGATACCACCATTGGATAGAGCATGCCCAGAATAGGTACAACTGCTTGAGTTATGCCATATAGGTTCATGATCTAGAAGATATTAGGGGGCCATAATGGTCAACCTAGCACTTCACCGACAAGAAAAAGCCTGAGGAAAAGGGTCAAGTGATATTTTTCATAACCATCGCAACACGAAGATACCAAGATGCCAAAAGGAACATTAAGTCATGGAGATAAATTGCCTTGTCTGCGTCTTTGGGTCTAGAAATGATATTCATCAATACTGATGCTCATGACCAGCAATAGTGTCGTGGGGCAAGAAGATCAATTTTACACTGAACGCATTGTAAATTCATGCCAGAATTCTGACGAACTAGAGCATTGACTTAAATAAATTTAGTGATATCAGTAAGTAAATTTAGGTAGTGAATAGTCGAGCGGTGTGAATAATATTTACATTTGACGAATTTATCACAAAGAAAAATTGAGCTAAAGAAACATACTTTTCACTTTACAACCGGCTTCCTATCTGACAGTTCAGGTTCTTGTAATCCGGCAGCTACTGATACTTTTATGCTGTCAGTAATTTATGTATCATTTATGATGTTAATACATTATGCATGTTAATACAGTATCATCTATCCTGTCAGTAACAGAGATAGATTCAGCCATTGAATGCAACGGTAGCGAGTGATAGAAATTGAAGCAGATATTCGTCTCTTTGGCTTACAAGCGCGCGTATGGCAGAAGTAGCTCGTGTTAGCGAATTCACGAACTTTAACGGTCCAATCACAGGCAAGCTTATCAAG
Source organism: Prostheceraeus crozeri (assembly GCA_907163375.1). Taxonomy (NCBI): domain Eukaryota; kingdom Metazoa; phylum Platyhelminthes; order Polycladida; family Euryleptidae; genus Prostheceraeus; species Prostheceraeus crozeri. The sequence continues at coordinate 45,071 of CAJQUW010003829.1, forward strand.
TGAAAAGTGCGTTTCTTAACTCAGTTTTTCTTGGAGGTGAATTTGTCAAGTGAAAATACTATTCGCACCATTCTACTCGCGATCTAAATTTACTGACTGCATACCTATAATGTGTTGTTAATGTTCTAGTTCGTTAGTATTCTACGATCAATAGAAAATTTATCCTATTGCCCCTCGTGACCAGTAATGACCTTGAAATTAATGTACTGAGGAAAGTCATTGCTAGTCCGAACACGCAGACATAGTCCGGCTGCCAGAGCGAGTTTCTGCACGGAACGAGGCCGAAAATGAGACTTTCACAATATAATGTAGACCCTATTCCTACTACGAAACTGCACGTCTGCCGAGTTCTACCTGGCTCCTTTCTTGGCAGACACGACAAAAAAACACTTGTGTGGAATCGGTGTCTATTGTTCATGACACCGTCATTCATTCTTTATTCATTTGACACTCTATTTCTACATACTATGTCCATGTACATTCATTACCAGTGCGTCATGTACTTTTGATTTCTAATCACTTGCTAACCGTGTCCATGATATGCCATGCAAATGTTGTTCAATGTAGAATCATCTCTGCTACTAGATGGTTGTTCTATCTTCTGTACGGTAACGTAGAAGGGATTCAACATTTGGCGACGAGGAAAATATGAACAAATTTACTCCTCCTGCATTGTCGTGTAATCCAAAGGAATCCGATTGGATCTACTTTTCAAGACAATTTACAAATTACTTGGCACTTGTCAAAGCAGATGACGACCAAAAGCTTTCCTTACTTTTAAACTGCATCGGAAGAGATGGTTTATTGACATACGATGGGTTGCCATCTACAAAAGCCAAATACCAAGAAGCCATGGATCGATTCAACGAGCATTTCACAGGGCGTACATCGATTCTATTGAAACGTAAACTATTCTATGAAGCCAAGCAAGGAACTGATGAATCTGTGTTGGACTTCGCCTGCAGATTACGGCGTCTGGTCGCAGAATGTGACCTTGGATCAGCTGCTGCTATATTACTACGTGATATATTCGTCATTGGAGTCGTGGATGATCGCTTGGGAGAGAGACTGCTAGCGGAAGATGCCAAGTCGCTTACATTTGAATTAGCACTGGCAAAAGCGGAATCCTACGAACGTGCGAAATTGGAGCGAGGGAGGACTGTTCCCGCTGTAGGATACAATCCAACTCCACATTTGCAATCTTCTACACCTGCTGCAAATTACAGAAAATCCTCTTACAGGTCAAATCAACCACAACCTGATCAATCAGTTGGTCAATGCTATCGCTGTGGCTCCTCAACACATCGTGCCAACTACCCAAAGTGTCCAGCTCTGAAAGCTATTTGCAGATTCTGCTCGAAATCTGGACATTTTCAAAAGATGTGCCGATTGAAGAACAAATCCACAAGTACGAAACAGGCTCAAGTTCGAGGATTGCAGAAATCGGATGACAGTAAGACCGATTCTCATTCTGAGTTTAATATTTTTTCATTCGGTAAATCTGATGCTTCTAAAGATGTGCTAATAGCCCGGCAGCCAGAACGAGTTTATGCAGGGAACGAGGCCGAGAATGAGACTTTTACAGAATGATGTACACCCTATGACTACTACGAATCGGCACGTCTGCCGAGTTCTACTGAGTTCCTTTTCTTGTCAGACAGGATAAAAGAAAACCACATGTAAATCCAATGAGACGCAGATTGCCGTTTTTGGCTAAAGTAAAATTTTATATGTTTTCTCTGATTAAACAAAAAGTACTAAGCCCAGAGTCATAATTTTTCGCATGGAATGTCTTCAGGTCATTTTCTCTCATGTTCATGCAACCCTACCTAAAAAGCTGAACACATTTAGATTTGGCGAGCCTGTTAATGTCGGCAAACACAAACATTTTGAGCAACTTTATTCACGTTCAACCACATTCTCAAATACATTGCCGATTAGATGCATGATAAAAGCATATGCACATCATAGGAAATTACCTGAAGACATTCCATGCCAAAAAATAAGACTCTGGGCTTAGTACTTTTCCTTTAATCAGAGAAAACATAGAAAATTTCATTTTAACCAAAAAATGCAATCTGCGTCCCATTGGATTTACATGTGTTTTTCTTTGATCCTGTCTGACAAGAAGAGGAACTCACTAGAACTCGGCAGACGTGCCGATTCGTAGTAGGCATAGGGTGTACAGCATTCTGTGAAAGTCTCATTTTCGGCCTCGTTCCCTGCAGAAACTCGCTCTGGCTACCGGACTATAATTGACGATAAATATTTTACTGAAAATTTGGATAGTGGCGCTGAAGTTAACGTTAGCCCACGATATCTAATTCCGGATAAAGCTTTAACTCCTACTGATGTATGCATAAAGAGTTGGGGTAATTTTGATGTACCAGTTTTAGGTAGTGTCAGATGTAAAGTTACCTGTAATTCTCGTGAAAGTTTTGCTATATTTTTGTAGTTGATATACCTAAAATGCAACCCTTATTTTCATTGACTATTATTTACTACGTGAGCTAGATCTCATTTCTGAACTTGCATCCTTTACTAGCGATACTGATGGCATTACTCTTAATGACATTGAAACTGAATTTCCTTCTTTATTTGTTGGTATGAATGATGCATGTATAAATACTGGTTACAAATACCGTGTAGCATTAAAAGATGACTGCGTACCATTCAGTGCCCCTGTTAGAAGAGTTCCTCCAGCGTTATTGCCTAAGGTCAAGACAGTGTTAGATGATATGGAAGAAAAAGGCGTGATAAGGAAGATAAACGAGCCAACAGAACATTGTGCACCTATGGTAATTGCATTTAAATCTTCCGGAGATTTGAGGATTTGCTGTGACTTTCGCCGATGAAACAAATCTTTGAAGCGAGAGATATATCAAATGCCAACGTTTGATGAACTTGCGGCAAGGGTAAGAAACACAAGGATATGGAGTCGCTTGGATTGCAAAAATTCATTTTGGCAAGCACCGGTGCACATAGACAGCCAGGAAATTTTTACATTCTCGTCACCTTTTGGGAGATACTGTTATCAAAGACTTCCTTTCGGTATAGCATCCGCACCAGAAGTATTTACTCGAGTACTGCAAGAGATCTTGAATGGTATCGATAACGTCCTAGTCTATGTAGATGACATAGTCATCGTCGCTAGTGATAAAGCGAATCATGATAAAACGCTTCGACAAGTTTGTCAACGTCTCTCGGATGCCGGAGTGAGCCTAAATAGCGACAAATGTTCCATCGCAACCGAAAAAGTTGAATTCTTGGGCCATGTCTGGTCTTGTAAATCTGTAGGTCTTCGGATCCTAGCAAACTTGCAGCTGTTCGTGAACTGTCATTGCCTCAAACGAAAGACACTTTGCGATCATTTCTTGGATTGGCAGGATACGTGGGTAACAAAACAATTCCTCATTTTAGCAGTCTTGCCAAACCGCTATGGGACTTATTGAAAACGGAGTCAGCAAGCTTGGATTGGAATGATTATTCTGTTTGCGCATTTGAGGATCTTCGAGCCGAGTTGTTATCCGACCGACGCAGGGCATACTTTGACCCATCAAAGAAAGTCGTAGTACAAACCGACGCAAGCCCATCTGGCCTTGGCTGTGTTCTTATCCAGGAAGGAAGGATAGTTTTTTTTGCATGTAGAACTCTTACGGCCACCGAACAAAAATATTCACAAATAGAACGTGACTTTTTGGGTATTGCTTTTGGCGTTGAACGATTTAGCAAACTCCTTATTGGACTCAACTTCGAGCTTCAAACGGACCATCTACCAATCGTTCAATTATTTCAGAAACCTATTGATTCACTATCCAACAGAATTCAAAGATGGATAATTACAATTCAACACTTCTCGTTTAGAATCTCACACATTAAAGGTAAAAATAATGTACTTGCTGACTGCTTGTCCAGAAATTCTATTGAATCAACTTCTTGTGAAGATGAAATTGCTGACTATGCTCTATGCTCTATTATGACAAGTCATCCTGTTAACCTTAAGATGATTGCTGATGCTACTTACTGAACGAGATGAATTACTATGTGAAGTTGAAGACCATATTCAGAATGGTTGAACCAAACAACATTCAAAATCTGTACGTCCCTTTAACCTGATGCGATTTGAATTGAGTTTGAAAGTCTGTCGTGACAAATTTATCATCTGTAGGGGTGACAGAGTATTGATACCTGAAAAATTGAAACAGAACGTCCTTGGACATGAAGGACATGTTGGCGTTACAAAAATGAAGTCTAATATACGTTGCCATGCTTATTGGTTTGGAATGAATTCTGACATAGAAATTATGTAAGGAAACTGCTTGTACTATATACCAACCTCGTTGTGATGCTGCACCTCTAACCGAAGTTGCTGAAAGAGTTGAAAAGGCTTGGGTTAAGGTTTCAATCGATTTAACCGGTCCTAGCAATGTGTTGGACGACAAGGTTCTTCTCACAATGATAGATCTTTATTCACGATTCCCTGAAATATTTATTCTTCGTCATGCATCAACATCAGAAATTATTCAGAATTTAAGATCTGTTTTTGCAAGATTCGGTCTGCCAAAGGTAATTATTTCTGATAATGTTACTGTATTCAGGTCAGTTGAATTATCAAATTTTCTAAATCCATGTGGTATTAAACACATATTTTCTTCCCTATTATCCTCGTGGGAACTCAACGATCGAAAGGATGCATGGAACACTGAAGAATCGTTTAAAGCGAATACGAACGAATGCACATGTTTCCCTGGAATCATATATTGATCAGATACTCTACGATATCAGGAGCTCTCCAAATGATATTACTGGTGAAACGCCCTATTATCGCCTATTCAACAGAGCCATGTCAACAAAGCTGAGCCGAATGAATGAGCAAACGAAATCGCCGGTGATGCGGAAAAGATCAGCAGCCTCCGAGTATTCGAAAAAGTGGTCCTCGTCAGATAGAAATTATCAGCCCGGTGAGAATGTATTGATACGGAAGGGCTATGGTCAACCTTATAACGTGAAGGGATTGATAAAACGGAAGATCGGGAAATACACGTATTTGATCGATTTAGATGGTCGAGATGTTCGATACAACCAACGGAACCTAAAACCACTTCGGGAAGATTGGTCCAGTCGTACATGTGATGATGCTGATAGAGCGTATGATAATGTTATTCTTCATGACAATTCCGATACTTCTACTAGGCCTTCTAATAATATTCCTCCTAGGTCGCTTAGATATCCTACCCGTTCTAGACAGCCCCCCCAATTTTACGGTGAACGTCTTTTCCATTAATTGTTATTTTTTCTTAACTAACGTTACTTCATGTATTTTTTTAAAGTGTGAGGAAGGTGTGGAATCGATGTCTATTGTTCATGACACCGTCATTCATTCTTTATTCATTTGACACTCTACTTCTACATACTATGTCCATGTACATTCATTACCAGTGCGTCATGTACTTTTGATTTCTAATCACTTGCTAACCGTGTCCATGATATGCCATGCAAATGTTGTTCAATATAGAATCATCTCTGCTACTAGATGGTTGTTCTATCTTCTGTACGGTAACGTAGAAGGGATTCAACAACTTGCTAATCCGATGAGACACAGAATGCTAGAAAAATGAAATTTTCTATAATTTCGCAGATTAAGCGAAAAATGCTCTATGTCCATAGAGTCATAATTTTTGACGTGGAATGTCATAAGCAATTTCCTATCAAGATTATGCTCCCCTGTCTATGAAGCTAAACATATTTAGATCTGTCAAGCCTCCCCATGTCGATAAACACAAGCATTGTGAGCAATTTGATCCACATTAATCCATTTTCTCACATCGATTTCCAATCGAAACGTAATCATAACACAGGATACACTTCATGTGAAGTCATCTGAAGATATTCCATGTCAAAAATTGTGGCTCTGGACTTAGTGCTTTTCACCTATTAAGAGAATACATAGAAAATTTCGATTTTTCCAAAAACTGCAACTGCGTCCCATTGAATTAACACGTGTTTTTGTCATATCTGCCAAGAGGAGGAACGAAGTAGAACTCGGCAGACGCCCATTTTCGTGGTAAGTATAGGGTGTACATGATTCTGTGAAGGTCTCATTTTCAACCTCGCTTGTATTTTTCACAAAACATACAAAAACTTTGAAATATGTAAAAATCTATATCCTTGAAGATGGGACTGAATTTCGGCATTGAGAAAAGGTTTTATAATATGCCTCTTTCTAGATTAAATCTAACTAAATTTTCGAATTCAACCCTTTAATTTTGTCATACAAATAGCGAAAAGCAGAAATGCAGAGATTTCTAAAGTGGCATAAGCCTTATAAATTGACGAAATCTAATGCACATGCAGTTCAAAACCTACTTTATCAATGATGTAGGTTCTAGAATCCTTTAGCCTGTGTGAATTTTGTTATGTATAAAAATGTATAGATACGTATGAATAGATTGTATGTATAGATATGTATGAATTTTGTATCTTTTCTAAAATTATTCGAGATCTTCAATAATTTCACTGCATGGGATAGTTTATATAACACGTGGAGCCAAGAGATGCAATTTGTAAGATTGTGGATAGTAAGATAAGTCAACTGGCACACGATAAATTTTGATTGACGTTGTACAGAGACACTCACGGAAATCGATGCTAAGTTTGGTGTTTTACATTGCTCCAGACTCTTATATGTCGAATAATTTACAACGTATACAGTGTGAATAATTGCATTGTGTACTATTGCATTGCAGGAGGCAATATAAATAAAATCTTAACATAAAAACGAATTTTTTCGATTGAATTGGTTTATTAGCAGAATTAAGAATATTATGAAAAAGTCACGGTGATGTTAAGATGCTTGTGTGTGTGAATTTTGGTGAGAATTCGTCTTCTGCGTTTCCATTTTGCGCTTTGACATTTGAAGCTATCCACTAGGATTAGAATCTAATTAAGTGATAGTAAAACTATGTTAAAATTTCAATCCCGAAATTCTTATTTCACAATCCAAAATTTTGGAATTGGAATTTCTATAAATGAATTGTAAGTGTCGAAGATAATTCACTTATAGTACGCGCCATATTACTTGGGACACCTGCTTTTTCACAGTTATTATCGCCTATATTTTACAATGTTACTTCAATTTGAGCTGCATGCTACTTGATTGTGACTTGGGTCATAAGTTGCTTGGCATGTAGTTTTCGGCTCTGTTATTCATTATGAAAAGCACTAAATATGGTCGCATGTATAAATATTGCGCGCCAAACTACTTGGGACAGTTAGAAAAGACGGCTTTATTGCAAGATAAAAACAAATTTTTAGTTTTAAGCAAAAACAAGGTTATGCAAATGGATGATTTCTTTTATAGCACACTAAAAAAACAACTATTCAATCGTCAGAATTTTGTATGGCCAAATTACTTGGGACACTTGCTTTTTTATAATTTTTCTAGTCTACATGTAGATGTTAAACGACTTCTTCAACTGAAGTGAAATACTGCATACTTGTGCCTATTTATTCGACGCTATGTCTCACCAAAACAACCATAGAAAGCTGTCCCAAGTAATTTGACTCGCAATAATCTAACAATTGACCATATTTTGTGCCGTTGAAATGAAAAACAGAGCTCATACAGTGCAAGTCAAGTAAATGCTGTAAATGTAGGTAAAGTAACCGAAACCCCAAAGCACAAGTATGTAGTATTTCACTTCAGTTGAAGAAGTCGTTTAACATCTACATGTAGACTAGAAAGATTATAAAAAAGCAAGTGTCCCAAGTAATTTGGCCATACAGAATTCTGACGATTGAATAGTTGTTTTTTTAGTGTGTTATAAAAGAAATTATCCATTTGCATAACCTTGTTTTTGCTTAAAACTAAAAATTTGTTTTTATCTTGCAATAAAGCCGTCTTTTCTAACTGTCCCAAGTAGTTTGGCGCGCAATATTTATACATGCGACCATATTTAGTGCTTTTCATAATGAATAACAGAGCCGAAAACTACATGCCAAGCAACTTATGACCCAAGTCACAATCAAGTAGCATGCAGCTCAAATTGAAGTAACATTGTAAAATATAGGCGATAATAACTGTGAAAAAGCAGGTGTCCCAAGCAATATGGCGCCTACTGTACAGCCTATGCACAAAAATGTGCCAGGGTGGATTTTGATGCGGTTTTTCTGGTCAATGCAGGTGCTGTCTCTTCCAATTTTCAGCTTGGTACAAATTAACTCTGGATTGGATGCTATTTCGACTGAATTACTAAAGAGCTGGCATGTTCGATCAATGATTTCTTGGAAATTCATGACTTTGATTGCAAAGATTTTGTGTTTACAGCTTCTTATCAATCAGGTCAGTTATCTACTAGTTACAATGACAAGCACACTCTACAAATGTCACGATTTGCCGTGTAAACATGTACATCAATTGCCACTTCAGTACCATGCTTCTGCACTGTGCAGTTGAGTTAAGTAATAGTTAAGATAATCAAAGTTGATTTACAAAATAATATAGATTATCAATAATAATTGTAATTCCATACACTTTTTGGATCCACTCGCAAGAGTTGTAATTACAGAGTGTTGATTAATTAAACTGATTTTGGTTCAAACAAGTAGTCTATTCTCAGCGCGAATACACGCATAAACATTTATAGTAATTTTACATAAATTATTAAAGAAACTTTTTATTTTGGAGCGCATACAATCGTACTCAATGGAATTCCTGAACGAAATAAAGGTCTTCAGTGCATTGTGAGTTGTAGAAGTCAAGAAATCATGCCATCAATCATAGGAACAGAAAATCTGCGCTCATGATCAAGACGTTGATTAGGCAGCCAAACGTCAACCATGCAAACAAGATTTACATTGCACTCGGATGTGAACTGCAGTGGGCACTTGGTCTTGCTTATGATGCAGCATAGATAGGTACTTATGGGTTATCCCCCCCACGTTTTCAAATTTGTCTAAAATCCGTAGAAATGAATAAATTGTCACAAAACTTTGAGTACACGTAATTGAGGCTATTCTCTAGCTACATACCAAAATTTGCGCAAATCGAACGAGTACTTTTTGAATTAGGAGCGATAACTTGAAGTGCAGCGATGCCGACAGCTTGATTTGACTTCTTCTGACCATATCGTCCCGACCATATTTCCCGACAACTCGTGAAGTGATGACGACCAGGCCACATCCCTTACATTAATATGCTTGAATTGAAAGGTGTGGCAAGGTAATGGTCGTGGGAAGAGTTCAAATAGCGATGGATGAGACGAAGACAGAGAGAGAACAATGCACATTGCACACACGAGTAACAATAATGCGTCGAACAGACGAAGTCAGATCAAGCAGCTGACATCGCTACACTTCACGTTATCGTCTCTAATGTAAAAAGTACTTGTCCGATCTACATAAAATTTTGTAAGTGGGTAGAAAATATGTTTAATTACGTCCACTTGAAGTTGGGTGACGAATGATACATTTTTGCAGATTCTAGACAAATTTGAAAACCTGGGGGAGATGACCCATAAGTACTCATAAATATAATCCGGTTATACTGAGCTTCTACAAAAACAAAATTTTGAATTTTCTACTAAAAAGCCTTTTATAATTGCCTTTCAATGTTAAATATAGCCGTTTGTATAGGACGATAAGATAGCTATGAAACGTTAGGTTTAGCTCCGTTTGAATGGAAGCAATCGTCATCGTCCTTCACTTTCTGACAAATGCAATCTGCAATGATCGATAACCCTGTGACCTAGCTTGCAGATTCAGTCGTCAGTGAACCAGAATAGGAGATTCGAATTCAGTTATCGTCAGTATACACTGAGGACACATACGAAAGACGTTCAGTTTTTGAGCCAATGAATAGTAAAGAAACTGGAGAGATGTGGGAGAGATCGTTGTCTCAGTCACACAACCCAGAATAGAGAGGTGGATTCAAAAGTTTACAGTACAATGTAATGCAATAATTAGGATCAAATCAATGATCCTAACTTGAAATATGATTCAAGAGGGAAACATAGAAACAATGAGATCATCCCTGAACAATGAAACAATGTCATCCCTGGCCTGAGGTGAAGGCCAAAGGTAAAAAACCGCCAATTTTTAACAAATTTCCATTACACTATTTGAGATGGAAATTGACAACAAAAACTAATGAACCGTATACTAACCGAAGGATCTGGTCAAGGTGGTTGCTACAATGATGATTATTAATCGTTATCAGCTTACATAATTGCGTTAGATGACGTCAAAGTTCAAATGATTCAAATCTTAAGTTCAACTCAAATAGCACTACAAGCGCACACTTTATTATTCGCTTTCTGCAGGTGAGGAAACAACCCAATACGGTGAGCTTTTATCGAGTTACAGAAAGTAAAAGCAACATTATTCTAAAAAATGTTCAATAATTGCTGACTAGATACAGAACTAAAAAGTGCTACGGTAAAAAAATCAAATTTCAAATTTCAAACTTTGCATTTGTGAATATCTTTATATAGATAAGAAGAATCCATTATGTAATCTCCAGTTATTTCATCAAGAATTGATACCGGATCATACAATAGAAGTGAATATACCGAAATCAGCCGAAATATTCCAAACATTCACATTTTAAAGTAGATCTCACGCCAAAAGTATAATGGCAAATTTTTCTTTCCTTACGTCAAAAGTTGCATAATACGTGGAAAATAAGCTATTAGAAATCTGGTGTCCAATAGCTTGCTTGGCTTAAAATACATTAAAAAACACGCCAGGGAAGATTTTGTGAATTTAAGGGAAATGAATTTTGTGATAAACCTTTGAAGGCGATATTAGAATACCATTTTACAATATAATATTGATTATTGGACGACGTTTCGGACCTGAAAACTCGGTCCATTTTCAAGTACAAAGAAGTTATGAAAGTATTTAAAAATCATAAGTTACAACATATAAAAATATCACTATTATCAAATAACATTTAAATGTCTAGTTGATCCCATATCTCTTTTATTTAGTGTGGGATTTCTTTCTTTGATTAGAATGGCTTCAGCGATCTGCAACTCATTGATATCTGAGAATTTAATAGCACAGACATAGAGTCAATGATGTTTTGGGTTTTGTGCTGTGTGTGGTAAATGACTGCTGTTTGATTGAGTTCTCGTGTTGTTTGGATCTGACTGACAATTGGAGCATTGTTACAAATGTTCTCCGGACATGAATATTGGTATACGACATGATCTGTTGATGTTGATTTATCCAATTTAGTTTTTATGACTGATGACAATTTTAGGTTTTTGTAATAAATTCTCACTTTTATTTTGCTGTCTTCTGATACTGGCCTGACACTGTCATTTACAATCTTCGTAAGTCTTTTCTCTTCAATTGTATAGCTTGAAGTCAACTGTCCATGGTAATAGACGATCATACCTACTGTTTCTTTTTCATTTTCTTTTGAGAGAAATCTGTCAAGATGGATATTGACATTTTTATCCACTAATGATAAAGGATAGTTGTTGTTCACCAAAATTTGTTTAATTGTTCTTATTTCGTTATCAAAGGATGCCCAATCTGAACACAAAGACAAAGCTCGATGAATATAACTATTGATGACAGAAATCTTGTAGCGCTCAGTTGTGAAGGAATTGAAATCAAGGCAAGTACCACACGAAACCTTTTTCCGATAAACCGAGAATGTTAGGATATCATCACGTTTGACAAGAACATCCAAAAATTGTAACGTGCCATTCGTCTCGATGTCAAAGGTGAATTCTAAAACCGAGTTTTCTTTGAATCTATCAATAATGAAGTTAAGGTCATCATGTGATTGCACAATATTTATATATATATATATATATATATATATATATATATGTATATACTTATCGATGGACCACATCATCATCATTGCTCAATTGATATTCCCGAAATACGTAGTTGTCGGTAATCTTCTTTATCATTTTATCACTAAGCAATCATAGCTACTTTGCAATTTAGAATTCTCGTAGCAGTTCGCTCGCATGTCACCTATGACCCTTTAACCTTTTCTCGACTAGTTTTTTTCTCTGAAACACTTAGGACGGAAACTTCCGTCGTTCAAATATCTATGATAAATTGTGTGACGAGCACTGAAGACGGAAGCTTCCGTCGTTGTGTTTCTTGTCACCAGCACGGACGACGGAAGCTTCCGTCGTATAGCTTCATACTTTTGCAATAGTTTGATATTTTATTCGTGTTGTAGGGAATGCTTGCAGAATATTTCAATTGTATTGGCTCTACGTAATAGACCTTGTCTTCAGCTATCGATTGCTTTTTGAATTTTTCAAATCGGATGAATAGAGGCTACTTTATAGTCAAAGCTATCTGTAATTGCAACGCTAAGAGTGTACCGTTGTGCGATTCATTTATCAGTGCGTGATCGGTGCAGTCAACGATCTGACGTTACATTAGGCTGAGAACTGATTTGTGATGGCTTCTCATCTTGAGTCATCTCGACCAGATGGACTTCGACGGCGAAGACGATGATTTAATCGGCGAAGTGACTTTACAATACAACGACTGGACGTGTGTGGACAATCTCCGTGACCGCAGGCCCTCTACAGATCGTATATTTTACGGACTACACGGATTGCACCCTAAATTCGAAAATGTTGACTTGACAGATCATATTGCGTTGTGCAGCTTGATGCTGCCTGATGAGTTGTACGGTATGATAGCAAATTACACTAACATCCGTGCCAACATTGATTTGCAAAGTTCGTCCAAATGGTCTCCTACTAATGAGAGAGAAATGAAGAAGTTCATTGGCTGCCTCCTGTTAATGGGAGTTGTGCGAAAGCCACGATTAGACATGTACTGGACACAGGATGATATGCTGGAAACCCCATTTTATGGAAATGAGTGTTGCTTGTCACGGGACCGATTCTTCCAGATTCTGAAATATTTACGATTCGCTGATTACAACAACTTGGATGCAAATGACCCATTGAGGAAGATTTCACCGTTTGTTGATTACCTGAAGAAAGTGATTCAAAATTCCTATCTACCAGCTCAGAATGTGGCGATCGATGACATTTTACTACTTTTCAAAGGACGAGTGTATTTCCGAGCCTACATACCATCAAAACGCTCCCGATATGGCATTAAGATCTATGCTATCATAGATCAATGCGGATACATGTGGGATTTTTTCATCAATACAACTGCCTCGGATTTGAAATTACCCTCTGATCTTCGCAGTGATTTCGGTTTTAGCGGGAACGTTGTCATCAAATTGACGCACAAACTTTTCGATATGAACTATCGCGTATTCTGTGACAACTTCTTCGTATCCGACAAGTTGGCGAAATTTTTGATGGAGAATCGAACCCATCTGTGTGGAACTGTCAGATACAATCGTCTCCCGACTGTCATAAAGGAGAATTTCCCAACTGATGTTAACGTGGTGAAACATTTTCGCAAGGAAAGTATCCTGATCAGTTGCTTCAGTGAGAAAAAGCAATCCGGCAAGAAGACCGTATCTATACTGGATACTATGGCAGAGCCACGTGATTTTGGAAAGACTGTGATTAAAAAAGGCGGGTCACAGGTGAAACTTATTCGTCCGTCTTCGTTGGAATCATACAACAAGTATATGGGCGCAGTTGACCAGGCTGATGTGCAGCTACATCCCTACGATATTACCAGAAGGACTTTTAACTGGTCTAGAAAAACTGGCATCCACTTGATTCACCGACTTGTTCTGAATGCATTTGGCTTGTACAAACAATCTAATGACAATCTGACATTCTTGTCATTTACTATCAAATACGCCAAACATCTGTTTGGATCTACTGGAATTGGACGAAAGGTTGGTCGCAAAGGTGGAAGACCACGTATCTTACAGGAAGTGGTCCTGAATCATCAACCAACGAAAATTCCCGCCACGGAAAGAAAGAGCAATCCTTCACTCCGATGCCGAGTATGTACGAGCAACAAAATTCGAAAGGAAACCAGACTATACTGCGATTCCTGCAAATCAAAGCCTCCTCTTTGTGCGCATCCGTGCTTCAATGTATATCACAATTACACATGTCAATAACTTAGTCTACGAAGAGTTTATCTCGAAGTGTTTGATTTTCGTTTGATTTTCAGATGAAACGTCAATGATATTATAAAAAATCAGGACTTTTTATTTTGCGATACTAGAATAGGTTTTGAAAAACCCGTATATGCTAGAATTAACCTTATTGTGTAGTCGCTCTACTGATAACTCCACGACGACGGAACTTTCCGTCCTTAATTTCAAGCGATATTTCAACTCGTGTTTTTGAATTGGTATGAATATGACGGAAGCTTCCGTCATCCGTAGAAAAAGGGTTAAAATACACAGCATTTGATTAGTACAAACTTACATCTCTGGAGTGGAGTACACATCTAGACGTATGTCACCCGTGATCTCCGTGCAATTTCTTAAACTTCTCAGTAATGACCTGGTCAGATGTCCTCCATTTCCCAAGTATATGGAAGTGTCAGTCGAATTATTTTTCATTGGGTTCTTTTCCGGTGTATTTGTTCCCGAATTTTGTCGCTTGCCACCAAGGCGACAAACTGAAAATTGAAGTAAACACATGTAGATGAAAAGTGATTAAATAGATTTCTTGAAATTATGACGCACAGTTCTTTGTGAAAGATCAATTACATGCCTTTGTCATAATACTTTCTTCTACTTACTTATAAAAAAATTTCATTGTGAAGACCCCTGTAACCACATAGGTTAAAAGTTTGAGCTGTTTAGTCAAGAATGATATTTAATTGGTCAAAATTATGCAAGTGACATTATGATGATGGCATTTTGATATCAGGAGATGGGCTATTTCATATCCACAAATTTTGCAATTCTATCATACATTTGTGAAATTATGAAAACCATTGTCAATTTAGGATCACTTGCTATCGCGTCCATAACTGTTTTGCAACATTTTATTCTCGTTACGTCGAATCAAGACTCAATCTTAATGAGTGATTTTGCCCGTGAGGTTCAAAGTTTGTAAGGCTCAAGCAAAACGCTCAAATTTAATGACATCGCCGCTGCATATTGCATGAATGAAATGCAGAACAAAAAAACAAAGGAGATGCTAATAAAGCTGTTTGAGGACATTTCTTTCGATTTCATGCATGTACACATTTCAAAGGTCATATTTCGCAATTATTGATTCATCAACCAATGACCATAAATCATCATTACTTTTTAATTCAAATTATGAAGTTTATTTACACACAATATACAGGTCTGGCAGAAAATCTAGCACCAATTTTTTAACTGTATAATTCATTCAATGAATCTGCGTTTTGTCTTGTCGAAAATGATTGCCTCTATCTTTACTTATATGTATGTTCCCAAGTTTACTCAAAAGATGGAATTCACAGTTCAGAAATTCTGTTTCCTGTATATTTATATGGCCTTGGATTGAATTCTGTGATCATACTTAACATCATTCAGGTAGACTCTCATTTCTATAAGTTACTATGAAGCATCCTGTTCTTTCATTAATCTCTCATTGTCTCTGCCGAATCTCATTGGCACATGACGTATAAAACGTGAATTGTGCATGTAGTGAAACGTGAAATTATGCATGAGTGGTGCACCTGAACAACCAAAGAACAATGTCAAAAGCTCGTAGAAAACATGTCTAAGCGTTTGAAAGACGTGTTAGCGAATAAGGGCTGTCCCATCCGCATTTGACTATCAGTGTTCTCTAGTTTTCTGTAAACTTTCAATATACCTGATGTTTATTAACCCTTACCATACCAAGCCTATTTTTGCTACGTGGAATACCAAGCCTGGCCAAAAATGTCCACCCTGCAAAAGCGCCTGTTTATTCCACTCAACTTTTATTCAAGTTATCACATATTATTTAACCGTTTCAACAATATCAACACGATAAATGAAAAAGCTTACAACCAAAATTTAGTCACAATTTGGGCACCGTACTGACCAATGGTCCTTGCAAACGTGTGCTCCACAGGAATCGCACGTTTGGTTCGTTCTCCTGCGGCTCGGACAGAAGCCACATCTCCCCCGGATATTTCGACTCGCAACAGCAATCACGGGCTCAATGTTGATGAAATAATGACTCACTGCGAGGTCCTTTAGCCCCTGGGGGATTCCATTGAAGTTTGTGGATTTCCACTGCTCCATTCTGGCGTCAAAGTTCGGTTTGATAAGTTTGAAGCCAAGATCTTCGATAGTCTTCCTGCGAAACACTTTTGCATTATTATCGGGGGGGGGGGGGGTTCTTCATCTTCAGAAGAATGACACTGTTGGTGACAATTAGATCAAGGATTTAGTATAGGACATTAACAGTCCACTTCTGAGTTTTTCGACGGATGGTAAATTTCTCCACTTTTTGGTCAAAAGAATCAACGGCGCCTTTGCAACTGTTGTAACAAGCAATGATGTCCGGTTTCTTGGTCTCGGTATCGACTACAGTTGTTGAATGATGCTGAGTGCTGAGTAGTATCACCGCTTTGCTTTTCTTTGGAACATATGAAACCATCGTCTTCGGACCATCAAAGATAAACTTGCTCGAGTATTCATCCCGATCCTTATGCGGCAGTAGTTGCTTCGGTATCTCAGCCTTGTTTTTGCGATGTGTGCCGACGATCTCTCCATCTCTCCATAGTTTATCTGCAAGGGAGATACTTGTAAAGTAATTGTCACAAGTGATTCCGCGTCCAGTTCTGATGAATGGTCTCACCAATTTCAATACAACATTTTCAGCCACATTTTCTCCTCTCTTCTCACCAGTTTTTCCCAGATATACATTTGTGTCCAAGACAGATCCGGTCTGCACGTCACAGATGTTCCAGTATTTGATGCCATACTTAGATGGCTTACTCGGCATGCACTGCCGGAACCGAACCGACTCTTACCTCGAAATGCGTAGAGTGTCTCCTCAATACACAGTTGTTCAGATGGCTCAATCGCAACCACCAATCTTTTCCTCACAGTTTCAAATACCTCTCGTGCTTTGAAGAATTTGTCTGAGCCGTTGTCTCTTTGATGTCTTGTATCAATGTCATCCAGACATAAATTGCGACTAATTGCTTGGAATCTGTTACGACTCATTGCGAGAGCGGCAATAGGGAGAAAGTGACATGATGTTTTGGATCAAATCTCTGGAATGAAGACGTCATGTTTCTTTGTTACACCGAATAAAATCAGTAGGCCGAAATATGCATTGATCTCATCCTCTGTCACTTCCGGTTCGTCATCAGGCATCCTTTTGCTTGTATATAGTGCGATCTTCTGCGAAATGTAAGGTGTCATGAAGTAGAAGAAAAAATCAGAGATATCTTGGCAACCTGCAACACTTTGACTCAATCCGAGTGGCATTCGGACTGTGCTCCTCAGTCTAAATGAAGCAGTATGTGGCCGATTTGTTCCCCATTGATAACCATTTCTGCCAAAAAATTTCCTTTCGATACCATTTCCGTCCCCATCTTCATCAATATCGTTGCTAAAGTCATCATCTGATAAATCTGCCACTGAAACGATATCGTCAATATCAGATTCATTGGTCTCTAAAATGTCCGCTTCATCTTCACTAGAATCGTCGTCATGAAAAATCTGATCTGCTACCTCCTGTGCACTGAGCCGCCTCCTCATCATTCTATGAAAGTAAACAGAATGAACTGCCTGTTGATCAACTGCCGATTACAGCTAAAGCGCAATCAATGCTGGTTGTCAGGGGTGAACGATGCATAGATATTTGAGTGTAGCTTGACGCAGGACGATAGGTATTCTATGGTCGCAGGAAGAAAAGAAAAAGTTATTGTCAGATAGCTATGCATCCATAATTGTCACAATAACAACATCTGCTCGTCATACGAGGTATTGCTAACAATATCAACCCTTTCATCACGTGATATACTGCAATTAAAATTTTCACTGCAAGACAATTTTTGCTACGTGGAATACCAAGCCTGGCCAAAAATGTCCACTTTAGAAAACAATACTCTCCTGACAAAAAAATAAACACCACTGAGGTATGAATATTATACTGCCGGAAACTGCACTGTATAATATTTAAACATGGAGCAGTTCTATATCTGAAATGCACTTGAACAAATTTATCGCAACTTTTAAAAATAGGTGGACAAAAATGTCCATGCTTGGTATGGTAAGGGTTAATGTGTATACTTGTTTTCCCGTTCACATGTACCTCTGCACATGAAAGTATACCGTAAAATATGTCTGAATGTCTGCTAATTTCTAAGAAATTGATGAAATTTCTTTTTACCATCACATGCATTATAATCAACAAGAACTTATAAACATAGTGCCAAATTATATTTAGAAATGTTGTTTCAAAAGTAGAAAGTAACAAAGAACTGCTTTCACAAAACCTGAGCCCCGCAAAATGTCAATTTAGTATACAGCATGCGACATTTTCAGGTAAATGGTTGAGCGTTGCTATATTCTCTGTCAGACCTGCATAATACACGACAGCTACTGATAGAAAAATAGGCATGTGCGGTTGTGATATTTTCCAATTCAGTTTGGTTCGATGAAGCACACAACTGTTTGGACACCAGTAGAGTCAATGCGCATTTCTAATCATCGCATCTAGACGCTTTCGACGTGGATTCATGCATTCTTAGGCCTCAGCCACACTGCGAGCTTTTCCGAGCAAAGCGCTTTGCAGCAAATATAAAGTCATCATTGCAGCAGTTGCAGACTGCCACAGTGCGAGCAAAGCAAACCAGAGCGATTAATACCTTCAGGACGTACGTTTGCTCGGGTTTGCTCGGGACGCTCGTGTTTGCTTTGCTTTCAGTGTGGCTGATGCCTTACAATTGGTATCAGTTCGGTGAACGTGAAACAAGATGGGCGAACTACATTTACAAGCTCTGCGATAAATAGGGTCAACCCCGAGGTGGGGTAAGATGCCGGCCCTCTGTCGCATTCTTGATGGTTCATTTAAAACAAGGTTGACAAAATGAAGATAAGTAAAAAGTACATTTAATAAGGAAAATTTGCAATCAATCCGAAGAAACATGGAAACTCATGCAGAATGCATTTGCTCATAAGCATGATGACAATTTTTTTTGCTGCGAGAAATTGTGACCTTACTACACCCCTCTTCTAGCACAATAGTAAATGTCTGAAAGGCGAAGCTCTCGATCTGGCACTCAAAACGCATCTTTGATGGATGAAATCAGATTACTGTTTTCCGAATTTGAATCACGAATTAGCGCCAAAATTGATGCCTTGACGTCAAGAATTGATCAGATAGAATCAAACTTTGATGGTCTACGACTCAATCAAGCTAAAATTGACATCAATATCAAATATGTGAAAGATGCAATCACCTCTCAACAATTGTATATAGAAAAGTAAGAGACTAGTATCAGAGCCAATAATTTGATAGCACATGGAATTCTGGAGTCTGGTTTATTAAAGATAATTTTTGCTAACCGCGAAGCAAAGGATTGCGTTTTATTTAACCAAAAGCGTACCCGTGCAGATACATCACTTTCTTCACAAAATATTTTCTTTGTCAAAGATTTATCAGTTTTACCGCGGAAAGAGGAAAAACGATTAAGAGACGTTTGCAAGGAGTTGAGAGCCTCGAATTCAGATGGAAGTAAAATTTTCATCAAATCAGGAAGATTGTTCAAAGATGGTAAAGTTCTAGATAGTATTGATATTTCTAAACAACTGTTTTGACAAATTGGCGCTGTTGGCATATATTCATTAGCTCAGAAGCATGTTTCGTATATTAGCCGCTATTACATTGAAACGTCTCATCCCCTTTCAACTTCATTAATAGATTTAGCAAAATGCAGTCGCAAAGTTCAAGATCAATGTTCCGATAGGCCTACTTTTAAGATTAGATTATTCAACGCTCGCTCCGTGTGTTTTTTTGAAAATGCTCCGAAATTTCCCTGTTCATCGATGACAATGATATACATGTAGATATTATGTTCCTGACTGAGACTTGGCTTCGTTCTGTAGGAGATGAACATTTTTGTGGAGCATTGTCCTCTTCAACCCATCTAATGAATTCATTTCCTCGTACGGCGTCAAGAGGTGGTGGTATTGGTATTATACATAAACTGAGTCTTCGTCATGTGAGTTTCATTGCGTTGTTTCCGTTTGTGCACGCAACTTTCGAATTGATACAATTATCAATAATGGTAAAAAAGCTTTCTCTAACATTCTTTTGTATCGTCCTCCTCCAAGCTCTAAGAACCAACTGAAAGTTTCAACATTTTTTGACGAATTTTCAGTATTTGTCGACTATTAGTCCGGGAGCTAGCGTGAAGTTGTGCAGGGAACGAGGTAGTACATAAAACTTTCACATAGCATAGTACACCTCTAACCTACTGCAAAACTTTGCGTCTGCCGGATCAGATCATTTGCTTTTCAGAAATAGAGATGATAACAAAATCCTATGTATTTCCAGTGGTAAAATTGTGACATTTAAGGTGTTGACTCCATTTTTTCGAGTTTTTGCTCATAAAAAATGTACACAAATTGGTATTTTGTTGAATTGGTTATTATAGAAATCATCTACAGATCATGATCTTTCAAATGAGTTATCATTCAGTGACAGAAGATGAAGTAAAGTGTACAAACAGACACTTTTCGTTGGTGTAACTGCAAATTTTAACATAGAAATTTCAGGAAAATTGTTGATATACTTTAACGAAAGGTGTCTGTTTGTACACTTTACTTCATCTTCTGTCACTGAATGATAACTCATTTGAAAGATCATGATCTGTAGATAATTTCTATAATAACCAGTTCAACAAAATACCAATTTGTGTAACTTTTATGAGCAAAAATTCGAAAAAATGGAGTCAACACCTTAAATGTCACAATTTTACCACTGGAAATATATAGGATTTTGTTATCATCTCTATTTCTGAAAAGCAAATGATCTGATCCGGCAGACGCGAAGTTTTGTAGTAGGTTAGAGGTGTACTATGCCATGTGAAAGTTTTATGTACTACCTCGTTCCCTGCACAACTTCACGCTAGCTCCCGGACTATATGTCAATTTGATTCAAGATTATGTTTGGATTGTTGGTCACTTTAATTTTCATATTGATAATTATAAGGATACCAGTGCAATGAAATTCTTGAAATTCCTGCAGATGTTTGCTTTGAAGAAAGTTGTAATGCATCCAACGCATATAAAGGGTCACATTCTGGATTTGGCTATTTTACGTGAGTCAGATGAGTTGATATTCACTGTGGAAACTTCTGATGCCCTGGAATCTGATCATCGTGTTGTTCTTACTAACTTTTGCATAGAAACATTACATACTACTTCTACCGCTGCTTGTCACAATTTAAGGCGTATCGATCATTCTGCGTTTGGTCGTGATTTATCTGATGGATTGAAAAGCTTGGACCCTTCTGATGTTACAAACTACAATAACACATTGAGAAAAACATTGAACATTCATGCTCCTGAAGAACAACGTCAGTGTAAACGAAGATCTTCGTCTTGGTTTCGGTCAATTAATACCGAACCTCTTTCCCTTAAGCGTACGCGTCGTCGTGCTGAGCGCAAATGGCGCAAGTCCGGACTAACTGTAGACATGCTCGCTTACAAAAATGCTTTGCTTCAGTTAATTAGACTTGTTACCCGAGCAAGTCAAATTACTATAACAAATTGATCAATGTGGTTGAAACCAGTAAAGAGCTGTTTAAAGTTGTGAATGATCTAACCTCAAACAAGAAGCGGAATCAAATTCCACTGATTTGCCTGATTTATTTCTGAATTATTTCGTTGATAAGAGTTTGTGCGTAAAGAGGCAAATCACTGGTGCCACTAATAGTGATACTGATGATAGTCATGTTTTGATTTGCGTTTCTCCGGGGTTCCAATGTCTTATTTCAGAGTAATGTCACAGTCTGACATACGTGAAGTGATAGCTAAATTGTCGATGTCATCATCAGTCTTGGATCCAATTCCTGTAGCTCTACTGAAAGATCACATTGATAATGTGCTACCTGTGATTGCTGAAATTGTCAATTATTCATTGTAAACTGGTGTCTTTCCCGTTGCTTTAAAGCATGCTGTTATCAAGCCCTTATTGAAAAAGGCCACATTGGATAGGAATTCTTTTGAAAATTATCGTCCGGTGTCACAATTACCTTTTCTTTCAAAAGTGATAGAGAAAGTAGCTTCTCAACAGTTGATGCAACATCTGACTGCGAGTAACTTATTTGAATCTTATCAATTGGCTTACCGGTCGAATCATAGCACGGAGACGGCGCTATTGAAAATCATGAATGACTTGCTATTATCTCTTGACAATGTTCAAGTGTCTGTCCTTGTGCTTGTTGATTTGACGTCTGCATTTGCTACGGTTGATCATGATATTTTAAGATCCCGTCTGAAATACACGTATGGCGTGATAGAAGCAGCTTATGAATCACATCATACTTATCTCAAAGGACTCAGTCTGTTATGGTGTCTCACAGCACATCCAAAAAATCATTTCTGTCATGTGTTGTACCGCAAGGCTCCGTCATAGGACCTATTTTATTCTCGCTTTATCTCTCACCAATCTCGAAAGTGTTCGGCTACCACTCTTTCAAATACTCCATGTATGCGCATGACTGTCAATTCCATCAGAGCACGACTTCTGAGCGAGTACATGAGCTCTTGCTGTCTGCGAATAATTGTCTTCATCAAGTGGAGGATTGGTTGGCAAGTAATCAACTGATTTTGAATAGACGGAAGACTGAAGTGATTATGTTATGTCCTCCAAGCATAGGAATTCCAACTGAGCCACTACCGCATTTTGATTTCTCTCAGAAAGTGAGGAATCTTGGTATATCATTCGATCGAAATCTCGATTTATCGTGTCACGCTATCAACTTGATTCGTGTTCTAAATTGTGAGTTGCGTATATCCGACGCTATTTATCAACGGATGCGTGTAAAACTGTGGTGTGCAGTACTATTCTTTCTCGAAATGATTACTGTAATTCAATTCTATTCAACGAGTCCGTCAGCCAGAGGGAGTTTCTGCAGGGAACGAGGCCGAAAGTGAGACTTTCACAGAATGTTGCACACCCTATGCCTACCACGAATCGGCACGTCTGCCGAGTTCTAGTGAGTTCCTCTTCTTGTCAGACAGGATCAAAGAAAAACACATGTAAATCCAATGGGACGCAGATTGCAGTTTTTGGCTAAAATGAAATTTCCTATGTTTTCTCTGATTAAACAAAAAGTACTAAGCCCAGAGTCATAATTTTTGACATAGAATGTCTTCAAGTCATTACCTATGATGTGCATGTGCTCTTATCTTACATCTGATCGGCAATGGATGTGAGAATGTGGTTGAATGTGGATAAAGTAGCTGAAAATGTTTGTGTTTGCCGACATTAAGACGTTCGCCAAATCTAAATGTGTTTATCTTTATAGGCAGGGGTGCATGAACATGAAAGGAAATGGCCTGAAGACATCCCATGTCAAAAATTATGACTCTGGGTTTAGTACTTTTCGTTTAATCAGAGAAAACATAGAAAATTTCATTTTAACCAAAAAATGCAATCTGCGTCCCATTGGATTTACATGTGTTTTTCTTTGATCCTGTCTGACAAGAAGAGGAACTCACTAGAACTCGGCAGACGTGCCGATTCGTAGTAGTCATAGGGTGTGCAACATTCTGTGAAAGTCTCACTTTCGGCCTCGTTCCCTGCAGAAACTCCCTCTGGCTGCCGGACTAAACTGTCCAACGTATCTTCTGGATAAGCTACAGCGTATTCAAAACAATGCGGCGGGGTTAATTGTACGTATTACGAAGTATGATCATATATCGTGTCATCTGTCTGATTTACACTGGCTTCGTATCAGACAACGGATATGTTTTAAAATTTGTGTCACTCTGTACAAGATTCTTCAGGGCTCTTGTCCGTCCTATTTGTCAGATCTCGTATCCGTATATGTTTCTAGGTGATCGTTGCGTTCATCTGATGATGACCGAATTCTGGCGTCTCGCAATTATCGGACTCGCTTCGGAAGAAGATCATTTTCCTATGCTGTACCCGTATTGTGGATTTCCTTACCAAGAGACGTGAGGAACTCTGCATCCCTACATTCATTTAAAAGTCTTTGAAGACATACTTTATTTCTTACAATCGCTGATGTGTTTTTGTTCTTTTGTGTACATGTAATGTTGCATAATTTTGCTGCGCCATGAGCTCACCAAGTAATGGCGCTCGATAAATATACAGTTATTTTTATTATTATTATGATGGAATATCATATTGTAGGATGAATTTAAGCATGCATTAGTGCATATCGCACTGCTATAACCAATTTTATTGAAATTGTGAAACCAAGCCAAAGCACAAAATTAATCAACTTTTCATGCTATCAAGTGGATTTGTCATACATCGTAGTTTTGATTCAAATTCCTTGGAAGACCAAGACTTACTAGTTGCACCTCTGCATTCCATTACAACTGCAGGAAAATGAAATCCTTTAAAAATCCGAATGGTGTGATCAAAGTACATCAGAATTCAAAAATGACACCAACTGAATTTGATATTCATGTACAGTATTTCTTGTAAATATTTACTAGTCCTGTAGGATATCACAAGCCATAATGAGCATCTCTCATGACTCATTTCTGTGGACGCCTTTCAACATAACTGCTACTGAAATGTACAAATAGTGAGAAAAAATTCGACAGATTTATTATTTTTGGCGCATACATGCACATGCATCTTTTCATTGATTCAATTTATTGTTGAAAATCAATTTATTGTCGATTCACAGTAGTTATTTACATGTGATTCATTCCAGCTTTCTAACTATTTTGTAGGAAAATATCTCGTGTCAGGCGAATTTGTTCTTCATTCAGCGATGAAATTCACCTTATCATTCATTTTGATAGCTAAAGTTGCAATTCTTTGACGAGCTCATTACGTTAATTACGCTAAATACGTTGACCTACGCTGTTGTTGACCATTCCAATTGCTACATGATAAAATTTCAGCTCAACATAGAAGCATCAAGAATTTAAGAATTCAATTTAATAAAAGTTTAATAATGCAAAAGCGCTGTTCACCTTCAGTTATCTTTCAGAATTTGGAAGCTTTTTGAACATGTTATGGTACAGCGACCGGTTCGCAAAACTATACACATTTTGATTTTACATTTGAGCAATAGAATTGCTCAAATATTATAATAAAATTGAAATTTAGATTTCCTCCTCCCAAGTAAGTTTTTCACTCATTTACTACGTTCTGGTATTATTTCATTTTTTACTGCTTTTTGCTTACTTATTTTACTTTTCATATATGCACTTTTGCACTTTTTCCTACATAAAAGTAGGTTTATATGCGAATTATGCATTATGAATACAGAGATGATTTCATATTTGATAGCTAGAATAGCAAACTTGATCATGCACACTGTGAGCAATGTACATAATGTATCCTGACATGCAAGCGTTATACTAGAGCAAAAAGCAAGTGGCATGTCTTGCATGCAGTTGACAATCGTCCAACATTCTGGTCTTTCAACAACTTGTCTTTCATACGAAGATGTTATCACTTACTTCTATTTTTGACATGTTTTCCTTTCTACCGTGTCACCTCATTCCATGTACATCATTGATTTCCATTGTCATTGGAATATATATATATATTCTATTCTACTATATTCTATCGAGTTTCCAGAAAGGATGTCAGTGTGGATGTTGATATTTATGTATGAATTCAGATCAATCAATGTTTGACCACATTTGGGCATGCATAGATGTTTTCTATGCTTTTACATAATTTTGATCTACATGTACAAGCAGAGCGTATTTCTTTAAGGACATCGTTAAACCAAGACAGAATATTAAGTAAATAGCATGCGTTAATATGCTTATTTTGAAATGATTCAATCAATAGAACTGGTTTCCATCTAATTTCTCATTTCCTAAGAAACTCACTTTATTCATCATGATACAAGAAAACTACAGAAATTTCTTGTACAACACATTTTTGAACTGCTTTTACTCTATTGCTATTACGCTATTTTTTATTTCTAGACATCATCAGATACCGCGTGGTTTGAATCACTAACGCTTCTCATGCAGGCATGACATCTGAACAATACTACTTTCACTTCATACCCGGTGTACTCATCCGTTTTGATTAGAGTATTTTGCTGATCGTAATTGTAGATTAAGTTAGTCGAAATATCTAACAACTAAATAACTAATGCAAAGTACTTTTTAAGGCAAATTGATTTTCGTAACCCGGGGCTGGCAGTAAGATGTAGTGTTGTATGGTTTGATTGTAAGATTCAAAAGGTTGATCAAATAACTCGATGAAAATCCTGCTCCGCGTCAAACGAGTTTTTGCCGATATTTATTTAGGAGCATGTCAACTGCACACTTGAAACAGCACAAAGCAACTTGACTTGTTTTCTGAAACACACATACATGATCTAATTTTAATGCATTTTTCTACGTTAAGATTATTATACGGCGCTATTTTCTACATAAGAATTATAAACATCTCACATAGTATTCATGCCAACATAATGGAAAATTTGGCTCATAACAAAAATTTTGAAATGATAAGTGAATAATTAGAGAGGTGTGAGTATTAGAGAGTGGATGTTTATTAGAGAGAATGCGGTACATGTGCGCAGAGATGAATTACTTACAGACTATTGCATACATTTATGAGCATCTAGTAACAGCACTATGTTCTTGCGGGCGCGTTGGTGTAGTACCTATTACGCGATTACTGAGGTTCCGACACTTCATCAAGTGAACTCGACATGCTGTATATATGTCTCATCATCAAACGCGGCCCACCTGTTTCGTTATTTTGAGAACGCGTGAAACAATATACAGCATTTCGCTATTTCATTGAAATCTAACTGATTTTAATTTAACTGAGATGAGAGGGTGTCTATCGGTATTCATTATGAGTCGATAATGTTACTAGGTGACGTAAAATTATCACCTTAAGATCAAATAACTTACCAGCTATAACATGAAGAAAAATGACAACAAATATCAGATGTTTCATATCTGAATGAGAACAGAAATATTGCACCAAAGAAGGTTGAAATGTAAACAACAATTATGTGTATCCATCAAATACTGTCTTACATTGATGGATGCAAGTCTTTATATGATCTTTCATTATCAAAATCGGATGCTGTCATAGCGAACCTTGGTCAGAGGACATTAAGATAAGTAGAGATATACTGATTTGCATTGCTAGCATAATTATCTAGTGAACTTCATAAATGATAGTCGCGAAGCGTCCACGATCAGTGACGTAGCTGGGAATGGAGTGAGGTAGGCCAACTTGGATAGTAACATGGTCTTTATACAATCCATTGCCTACATCTACCAAAGTTTTGTTGCTGTGTTTTAAAATCATCATCTTTTGTATCAGCCAATGGTTAAAGGCCAAAATTAATCGCACATGCTGGTTTTCATTCCTCGAACCAAGGTTAGGTCTTGGGTTTCATGAAAACCCTTCATTAACATCGATACTATAGTGAGAATTTCGTGTCAGAATCAAACCACAATTTATGATGAATGCAATACGGTGCATAGAAATTTGTTCTGTTTTATGTATTCGAGCATGGACATCTAGATATCCATGATTCGAGTCATATCATAGACGCCTAGATATTATTGTGGCTCTAGATGTCTACTGAGTCATATATCTGACATTAGTGTTGCGCATTCGTATTTACAAGAGTCAAGTCAATCAAGATTCATATGAAATTACAAAGTAATTTAATTAATGCTAAATGTGTAGGAGTGTGAATAAATGAAGTTTGCAGAAACTTCATAGTGCATTTGTCAGAAGCAACTTGACCAGCATGCCTATAGATATGCCCTTTTTTGTAGACGCTGATATAACGCATGTAAGTTAATCTACACTAATGGACTTAAAATATGCGTAGAATGTATTCTTGGGTTCTGATTCTTCGATCGTGGGCTTATGATCTTGCGTCTTTGGAATACCCAGGACTTTGCCCAACCTTCCTCGCACCCCCATCACGTTTTAATGATTTGGACATTCGGCCAGGCGCGCAACGTGTATTAATCTGTTGGTCGATACTTCATTATCAACAGTGTTTTGCGATTCGGTGTTACACATTGTTGGTTTATTCGAGAAACACGTTCGTTGACGTTCCTAAGATAGGACCATGCATAGAGATAGATTCACTTCTGTGTGTGAGAGCGGACATAATCTTATCCCAGCCATTGTTCGTAATGGTAGCAAGCGATAAAGTTTTACATAGATATTTGTCTATGCTGGATAATATACATCATTGCAGAAACAGCTTTTGTCAGAGAACCCGTGAGCTTCATCAGTCAGATTGTACGCAGGCCTTTCAAGGGAAAAGTACATATCTTTAACTCAATTTTTCTTCGTGATAGATTAGGAAATATCACTCACACCGTTCTGACTCGTCAAAATTTGCGTTCAATGGAAAATTGATCTTACCCCTCGAGACTAGTTGTGGACGCGACCATTTAGTCTGTGAGCTGACATTCTCTTCCTAAATTCGCGCACGAGCTTTTTTTAATATATGTACTGTAGATTGTCAGCCAGCATCAGTAAAACGACAATTCCTTAGTGGTACCTAGTGGGGGGACAAAAAAAGTGGCTTTATTAATATAAGCCTATACTTAATAATTTCGTAAATCAAAAGAAGCCGTAATATTCCTTCATATCTGATTTGATTATGATCTGATTTTGTCTTTTATTGATCATTCATGATACACGATTTACATAAAATCATGCAGTATATACAAGATTATCGATGACGCCACCAACGTAGAATGAAGTCTAGGCTCTAACAATATTGATTTAATATTAGTGGCTCATCATTCGATGCATGTGTAATTGGAAGCAAAAGAGAAGTAGAACAGGCGTTTATATACCCAGTCATCAATGACCTCTACTTGTGGGTGTTGCAAAATCGGGTCGTGTCCTGGCTACAAGCCATATCGAGAGTGCGAGACGTCCGTGATAGTACAACTAGTGTTGGTGCCTGACGGACTATCTGACTGACAGAAATCAACATCTCTTGCGATCGTTACGCAACAGGGACATGCGAAAATTAACCAAATGCGCTACTGTAGGATTTCAGGTTCTCACATTAATAAATATGTTGATAATTCGACATAGAATGATGTTAATATACCCCGTATAAAACACAAAGATTGTCCGTCGCTATGCTTTCATTTCGGGGGGGGACATGCCCTCCTTGTCCCCCCTTGGCTACGCCATTGCCTCAAGGATCGAAAAATCTCATTTGTTTAAGTAGATCCATGTACTTCCGAGTTTCATACACTCAACAACGTATATGTAATGATTCAGCATGACATACACCGCAAAACTAAAATGGGACCTTCACGTCGATAACCTATGTAGAAAAGCGATTCAAAGACTTTACGTTATAAAACGTCTGAAGCGATTCCTGTCTATTCAAGAGCTCATCCTTCTATATAACGCTACTGTTCTTGGGACGCTGGAATATGATAGTACGTTTCTGGTATGAATGAATAAGAAGAACTCTGAGAAATTCGAGAAAGTAAGACGCCGAGCACACCGTATAATTTGCGGGTCAGAATGCAATTGTGACTCTTCCACACCACTCCGTATGAGAAGAGATATCTCCGCTCTACGAATTTTCAAGGCGATGTCCAATAAAGACAATTTGTTGAACTACTTGGTTCCTAAGCAATTCCTACGCTCCTCACTTTTTGAAGTTTCTTTTTGCCGTACACAGTTGGGAAAGTCGTCTTTCTTACCGTCATGTGTGACTTTAGTGAATAATCAAATGACTTGTAGTAACTAGTTTAATTTGAACGTATCTTTTTTTACTTTTGTTATTATCTTTTTGTAATGATCTATATGACATGCATGTTATGATTTCCATTCAAAAATACACGTTTTACTACTACTACTACTACTACTATTTGAAAAGTCAAAATGATATTTGTCATACTTATGACTATGATTGCACTTTTAGGGCGGAATTTCTCATCATCTGGCAGGAATACGACACTTCTCATTACCGGTAGCTTGACCCATCGAGCAGCTGAAATTGCCAACAGCAAACACCAATTGTCCATTGAACGTGTAGTCCGAGCAACTTGCAACTTGCGCAGAGCGTTAAGTCGGATTTGTATGGCAAAGTCTGTCGCTTGAAATAAATGCTGAAAATTGGAACTCTTCTTGTTGAATATATATTGAACCGATTAACAGCAGATCACCATTAGCGCTGATCTGACGAGGTGATATATCCTGTTAGAAACTAAAGCAATAACCAAGAATGACCGAAATGCATCACACACGCAACAGAGGCCGTCTTGTCGCAATACAACAGAAGCAAGAAGTCGAATGGAAGTTAAAATGCGAATTTTCTGCTTCACATTTACCATCTGCTATTCAATTCAGCAAGACAATAAGCAAAACATGTTGTACCTAAAAGAAATTCGGTGAACATAATCTTTGTGATCAGGAGAGACTGTTTGTTTATCTGTGACAATAGCATCGATTGTCATGACGCTTTCATTATCTTTAGCAGCAAATAGGTCAAGCTATACCGGTAATGAGAAGTGTCGTATTCTTGCCTGATGATGGAAAATTCCGTCCTAAAAGTGCAATCATAGTCATGAAAATGACAAATATCAGTTTGACTTTTCAAATGTATGCTGGATCATTACATGTACGCTATTGAGTGTATGAAACTCGGAAGTACATGGATCTCATAAACAAATGAGATTTTGCGATGCTTGAGGCTTGCTCCTGCGCGAATTTAGAAAGAAAACGTCAGTAGCTCTCGCACTAATCAGTATTGAAAATGTCATCTCTAGACACAAATGCGCAGACAAAGCAGTTTGTCTCTGTGGATAGGATCGACTGATATTTGTTATCAATAATTAGATTTTAGACAAAATTTAGAAGCCAGTTCTGCACACAAATTCTGTAGATTAGACTCTATTGCCGCAACTTCCTTTATGGATCAACATCTTTTTTAAATCCGCATCCACATTTTCTGACCAAAATCAGCCCACATCTGAACCCCGTCGATGCGCTGCAAATCGAACACGAGTGAGGTAAGTGAAGTACCTAATTTGCATGATAGTGATGGTTAGACGCTTTATTGTTGTGCACTATATCAGAATGAAATACTTATCAAATGCTGCACATATCATTAAAGCATACACACGAGTATGTATTCAGACATGTATTGGACGGCCTGGGCCTTTTTATCCTTCAGTTTTATTTTGAAGACGTGAGGGTAGATATCACAATGAAATATCTCTTAATGCAAACCACATGGCACTGATGCTTATAGAATACACACATTCACACGAATCACGTGAGCCAAAAGCAGTCATCATCTTGATCTAGAAATTAATAAAATGATAGAAAATTAATAGAACTCTATAAGCGCAAATTATGGAGTTCAAATAATTTTTATCCTGCTAGAATTTAGGTGTGAAAAACATCTAGGAGTCTCAAAATCATAATTATTGGCAACTACATGTACATCTACATGTAGAGCGGCATATCACTGGTGCTAACTGGGTGTTCTGTATCGCTTTACATACTCCTATAACTTGAAACAGGTCAAACCGATTAGACTTTTGATTTTAGTGCACCTATCCAACACCAAAAGTTACAAACCATGATTCTTTTAAAAATCATCCACGACGCATATTGAATTCAACCCCATTTGCAGTGGGCAACTGACAGAGGATGAGCGTTAGTTTGGGGTGGGTGACTGACTATTCTTAAGTTACTTTTGAGCTATGCACAAACAATAGGATTTCAAATTCGCGAATTATTTGTGCACATCGCACTACATACACGCATGCATCAGAGCAAGGGTGGACAATCTGCATCTGCATCCGCGCGGATGTGGGGATACGAAAATTTGGTATTTTGTGGATGCGGATCGAACATTTTGAACTTTGCAGATGAGCAAATTGAACAAGACTTCCACACACTAAGAGCTCTACAAATCTATTTTGCCAATTCGGTGCCGGTAGGTTTGAGTAAGGCCTCACCACACTGAAAGCAAAGCAAACACGAGCGTCCCGAGCAAACGTATGTCCGCAGACTATCAATCACTCTGGTTTGCTTTGCTCGCACTGTGGCGGTCTACAACTGCTGCAATGATGACTTTATATTTGCTGCAAAACGCTTTGCTCGGAAACGCTTGGAGAAACTCGCAGTGTGGCTGAAGCCTAAGACTTGAGTTTTAAGAAATTTCCATACCAGTGCGGTGCCTGGTGTGGACCATGCTGTGACACGGATGACTTGGAGGTTGTAGTCATCCAATGTAACACTCAGACACGTTGATGCACAGTACTTTATTTCGGTTAAAAAGATAGCACTTTATAGTACTGTCATTTCGGTGTTATAAAACTGGGCTCAGTATGAGTTTTCGGGTACACTCAATCACGATTCAGACTTCATTGAAATTGGAATAGGTTTTTTATACTAAGAATTGCTGATTTTATCAGGTGATGCTTGTGAATTTGATAGCAGCGCTAATCCAGCGCACTAATCCATAGAATCCTTCATTCATTAGATTGACAATGCTGTAGTTCTATTCAGAAATGCTCTACAGTCGTCAATTTCAGCATGATTCAGTACTCAGTATTCTTTTCTCTATTTCTGGCAATGAATGCGACGGAAGCTTGCTAGCCCATAGCAAACAACTGTAATCATACAGCACACTATTTTTAGGTTTTCGTCTCACAGATGAAGAGCAGAAACCAGTTTCACATTGGCTGAACCTAGGAAAATTATCTGTTAGTTTATTGACTGTTTCAGCCTAAAGGATAGGCCTATAGATGCAAAATTCACAAAAACACAATTTTTCCTTTTAAGTTAATCTTAACGAGTTACAGAATAATTTCGAAGACTTTTACTATTGCGGACTCGGTGCGGATACACCGCAGATGCGGATGCGAATAGAAAATGTAGAATTGTGGCGGATGCGGATTACAGATTTCGAACTTTGCGGATGCGGATCTGAAAAATTAAGTTTTGTCCACCTTTGCATGAGTATAAATTTTGGAATTGATGTAGACATGTATTCTACCATTTTAGTAAAACAACAGCATGCTTCATGTCCGAATAAGAACGGAAATTTTGTAGTATACATATGTAAAAACGATTTCTTGCTAAATGAAATCCGAAATTATTACCGGTATTTTGTCATGAAATATACATGTGGGAATTGCAATTTTACGTGAAAGTTTTGAGTTTGAGAACAAGCAAGTGAGGAGAAACCATGTATGAAACAACCCAACAAATGTCCTTCCCGACTTTGCCGACAGATTTCAATTCTTCTGTTGAAATTCGATAACAACTTGGCATAATTCTGGCTGGATTTTTACCACACAGCGTCTGATCCGTAGACATCAAAAATATTGACAAGTGATTTCCGATGTAGTTTGAGTTTTGATTTCCAATATACGTGCCTATTTCCCACGCCCAATTTAATGAAAATGAACTCTGTCCCATTGCTATTATACTTCCCATAGGATTCCCATTCCCACCAACAAGCCTGTATATCACTAACAACACTGATGACTTTAAAATGCTGCATATGAGGTACGACGACATTGTTCCATTTCTCAAAAATTCACTGCAAATTTGATGAGCTTGCAATGAAGGCTTAAGCCTGATGACACATATTAAAAAGAATGATGATATACAAATATTCACGTGTTTTGTATAGTATTCACTTTATGAAGAAATTATTGAAAATATACATTTGTGTAAATACATTACTATCCGAATCCTAATAATTGTCCGAACATCTATGATGATTAACTGCTTCAACTTTCACACGAGTCCTTGCATTCTATTTATATATTTCCCTCATCAATAATAGTCGTTTGAACATTTCTTGGCATTGCGATTTCTTCGATTAGATTATGAATGAGATGCTAAACAAATATAATCATAACACGCTGTGTCATCATGCGCTATGTCCACAGATTTCGGTGTGTCGACGTCTAGTTGGTATGTCCAAGTCATTCAGCTCAGATATTTTATATTGAGTAGACCTGAATGTAGAACCTAAAGTATTCATATGTCGTCTTTTCAGAATATACGTTTCTATCCCTTAATTTGCCGAAGCATTTTTTAAACCTCTAATTGCCGAAAAGGGTGCACGTGCATCTCATTACTTGCAGAAAATTGAAGTGTTACATCAACTTAACTAAATTAAGTGAAACTTATTAGAACTCAGATGTTTAGTTGCATAATAATATGCACAGACGTATAACACAAAGTATGCAGAATCTTCTTTCAATAATTGAAAATGAAGTAATCGCACATAAGACAAAATTACAGCACACGAAAAAAATGTCTGATTACTACAGAACGTAATGAAAATGCTAAACTCTGAAGTTCGATACTTGAAAGCACAATGCGATCATGAATAAGATGTCGAAGTGTTTTGTAGCAGCAGAGAATTAAAAAGTTTTGCACTGAATAGAACAAGTGAATTAGCACGTCTTTGAGTGCGACGTGGTAAGCTTATGAGGAGGAAGAGCAAGATGTTTGAAATATTAAAGTTGTCTTTGCATAAACCCGCAAATAGTGCAAGTATCTTGAAGCACGCCTTCTAGCGGCACTACTGTACTAGTTTCGGTAGCGATTGCCATCCCTCTGTAGATGTCCATCCGAAGTGCAAAGAAAAGGTGCAAGATAGAAAGGAAAATATCAAAGCAAGAATGAAACGCGGGAAATGATGATGAGTCAAAGAACCTCGTCGTAAAAAGAGCAACGCTAGTGACCAAAGGGAGCACATCCCCACCTCAAAGCAACATATTTGTTTCTTGCTATGAGTTATATAATATGGTAAAAAAATTTTTACATGGTTTTATCCTTCCCAATATAATCATGCATCCATTTGTCACCTGATAAAGCCACATATTTTCCGAATTGTCAAATTTAAATTATACTTCTGGAGTGCACGTACATCCCATTGTAAACAATCTATAATTGAGATTGGGAGCTGCCCGAGCTGGGATAAAGTCTACTTCGGTGCAGCCATGATAAACTGATAAAAAATCTGTGATT
The DNA here is from genome assembly GCA_907163375.1 of Prostheceraeus crozeri. Lineage (NCBI taxonomy): Eukaryota > Metazoa > Platyhelminthes > Polycladida > Euryleptidae > Prostheceraeus > Prostheceraeus crozeri. Next base: position 80,152 of record CAJQUW010003829.1, read on the forward strand.
GGAAATGCGGCGCTGAGGCAGTTGCTTGCCAGTTGAAATAGAATATGCTCTCTCAAAAACTGAGTTCCAGAATTGGCTAATAAATTTTGACTTTGACAAAGAAAGACGAGCATCTTCGAATTACGTGTATACTCCCTATAAATTCCTTACCCACGAGAACACATTGAGGTGATGGATGGTTCAAAAAAATTTATTATGTGAAAAGTGCGCTATAATCCTTCCACAGCGTTTGTTCTGACGTAAAAGGTTCAATCTCCTATAATCCCTCTTTATCGTATCGTATTGGTTCTGATGAGTAGCGGGCGCCCATTATATCTAATTTTTGATGATTCTGTTCTTATTAAAATGTCGCTTCTGAAGTAAAGACTGCACATTTTTCACTCGTGAAATCTTTAACCTTTCACTTCTTTTCATTTCACTTCATCGCTGATTGGAATTCTATTTTGACAATTTGTGAAGAATGTACCGGAGGAAATTAGGGTTGTGCATCGATGCACCGGTTCTTAGGCCGGTGCACCGAAATTTGCGAATTTCCAACAAATTGATACTTTACTGTATGTTTCAATGATGATGAATTCATCATTCTGTTATCTTAGTAACACATAGGACTGAAAAATATTTATAGCATCCAATATAATTAATCTAGTCAGGAAAGCATTACTCGATTAATCAATTTAATTCGAGCTTTAATTTTCTGCATCATGAAAGTGAAACATTTTGAAAATCACGGATAAATTACAAGCTGACAGATGCATTTACTGATATTGGGAAAAGTGTAAAAAAAGTGACGACAATCAAAAATTAAGTTCATGATAAATTACTTTAGGCCACGAAGTCTCAATCGTCATCAGAATTTCGGAATTTCATAGAGAACAGGCCTACTACGTATCCTGCTCTTATAGCTCTTCCTAAGATATCCTACAGGCTATCGTAGCATTGCAGCGGCCAGCGAGAAAGAATTTTTCGGCATCCTGTATTATCACGCCACAGAGAGACCGATTGAAGTCGAGTACCGGTAATGCCGAGACGTTGACTTTCTTGTATGGTAATTTGCAGAAAAGGTGATATTGCCCCTACATTTTAAAAAAAATAATGAAAATCAAACTTTTTCTTTGTGCATATGTTTTTAAAAGAAGAAATTGAATACCCGACGCTTCGTCCATCTCATTCTTTTTCTTAGTAATTAAGTCATTGCAGCTTTCTACAATTTTTTGTTATTCAACTGTATAACTTCCCATCTCATCTAGTTTTAAAGAATTTCATTACAGCTATGATAAGAGACAAGCGGATTCAGTATGATGAGAGACAGTTGCAAGCATAAGTAAAATAAAATCAAAAGAGGTCCATTTAAGTCTGTCTCAAATCCTTCAGCAATATCAGAATTTTCTTAGCACTCTATAAAAATTTGAATTGAATTCTGGAAATGTGAACATTTATCATGAGAGATGGAGACTCTAACTTCAAGATTTTGAAGTTTTGATTGACTATCACATCACAGTTTAAAACGCGAAGCAAATTATATTTCGCCTTTGATTTAATGAGTACTTTTGTACAACTTTTTAAAATTTTCGGTGTACTTCATGGTGCACCGGTGCGAGCAGGTTTGGCTAGCGCACAGCTCTGGAAATCCATGTCAAACAAAGTCTATCTTCTGTATAGCCTTGCGATAAATTCGTAGCTTCCTTGTCAAACCGCATTTTTCCCAGATCTATAATTCAGGTAAATTTCTCGACACAAAGACGTGCGCAAAAGTCAGTCACAATTTATCTGTATCACAAGTAAATCAGTCATTTGATCATCGTATCCTGCGAGACACTTATCATATCACTACAATTTCAGTGTTATCATTGATTTGATTAAAGCGGCATCTCTATAACAGTACTATCAAAGATAACACGATTGTGATCAACAAAGCAAACAAAAAATAATCAGATGCAACAATGATGCTTTCCCATTGTCTCTCCTTTTCTTTCTCCATATTTTTATCTGAGTCTGCCCTATATTCTGCCCTCGCACAGCCACGCTCGCCGATAATCAGCATTCGATTGACAAAGGGATGTAGAGTGGCAGAGATCACCTCTTTCGGAAATCGATCAACTTGTTTCATATTCCAAATGATGATTGACCAAACAGCAGAGAAACAGTGGATAGCCATGAGATTGATGCTTAGTTTTCCATAATGCCAATCTCGACCGATTACAGAAAGTGGCAAATGTTCCATCAAATTGTAGTAGGCAACTGACAGCATCAACCCAAAGGTGCTCATCAACAATCTGTGACCTTTATTGATTCCCAGAATAAATTGAAACACAGCAAATTCTGCAACTGCAAGTCCAAAAAGCAAGTCTAGTGTAACAGGCATTGTCAATTGACGACCTATTATCCATTCTGTGACAAGACTTCCATTCACACATGTTGCATTGTGATGAATGACTCGCCACGTCAATTCCTTGTTCTTCAACAGCTTAATGCTTTCCTCTTCTTTAATGCAAGAACTTCCAGCTTGAGGCATAAATTGAAATTCAGAAAAAAACTCATCGCTGTTTTTGATGCATTGTGCTTTATACTTTAGTCTTAATTGGAGAAAGTTAGATTTTTGGATGCAGTGATACTTATCATGAGGATAGTGTGCATTTGCAAGTTTTATGCATTCTACAGAATTAACAATCTCCTTATTGTGTTCCATCAACCACTGATCTCCTCGCAGCCTTTGAATGCAATCTATATTTCGGTGGTTTTTAGGAGGTTTCCAAAAACGACACTTATAAAGTTGGACAAAATTTTCACCAACTATCTTTGTCATGTCAAATTTGGGTAGAGAAGTATCTTTCCAGATTGTTGTTGTTACACGTGAAATACTTGCCGATCCTGTTTGTTCAGAGAAAGATGTCAAATGCGCATTCTTTCCGACCGTCACGTAGAAAATTCTACTTCCTCTTTCAAATGCATGCTCAGACTCTATTTGAGACTTTTTGAATAGTAATTTTACCATGGTTTTGTTGAATGATGATCCATTGGCAGTCACACAGCAGGAAAATACAAGAACAATTAGTGCAATATACATGTCTTATAGTAAGTTGATGAAACGCCGACTCAGCATCAATATACAAAGATGGGACTCAAGTGATTAACATTCCATGACAGGCAGTATTATAAGATTCATTAAATCGAGATGGAAAATGCTAATGCTGTCCATGTCGTCATTACTGTCTTGAAATTGTGTCCGCATGTTGTCAGGTGTTAGCATCACTAAAAAGTGCATTGGCACATGTAAACGTATTTACAGATTTTGTGGGAAAGTCAGCGTGGATCTGAAACATTTTGAAACAACAATCTTTACTTTTGTAAATTAAGAAAAACATTCGTGTCTTGCAACATTGCGGTGATAGAATCGAACGGTGTGAATAATATTTTCATTTCACGAACTTATCACGAAGAAAAATTGAGTTTAACACACACCTGCCACTTGACGACTTGCCTGCAATCTGGGGCCTATTTCATAAACCATTGTTAAACTGGTAATATACCAGCGGAATGCTCATTGTTACCAGTGAAAGTCAGATATCTATTGCAATCTCACGTGTGACACACACACACACACACATGTGCAGTGATAAGAAAGCATCGCTTGATTGCCAGACAATGTCAGTCATTGTAACAAACAGTTACAGTGAGACTTTCATCAATGCAGCAAATCGATCAGAAACGCACTGTCTACAGGGATTTATGTACTTGATATTTGCGAGAACATCGTAATTAAATCAAGTAGATGATATTATAAAATGTGTATTCTACCGGTTTCGGATAGGATTGGAACAGCCGTTCTTATCCTTCATCATGAATAGAAAGACATACAAAAATATATAAAATTCAAATGGTGCAAGCAATAAAAATACTTTGTAAGATATCAGATTTCATGCACAGAATCACGGACACAGAAGGGATATAATAATGCATAGATTCTTTAAGTCAATCAGCAGACTTACTTGACTTAAGTCCCGACTGACGGCGTGTCAGGTTGGGTCCCTCATTGAACGTCTGAATGATATCCATCTTTCACGATGTCTGTCTTGCTTGATGCAGCATTTCTTGTGCTGAGACATGGCTGTTGGCTGATCGAAACTGCTGCCACCAGTTGATTCGAGGGCGGCCCCTTTGGCCGTGTCCCATGCACTCTCCCGTGCAACATCATCTTGGGCCATCTCTTCTCATACATTCTCTCCACATGGCCGAACCATCATCGTTGTTGGTCTTCGATCACATTCACCATACTTCTCCATCCTACCACCATTTCTCTCACTCGTGTGTTTGGCACTCTGTCTTGCCATCGGATGTTCAGCACTCGTCGTAGGCAGTTCATCTTGAATGCTCTCAGCTTTTCTCTTTCTTTGCTCTTCAGGATCCAGCTTTCCGATCCGTAAATCGCTGTTGGAATCACTATGGCGGCTAGAAGTCTGAACTTTAGTTGCAGTGGTATGCGCCGGCTTTTCCACAGTTTGTTGAGTTTGCCCAGTGCTACGTACCCCATGCTCACTCTCTCTCTCACAGCTTTCCAAGTGTCTCTATTTTGTGAAAAGAGGACATCAAGGTATTTGAAGGTGTCAACCTGCTCCACCAGATCAGTGCCCAATGATATGCGGATTGTCTCCTCTCTCCTGCTGAACACCATCGCTTTCGTTTTTGTTACACTGATTTTCAGCTTGTACTTACAGCAGGTTCGGTAGATGCTATCCGTCATTGCTTGAAGTTGCTCACAGGAATCGGCAACAAGGACTATGTCATCTGCATATCTGAAGTTATTTATGCACTGTCCAGCAATGAAAATACCGTCCTCTTCGTGTTCTTTTAAGCTCTCTTTCATCACATATTCCAAAAAGATGTTAAAGAGATGCGGTGACAGGGGGCATCCTTGCAAAACTTCTCTTCTCGGTAGAAAAACGTCCGTGGATATCTTCCCCTTTCTGACTGTCGCTCGTGTCTGGTTGTTCAGCATTCGAATGACTTCAATGATGCCTCTGTCAAAGCCGTACCATTCTAGTATAGACTCCATCGCTAGTCTCCAAACAGAATCGAAGGCCTTCTCAAAATCACTGAACAGGCAGAACACGTCTCTGTCCATCTCCCACATTCTCTCAGTCAATTGTGAGAAAGAAAATATTTGGTCCGTCGTGCCTCTACCGGCTCTAAAACCAGCCTGTTCTTCATCGAGAATCGTCTCCTCCTTTGCTTCAATTCTCTTCTGTAGAATTTTTGCCATAACTTTATACGAATGAGATAGGAGACTTATTGGCCTATAGTTGTTACGTTCTGCCACATCGCCTTTTTTGAACAATGGCACTATTTCTGCAGAGGTCCAGTCAGTGGGCAATGAGCCCCTCTGTAGAGCATCATTGTACAATCTTAACAGCCACTTCTCAACAGTCTCTCCTCCCGCTTGAAGAATCTCCACTGTTACCGCATCCTTCCGTGGGGCTTTGTTTGTTGACATCTGTTGAATGCTTTTTCATACTTCATCAGCTATTATAGGTGGTGTACTTTCTTCATTTAATACTCTTCTGAACTGTGGGAAGTTGTCCAAACAGAAATCTTCGTCGTACTCTTCATAGATCTTAGTGAAGTGTTCTCTCCACGCCTGTGATACGCTTTCTTCGTCGGCTACTTTTTCACCTTGGTTGTTTTTTATCACCATGGAATTGTTATTTCGAGTGTTCGATAACTCCTTCACAGTTCTAAACAAGGTGCGAGAGCTACCGTGACGAAAATTAGCTTCACAGCTGCGACACTTCTCCTCAATCTATCTGTTCTCCGCTCTTTTGCACTCCCTTTTCACTTCACTACACGCCCTTCTATATTCTTCCTTGTTGTCGTCTGTTGGGTATCTGTTTTTCCTTCTTTTTGCCTCTCTTCTTCTATCACAACTATTGAGTACTTCCTCCGTCATCCATGGCTGTCGCATGTGTCTCCTATGACCGAGGACTTCCTCTGAGGTTTTAACCAGGATTTCTTTTCCTTGACTCCAGAGTTCTTCTGTACTGAGGTTCTGCTCTTGAATCTGTTGAAATTTGCTTTCCAAACTCGTCTCGAAAGCTCGCTTCACGTTCGGGTCACTAAGCTTATCCGTGTTGAATCTCAAATTCCCCTTTCCGCCAGTACTTGCAGTTTTGAATTTTATCCTCACATTAGCGAGAATAAGCTCGTGATCACTCCCAAAATCAGCACCTCTCTTCACCGTCACGTCGTTCATTGCCGAGGCCCATCTTTTCTTAGTTAGGACATAATCGATGCAACTTCTATGCCTCCATCTGGGTGATTCCAGGTGAATTTGTGCCTTTCTGCGTGTCTAAAGAAAGTATTCATCACACAAAGACCCTTTTCTTTGCAGAAGTCCAACATCCTTTCTCCTCTCTCGTTGCGGTCTCCGATTCCAAAATTCCCCAAAACGTCCTCGTAGTCCTTGTCTTTGCCAACTTTACTATTGAAGTCTCCGATTATGTACAGAAGATCCTTCGATTTAGTACTGTTCACCTCTTCCGATAATGACTCATAGAAAGTTTGATATCTTGCCTATATACAATGATGGCACATGGAAAAATCTATGGTTTCTAGATCAGCTACGATCTAATACTCATAGTCAATATGTCATTGCATCATTTGTCAAGCTAGTTGTGGAAGTGGGTGACATCAAATTTCAGGATTTTCTTGAAGAGAACTTTAAGTGAGATGGTAATACTGTTTCATTATGAAATAGCCCACTATTCTATTGGTTAATATGCTGTTTCTGTATGTAGCAGTCATTGACAACCATTATCCATTTTTTCAATACTGGAATGCGATTTAAAATTTGTTTCACAGAGCCATGATCGTGAGTGGTCAGTGGACTGGTTATGGGAACATCTCAAGAATTCACAGATAAAAATTCTAAATTAATGGATAATTTCTCCTTGAAGCGGTAAAGAAATTTAGCGCTTTTCTGGAATAAACACATTGGAAGCTTCTTTACCTACAATCATCACCCAGATAAATGAAATGTCGCTGGAACTTATTAATTAATTATTGAATGACACATGTAACATAGTGTGATGATATTTTATAAAGCTGATATTTGAAAGCATGCAAAGATTTTGAAAATTGGTCGAATATAATGAGCAGGAAAGCCCCTTAAAGTAAAATGAATACTAAGATTTATTGGCCTCTGATTTCAATGCATGTTCTGTAAATCGACATTACAAGTTATATATCTGTCTGATTTATACACTTGACAGATTATAGGACCGATATTTCAAAATGACGAGCGTACAGAACGCTTTAAAGGATTTCTTTCTTTATCATCCTGTGGCTGCAGTGTTCTGTAAATTCAATATTGCTTTTGTGCACATGATCTTTGGACAAGGGGGCAACAAATCAGATCACAAATTGGCTTGATAAATGTAAATGCCAACCAGAAAACAAGGAAACCAGCTCATACAATTTGCATTTTGCCCCAAATAAGTTCCACCGCCGTGTGCCATAATTTTCATGCAATTTCCATTCTAGGACTTTCTATGGCATAGTTAATTTCTGTGGGGTCAAATATAGGTGGTATCTATTAAAACAGACAATGTTGGTCGAAGAAATTTTTTCTGTTTTCTGTCATTATGAATGTCCGACCTATTCACGTTGAATCTTACAAATATAGGTGGTGCTATATGGTATGGTGACGCCACATAGATGACATTTTCATGATATGGACGCATGGATGAGAAACTTTACAAGACTTTGAAAATTATGCTAACAATTATTTTCCAATCATGAAATTCACATTTGAGAAAAGCGATAATTGCGTTGACTTCTTGCAAAAACAATCAAAAATGTCTCAAGTTTAAAAGCAGATTTGCACATGAAACCGACAGATACTAGACAGTTTCTTCATTTTGGCATTCAAAATCATAAAATACCCATCGCTTTCTCTCAGGCTCTACAGATTCAACGTATTTGCTCTGATGAAGTTCAAGTACGATCACATCTTCAGATATGCAAATTTTTGCAGTTTTGCAGAAATTACAACAGAATTGAGTGATCATGATTTTAATGCAGAAAGAATGATGGCATTTCTCAGATTCTCATGACAGCCTTGGAGATTTAATGTTTGTTGAATTAGCAATTCGATGGGTTCCTATTACTTTCATGCTCAAGCTCAAGAGTATTTTCTTAAGCGTGATCATATCACAGGCAACCTGCCACTGGCACAGCAAAATCACGTAATCAAAGACAATGACTTCATTTAACTTTGAAAGATGTAAATGGTTCCACATCACTATTCAGATTCAAGAAATGAAACATGAATTTAGTGAATGCCGGTGAAAATTGAATTAAAAACTTGAAATTTCAGTCAAGAAGGCACGAACAATATCCCAAATTTTCATGCAGACTTTCATTATAATACAATTCATGAAATTCCCTTGATAACACTGTTCAACATTTTTTGACTTTTTGTCTGTTTCCTAAAGGAAATTAGTCGTTTCCTACTAATTCTGTGCCGCTGATCACAAATCCGTTGACCGTTTTTTCCTAGGACCTCTACTTTTTTTCTACGGTCAATATTTAGGATTATGATTTTGAAAAAAAACACTGATTTTGGCTCTTGTGCAGTCCCCCGCCCCGACATTTTCCATGATGCCAGTGTTGATGTCAGGGTTGGGGTTTGGGTCAGGGTAAAACTTAGGCCCCAACCTAACCTAAAACTAACCCTAAAACTAAATACATACAATCCAAAATCCTAACCCTAAATCCTTACCCAGACCATAGCACTAACCCTAATACATGGGCAGCATTGAAAATGTGGGGGGACTGCACAAGGCCCTGATCTTTATTAGAATAAGATCAAGTCCACTTTTCCTTGAATCCTTTCTTATAGTAATTCTAGTCATATTGCCCGTTTTCGATCACTAGTTTACCGCCTTGCTATTCACTGTATTAAAATCAAAAACAAAAATATCATGGCATTCTGCATTTATTTGCCTTTACAATATATGACATCAGCAGATTTACTTACTGCTTCACACAAAACAAAGGAGAGCAAAAAAGTCATTGCAAACCTTTACCATGATGCAGCTAAAAGTTCTTTCTTAAACTTTTTCTGTTGTACGCGGTCTCTGGTGATTCTCTCTGCAAAGTCCAACAGTAGTCTGCCAACATGTGCGGACTCAACTTGCTTTGGTAGCGTTTTTCCATGTAGCTGATTTCTTGTGGAATCTCTCTCCGTGTTCGTCGCTAAAATCCCCAAGGTTGGCAGGAAAAAAATCCAGGTGCGAATGAAGGAAGTGTATCTTGAGAGACATGTTGCAGCCTAACTGTTTGTAAGAACGAAGAAGATCATCAACCAGCTGTTCGTAATTGGCTGCCTTAGTGTTGCCCAAGAAATGGTTTACAACTGACTTTGAAGGCTTTCCATGCTTCCAATTCATTCACATTCAACGATTCGTCGAAATTGCTGTCCAACATCAACTGACGAATCTGTGGACCAACAAAGATACCCTCCTTTAACTTTGCCTCACTGATGCGTGAAAATTTTCTCTGTAAATACTGAAAACCGTCACTGGTTGGGTCCATCGCCTTCACAAAATTTTTCATGAGCCCGAGTTTGATGTGCAGGGGCGGGAGCAGTATCTTTCTTGGATTTACAAGTGGTTGGTAGCGAACATTCTTATGACCAGGCCGTAGCTGTCTCGTCGTGGCCAGTTCTCGTTTGACATAGTGAAGTTTCTCTTGCCCGACTATCCCACTCACACAGAAAGCAGCAGTACTTCGTGTATCCGCTTTGCATGCCAAGTAGTAGCCCGATGACCTTCAGATCACCACAAATGACCCACTGATGCTTTGAATATTCGATCTTTTGTAACAGTGGTCTCAAGATTGTGGTAGGACTCTTCATGTGCACTGCATGTCCGACAGGAACAGAAGGGAGCTTGTTCCTACATGGAGCAGAACTGCCTTCAAACTCAGCTTGGAGCTGTCAATGAACAATCGCCATTCTTCTGACTTATGAGCTACGCCAAGCACTTGGAACAAAGAATCAATGTCATGGCAAGTAACAAAGTGTGTCTTGCATGTCGAAGAAAGATGATAAGTTGCTCTGACGACTTCTAAATGAAGATATGATTGTGCCTGAGGCAAGTAAGTTCCACTGTTTCAGACGAGAAACCCAACAGTTCTGCCTGGTTCTTAGAGAACTGAGGTCACGAGTCAGGTCATTAAGCTCACCCTGCGTTATGAGATGTGGTGCGGTCGAATGAGTTGGAGGTTCGTATTCCGCATCCACCGCTGCACCATCTGGCTCACTGCCACTCGTTCCTGACTGCTCTGCTGCATCGAATTTCTTAGGCGGAGTCGAAACAGGTAGATCTTCGTTGTGAGCAATGGGTCGTAAAGCTGAATTCAAGTTAGGATAGCTGAAATTCTTCTTATTTCTGGAATTGATTCCACTGACATTAGTCAAGCAGAAGTAGCAGTCGGTCGTATGATCTTTGGGTTCTCTCCAAACCATCGGAATGGCAAACGGCATTGCTTTACGAGTGCCATGCAGCCACCCTCGCAATGTAACTGCGCAGTTGGAACAGCACTTGTGTGGAGACCAGGGCTTGTCTTGATTACCCAATTTGCACTGAAAGTATTTCTCGTATGCTTCCTCTATCGTAGGAGTAATTGCTTGTTCTCGACCTCTCAAAATATATTCTCCACATATGTAACAGAAACTGTTCGGTGACCGTTTGCAGGAGCGCGACATGTTGCGACGAAAAATCATAAAACTCTAAAATGGATCGACTTGTGTCGTTAGATTTCAATGTAAGGGTTTGCTCGGGTGAGCTGTGTTCCACCGTCTAGCAAGCCTGTGTGCGCGTGCGTCTCAATGGCACGTGACAATTACGTCATCAGTGGTGCTAGTGCACGCAATGCCGAGATGAACGTTCAGGCGCAAGTTAGAATATCTGAGACTTAAGGTATGAACCGAATTGTGGACATAAAAAACATGTACATGTATAGAAAGAAAACTAGAGGTCAAGGACAAAAACTAAGCTCAAATTCGTGATCAGCGCACTTGATTTACCGAGAAACAATGTCTTTTAGCCAGAAAACAATTTTTATGTTGAACAGTGTAATCAGTTTGATTTCCGTTTAGTTAGGATGCTAATTATCAAATATTCGGAATTCATTCCTTTTGATACTAAACTTGTTTCATACTACATATATAGGAGAGTCATCTCGGTAGTATATAAATTGGCAAATTTTGACTTTTTTCAAAAGTGCTCAAATAAATTTTTAGACCACGGGAACGTAATCTCAGCAAAAAAACTGAATCTTATCATATGAAAATTTTCACTGTATACAGATACTTTTTTGAATCAACAGTCTACCTATATATCACTACTCTATGACTAACACTACATGCAGCACTGCCAACATTGCATACACTCTTCAATTTGAAAATTGCTCTTTTTTATATATTTGAATTTTCTATATTTTTGTATGTCTTTCTATTCCTGATGAAGTATAAGAGCGGCTGTTCCACTCCTATCCGAAACCGGTAGAATACACATTTTATAATATCATCTACTTGATTTAATTACGATGTTCTCGCAAATATCACATATCATTATCAATTGATCTGTCGTTCGGAGATGTTTAACTACTATATGAAACTAAGGATTTATTTACTGAAATACTCAAAAACCGATTCTATGAAAGCAAAGGAAAGAAAGTATTGCCGTTTTTGGTTTCAAACAAGAGGGTTTACACTTCAAAAATTAGGGACAGAAAATGTTAGAAGGCGAAAAGGTTGCGATTTATGGAAATATTGTATCACTGTATTATCTAATGATAGTGTATTACAATTGCATAGAATAATAATAGTGCAACTTGTAAGTGCCATGAATTGCTAATTATCCCATTACTATTGCATGCTGTTAATTGGCCTACGAGGGTTAAATAGGCCGGATAAATGGACTAGGACTGGACATTTTCTATTGTCGCTTTTTTGTAAGCGATGTATGTGCAACACCGATCGACCCTTTGTATATAGGTATAGCGGGTGCGTCTGTGCCCTACGGGTCTAGATTTGTACGGGTCCGCGGGTTTGCTTGACGCATGTCACAAATGAAATCGCTAAAGATATAATAGCAGATTAATATGCCAGTTTTGTTCTACCTAACTTCATAAAGATATATTGCACACAAATCTCTTCAATATACGAAGTTCAATCAGGGATGCGGAGTCGGAGTCCCGGAGTCCCATCATTTTGGTCGGAGTCGGAGTCCTCAAATGATAGGACTCCTGACTCCGACCTCGATCTACATCCGAAATATGCATTAATCGAACAAATAACTATTCGCGTGTAATAAAAATTCAATGTGCAAATAATTTCCATTCTCTGACTGTCACTGTCATGATGTCAACTAGTGACTCCATAAATCAAAAGTACAGTCAACCCAGCATAAAACCTCAGTCGAGGGATTCTCTCGGTATAACCATTCTATGAGTGAAATCTTAGAGAAAAAAGGATTGTCTTTTCTCTCGGTGATTCAGTAGACGATCGCGATAAGTTGCTTTGCCAAGATCACACCTACACACTTAAAGTCAAATAAAAGTCAAATAAATGCGTTGCGGAAAACATTACATTTTACCTCATTCATGAATCGTGTACAATGGCACCTCCGAAGCGGCTGCTTAAAGCAAAAGTTTACGAATATTTTTTGGAGAAAGATGATGAATTTCCTGCTTAATAGAGAATGAGAATGGAGAGAGTTGACGAACAAATATTAGCAAGAAGGGAGGAGCCGGATCGTATGCCTCAAATTTAAACGGCATTTGGTGAGATGTCACCGACAACAGTACGATGAGGTAGAGAAGGACGAGAACACAGTCCATTTGACTCAAAAAGAGTGGGATCAACTGGAAGAGGTTATCGAGATTCTGGAGATTCCTTACACTGCTACAGTTCGCATTCAGGTAGGTGTTTTGTGGCTACTCTGTTTTAATTGTTGTCTTCACCCAACCTTCAATACCATAAAAAAAGAAAATGATAATTATTGATCATTCTCAGCCAAATAAACGGCTTTCCGTTTACGAGTAATTGCGTAAACAAAGTTCCGTTTGATAAATATCTTGGTGAAAAATATGATAAATATCTTGGTGTGTGGTGATTGTGAAGAGTAGTTGATGAGCTTTTGCGCACGCTTTGCTCTTCAAGATGCGAAAAATATTATTCTAATTACAAATACGGCAAATTTAAATATGATAAGTATGTGCCTTTATACCTCAACCGTAGTGTCATTCATAGTCATATGCAAAGCGTTAGGACGGCGAATATCTGCTAAGATTGAGGTTACATTTGTTTCCCCTACTTTACTGCTGTATTCATGGTATATCGATTTTCATTTTCCCGTAAGTAATTCATTTTATGATTTTAGAATGATTCTTCTGATTATAGCTATTGTAGAAAGAAAATGCTACTTTATGCTTCGTAATGGACGAAATTCGGAATAACGTTATCATCATTGAGCGATTATACAATGCCTACTTAGCATTGAGAACTTCGTCAAATTTCAGGCCGAGCAGCTCAGTCCAGGGGACTTTGTTAAGGAATAGACATTAATGAAACGCGCGATTGCGACAAAAGAGGGAGTAATTCCACGCGAAATGCTCGAATCAATGAAAAGAAGAGAACATGTAAGTAATACATTATATTGTAGTGCGTAATATAATCGTTAATATGATGACCATTTGCATTGTAATTCATTATACTTTTCGTAATGTAGGCCTACATTATTGAAACTGAAATGCAAATTCAATCTCATATTTGGCAAATATCAACCATTATCATATAAAAATTGAAGATGGATTGAAGTATAGAGTATGTAGGCCTATACAGAAGTACTAATTCTACAAAAAAGTACTAATTAAGCAAAAGTTTCTCATTATATCAACGAATGCAGATCATACGGGCTATCAATTATCATTTTCACTCAACATTTTTCTGTAATAACTTTATACGGTCCGGATAAATATTTAAAATACCTGTACATCTATCATTTCAGTTGCTCTTCAATGACCTCCTTTGTGCTGCCACATGCTGCGATCCAAGATATCGGCTTCTGCTCACGAGTGAGCAACGGGGCCGAGGTGTTTTTGCTCTGGAAGCAATTGCATTGCGAATGAACTCCCAGATAACTCAACCATCATCGCAACCCTCATCTCCACCACAAACGCAAAGTCAACTCCAAGATCAGTCTCCTCCCGACCTTGAGTCAGAATTGGATTCCCTTGCTGCCGCCTCAGACATTGAAGGTAACCTTACCGAGTCCGAATACCGACACCGACGTTTAAATGTATAAACAATTATTTCATTATGGTGCGTGTATGAATTTAATTGGCATATAACCATATAAAGCTATATTGCACTGATGATGTGCATTGCATATATAGTACCTCAACAATACATTTACGTAGATGACATGTTGATAATAAAACTACGATTGCAATTGCATTAATGCACATCGATAATTAACATTTAAATATTAAGTACATTTAACCAACTTTATGTAGACCTACCATTTTTCAGAACCTACAATTTCGAAAGGCAAAAACGAAATAAAGCAAGCAATCCAAACAATGATGAGATCGCCAAGAAGAAAAGGAAATATCCCCATCAACGAAGCGATCGACTGCCCGGACGTTTTAAAATCAACGTGTCTGCTCCTCTGAACTATGCCTACAACACAAGTATCAGTGGAGCGCCTGTTCTCAGGCGTGAAGCTTTTAATCAGTGACCTCTGTACTCGACTCAAGGCTGATATTGTTGATTCCATTATGTTTTTAAGAACGAATGATGGAGCTCTGTGGTGACTTGTATTGTATGTGAATCTGCGCTGCTATGAATACATGGTCTCTTTAGGTGTTTTTAATCAAATTATGATGTCTTCTTAGTCATCATATATTCGTGCATGGTTAATAAGTATAGAAAACAAATAATGAATATTGCACTTAGCATTGTCAGCAGCATAGAAGTGCGTCATATCGGTTTTAGTGCATGTTGCCCGAATAGTGCTGTCGTCAATCAAAACTTTCATTTATCATTCTATATTTTACATAATTGCTTAGTACTATTTTTAGTGAAGCTGTATATAGGCCTACTCCAGAGTCGGAGTCCTATCAAACCCCGGAGTCAAAGTTGGAGTCGGAGTCCTATCAAAATTATAGGACTCCGCATCCCTGAGTTCAATAGTGATAATGATTATTTACAAAAATGTATTGATATACGATCAATCACACTGATAACTGCATTACACCCTGACTAAATGACTGGTAAGAAATTGTTAAATTCTACCACCAACTCTTTATCAGTTACCAGCTTATCAATGCTTTATGAAATACACTTTGAAAACTGGTAAAATATCAAGCGATCTTTATCACCAACGGTGTTCTTTCATGCTTGCCAGCTACCATCACTTCTTGAAATAGACTTCGACTTACCAGTGGTAAATGACCTGCTACCACACTAGGTGACATGCCACACTCAATTACGCGTAATTACACATGACCCTCAACATCCGTGGCTATGCGTGACATTGCTGCAACATCTGTTGGCAGTCCTGTTATATAGACTTTGCGTCTCATGTGTCTGCATGTATCAGAGCTAAACAATGTGATAGGACCTCAATTTCATGCTCAGGGAAGACAGAGCATGCTTAGCGGTACATCCGTGGTTCAAGCGGCAACGCAGACTACCATAGACGTAGCGCAAATTATAAATGCTTGCCCACGCGTATTCATAAACATTCCATATGTTTTAACAGCATCAGATCAAGTGATTTCTGACTCAGTGCAGAGCGTATGTACGCGCGTAGAAGAATAAAATGTCCTTAACCACGGATGTTTGGGGTGTTCTGTTATTACGCGTGAAGTACGCGTGACATGTCACCTAGTGCAGTGTTTTAGAAAATAGGCCCCTTACCGCATGTTCGCTGATACGACCTAGTTCTGCAATACGCGGGCTTGGCTAATATCTATGTCAATTTCTATCACTTGCTACCATCGTATACAATGGCTGGGATAGGATTGTGTCAGCTGTGCACTAACCTACACGCAAATGAATCAGTCTGTGGTATCAGCGAACACACAAACCTCTACGGTCAGAGTGCAGGTATAGTCCGGCAGCCAGAACGAGTTCCTGTAGGGACCGAGGCCGAAAATAAGGCTTTCACGGAATGATGCACTCTCCATGTTTTCTATGAATCAGCAAATCTGCCGTGCCGATTTCTACCTGTTTACTCTTCTTGTGAGACAGGATCAGAGAAAAGTACATGTTAATCTAATAAGACGCAGATTGCAATTTTTGGTTATAATGAAATTTTCTATGTTTTCGCTTGTGCGGTAAAAATACTATGTCTAAAGCCATAGTTTTTGACATGGAAATGGAATGCACTGACAATGGTAATTAATTTTCAAATTGAATTATAATCGGAATTTAGGAAACAAGAACAGTTTTCATTTCGAAATTGTCATGGAAACAAATTTGTAAAGATATACTGTATAAATAGAGCAACAATGTTTCTGACTGTTTTAATAATGAAAGGTTAGCAAAAATGCAAAGATTTGAATAGATAAATTTGGAAAATGATTTATTTGCCAATGCTATTTATCATAAATTTAATACGATTAATTCTTTATGCATTGTGAACACTGAATCTCATATTCGAAAGGTAGTTCTATCAAATGAGACACGAGAATTCAGAAGGAATCATAGAAAAAGTGTATGTCTCTATGGAAGCAATTTCCTGCAGAAGAAACTATAAATCGACTGATTTAAAGTAAAAGAATTCTAAATAAAACTATATAAGCGGATAGAGGAAAAAAACGAAATTAGATAATAGATTTAAGAAATGTACAAATTAATGGTGATTGCAGACGATTACCAGTTAATTAATGAAAATGAAGATGATACAAGGCCAAAAAGTAGCTAAAATGTATGTTAAATGCTTAAGAGTTCCCTGACTATATTACAAGCAACGACTTGAAGTTGTCAAGAAATATACCAAAAGTTTCTGAAACCAATTTAAGCATTGATTATCTTGATATCAAAACATTAGAAAAGTTGACTTTTAGTAAAGCAATTATGCTTGTGTGTAGCAGATCGATATAATAAATCTTTTGATCTACGTTCAGCCTCCTTAGTAGACGTACATGAAAATATGGTGTTTTATAAGACAACAACACCACAACATGAGTTTTATCAGGATTCAGGAGGCAATTTCACGACCCTTACTAACTACAACAAATCCTCAGGTAATTGATTCTTCATCACCAATCGCCAATCGGAATCTTAAGATGCATGCAACTTTTAAAAGAATATTCCATTAATTAACATTTAGGCTTGTTTCAAGTGAAGAAAACAATTGCCTCCTGGTGAAAATGAGCAGTTAAGATTCTGAGCTAATGTATATCGTTGTTGCATATCTGCATCTTGGAGCAATGGCAGATTTTCAAAATCAAATACGCAATGAAATTCAACCTATTGTATATTGCAGCCTACTCTCCTACATATTCGCACTGATGCCATTTTGGAATTAGGCCCCAGTGGAGATTTTTAGGACTATGATTTTCGAACACCACTCGAATTGTCAATAAAGTACGAATTCTATCTTGCGACATTCTGAGTCAGTCTCGATAGAAAACTTCTTGGCCGATTCCTTTAACAGAAAATACTGTGGGGCATTCGTCTGCGTGCAAGGGCGCGGGCATGTCAATAATGACTAAATTTACAAATTCATATCCGGTCAGTGGTGTAGGGATCCATGCTGGCAAAGATGACATAGGCCTAATATAGGCAAAGTTTATCAATATCATTGAATCTAGTCACTATCGACTTCAGTCACATCGTATTCTTTAGTCACTATTTATAAAGACTAGACTTTGCTCTATGTTAGTATTCTACATATAAGCCTCATTATCCTGTTTCTAGCGATGGTATCTTTCACCTAGCAACTTCATGCTGCTAAAGTCTGTTATCGGCTAATGAACACGACAGAAGGATTTTTGACTTCTTCTATGCATTTTTATGCTCTCTAGTTTGATTGGGTTTGATACAAAAGGCGTATGTGACGTGCAACGTTTGACGTTAACTTTCGTTTCGCATTGTCATTGAGGGACAATACCGACAACGAATTTCGCGATAGCACTGCTTGTATTATTTCGCGTCGTCAGATTTGAGAACATCCTGCATTGCCAGCTTCAACGTTTATCGGAAAAAACTATGGTAGCGTGAAACTTGACATGCTAAGCTCAGGAGTAATAACTGAACTGCGGACAATGTGGGCGACGGTGCGGCCACTGGCAAGCTTGCTGACATAACCCCATTTGACCATAAAATGGCTTGTCTGACGTAAATGTTCTCTTTCTGTACACTCTAAAATCTTTAAAATCGTTACTGTCATGAAGTAGTGTTCAAGTTAGAATTCGGTTTATTGTTTCTAGCCGTTGTTTAAATAAAAGTAGTAGCTTCCTCTCTTTCACTAAGCACAAAGACAACGGAGTGACCACAGAATTAAACAGGTCGTCTCTTCTTCCGTTTGACTAGAAGGGAAGCATTGGAACCACAGAATTAGATTGTTTAATCGTATCACTTTGCTCGAAGTGTAAACTGATTCAAACAGATGGCACATGCAGGAACTTAATAAGTGGGCAAAAAGAAATTTATAATAGCTTGCAGAGATAGGAAAAATAGTCGTGCTCTGTTTGCGGATTGCTCTGAATTCCTTCAAAATGCTCCAATCACCACGACTCCTTCAGATTCGAAGAATTCAGATCATTGCGCAAAAGTTTTCTCGATAATGTTGTGCCCTCCGATCATTTTAAAAAAAGTTAGCAGGCGCATGAAAAAACGTTCACAAACTTCTCTGTAGAACTTGACATCGTCTGTCTCTCTTTGCTGTGTGATCCGGTTGATAACAGTCACTGAAACTTTGCACAATTTGGCGTGTTTAATGTTGAACTGGCTGCTCATTGTTCGATTCCTATGGTATTATGTGAGCTGATTGTGCCATTTCATTAACGTTACATGTTCCAATGTTTCCCTTCGAGTCAAACGGAAGAAGAGACGACCTGTCTAATTCTGTGATTGGAACATGTAACGTTAATGAAATGACACAATCTCCTGACTAAATACCATAGCAATCGAACAATGAGCAGCCAGCTCAACATTGAACACACCAAATTGTGCGAAGTTTCAGTGACTGCTATCAACCGCATCACACAGCAAAGAGACACAGTCGATGTCAAGTTCTACAGAGAAGTTTGTGAATGTTTGTTTGTGAATTAATAAGTTCCTGGATGTGCCATCGTTTTGAATAAGCTTGCACTTCTAGCAAAGTGACACGATTAAACAATCTAATTCTGTGGGAGTGACACTTCAAAGTGAACGCAATTATTATTTACAAATTCGGTGCAATGTCTTGTGCTGGACAATCACTTTTTCCATGATGCTTTCTTTAATTAACGGTATTGTATTTGCTGTTTTGCGTGACTACTTAAAAACAAATAACAGCAGTATATCCTAAAATACTCTGAAGAATTACAAGAAAATAAATTTATAATAGTTTGTTGATACGAAGTTACAAAGTTAAAGTTACAGCATGTTGATATTTGGAAATTGCCAAAAGATTCACTTTCTTAAAAAGCACATCATTTGTCGACGCATAAAATTTAGATGATAGTTAAGCAACGACAAGAACTTCATTATTTGGTGCAAAAAGGTAAACAGGCCCACGGCAGTGGTGGGCTACCAAGTTATAATAGCGGGTCACAAGTACGAAGCCCAAATTTCGTGCCAGTTAGCGCCTAGTTAGTGCTTTTCTAGTGCCTCGAGGCACCACTAGGCACTAATGGGCACCAAACCAAATATTTGTTTATCTAACGAAATCGAAGGAAAAATCAATGGGCACGAACTCGGCACTATGAATTTCGTGCCTACTCGTGCCTTGTGTTGGTTAGAATTGATGCCTAAATTTCGTGCCCTAGAGTTTACAGTGGTAGGTACAGAAGCAACTCAGTATTAATTAAATCCCTAATGTGTATGTAGTTTCGATTTTATTAAATGTCGAACTCATTGTATGATGATGATTTAATTAAAATGCACCAAATGCAAGATGAGCATACTTTTGCAGCTTTGAAAAAATTAAATTTAAAATATGTAAATGGGCATATATTGCTATTCAGATTCAAGAAATGAAACATAAATTTAGTAAATCATAAAATCATACCGATAATAATTGAATTATAAACTTGACATTTCGGCCAAGAAGGACAATAATTAGATGTGATCTTTTCCATGAAGACTTGCATTATAATGTGTTTCATGAAAATTCCTTGATAATCAGTTTGATTCCGTTGAAGTGAAGACATTTCCATTTTCTAAATTTCCATTCATTTTAATATCCAAACTATTTATATAGAGGCACCGAATCGCAAGTATATAAATACAGGAACATTTTCAAAAATTTAGCATCTTAAAAAGTGAACAAAGGTTTGTTAGACCACAGGAACGCAATCCCCGCAAAAAGTGAATGCTTTGATATCAACTTTTCATTGTATGCTGCCATCTGTTTGAGCCGACACTTCTGCTATACTTACTCGATGGCATCATTTCAAAATTTTCACTCTAAATCGCTCGATTATGTCAATCGGACAATTAGGTCAATGACAAATTTACTACATCTTTTTTGAAGAGCATTTTTTCGATAGTCCTAATTTTGTAGTTATTCCAAACATTCTGTGTGATGTTATCTAGTAAATCGCCTCGAATAGACTGTTTTATCAATATTAGTCTGTGGTATAAAAAATGTTCACTGACATCGAATAGAGTGCTGGAAATTCAAATGTATGCAAATATTGCTAATTAAAATATTTGATGGTACATGTACAATTTTCATGTAGTTAGCTAGTTCGTTAGTTGGTTAGTCATGTAGTTAATTACTTGAATTCTTTGGGTAATCATCAAATCGTTCGAGTCGAAGTGGCAAAGGTGCCACTCCCGGAGTCAGAGTCGGATTTTTCCCCCGACTTTGCATCTCAGTTCTCCCCGCTGAACAGCAGCCGTAGCAAAGAACGATCAAATTCAATCGGTGGTCATTTGCAAGAAGAATTAGAAAATTTGAAAGCAGAATACTCCGAATAATAGGTTCTAAAAACACACAGCATTGTCGAACCGGAGATAACCGGTGTGTTCGCTTAACCCGTAAAATAGAGCGGGACCATCCTCTTCGTAAGTACTGTTGCAACGCTCCTACCCAGACTTGTGAGTCGAGGCAACTTCGACCTCTCCAACCCAAGACTGAAAAGCTGTCCAATTCACTCATACGCGTCAGCTACTGACCATCTTCTTTCTCTTTTAATTTTATGATTTATTATTCATTTTATGAAAAAATGCGTTAGTTGTGGTCATTTTATTTCCACTGAATTTCCACCGAATTCCATTGTGGGGCAACCAATAAAGGTGTCATAACAACAACGAATAATATTCAAGAGAATACGGTGCTTAAATTGAGAGTTTTAAATTATAGAATGATTCATTGATGTCAACAACTTAGATGTAATGGAAAGATTGTGTGAAAGTGAATATTGAAACAAAGTTGTGAAAATCGCTCAGATACGATAATCTATCATCAACCTCAAAAGTAGATTGTGGAATTTAGTTTGAAATTGAAAATCCTCGATTCCTTGACAAAAGGTTAGAGCATTCTTAAAGATAAACTTCAAAGGACCTATGTGAGCCACTTAATTATATTGCATAGAAGTATAATCGAGCGATAACGGAGTTCACAATCGATTTGCTGTGCACAACAATGATTGATTCCAGGATTTCCAGGATAGCAACTTTTTATGACAGCATGGACTTTTCTATATCAGATATTCGATTTCTCATTTCCATAATCCCAGTCGATCTGGCGCTGTACAATCTCTTATAATATCAGTTGCATGGAAAAGGCAAGGAAACAAGTTTTTCAGAGGTATAGCAAGCTCTGAGCAGTCTGCTGCGCAGATCACCAGCTTGTTTCTACTGTACATAACATACCAAGAATGGGCATCTCCGGGCAGTTCTGACGAGTTCCTGAAGGATGAAAAACAGCGTCTACGGCTTTTAAGGAATTTAGTATTTATTAAGTTCATGCATCTGTGTAGTTTTTGTCATCTGAAAGCCCTGGCGAACCGATGTCTTTCAATTTTCCATGACACGATCACACCATAGATTTTGAAATGTAATTAGACAGCAAGGAATTTAATTCTTTCATTTATCAAAATGTTTGAATCAAATGTCTTAGTCTACTTCGAAATTTTGAATGTTTTTTTCCATGTTTGAAAAAAGCACACCGGGTATGATAAATGCTCTGTATTCATGCAGCTCAATGTTAAACAACAAGCAATTATATAATAGCATTGATGAACTACTGATTCAATGTAGCAAGTATCTGTATGTATATTGGCAAATAATGCAGCGCATTAATTTTTAACCAATTTGTATTGTTCAATGAATCTTAGTACAAATAATGTTGTGACAAGTTCAATGTAGCGATTTGAAAAGTATCACATTATGTGTCAATGCGTGCAAGCAAGTTGTCTCACAGAAGAGTTAAGCAGTGTATTAGCTCTAAATAGTTTGAAAATGGAATATCCATATACAAATGCCAATGTATTTCAAATGAAAGGTTTCCAAAGTTGTTTAAGCGTCCTTAATTTTTTGTCAGATTAAGTCATTAAAAAGTTATGGCAGGAATGATGAAATGCTGTCACAAATGCACCAACCGGTTTTTCGTAATGAAACATCAATCAAGTGACTTTTGAGATAGCAGATCGACAATCCTTTTCTTGCGAGCAGCAAATATGTCCAAACTGAAAATCAAAAAGTCAGTGATGAGAAATGAGATGAAAATAGAATAAAGGCAAGGCTCTTTCTCAACACTGAATGATGTGTTCCTTCAATTTACCTTCATTTTCTGCATCGATTACTGTTTCTTTTAATTGTACGAGCAATTGAAGCTGCTTTGCATTGATTACCATTTGGTGAAAAACAAGTAACCGCAAATGATAATGTCTATTCATATCACTTATCAAGATCTACCCGGTTTTGCACAAAAGCTAGTAGATTTTTGATTGTGCAGGGAAAACGAAGATCAGATCATTTCAAATTACAATGCAAATCTGTCACTTATAAGCTACTCAATTACTACGTCTAAAAGTTGCTTATTAGTTTGATATTCTCGACACATAAAAAAATCGCGGTTTTCTCAAAATGACGATTACGACACTTATCGCGTTTTGCACGCAAACTCTTCATACAAATAGTTAACAGCCCTGACGTTGGGCATCTTTCAAACAATCCCAAGTGCAAGCTGATAATGATAAACTTTCATCTCATCCATAGCGCAAATTGATATGACAAGTGATCTTACCCTGCATTGACACGTTATACAAATGTTATCAGTTAACAGCCATTTCTCCTTATGTTTGAAGCGTCGACCTGTGTAATAACAATCTCCAGGGCCTCCTACAGATAATGGCGAGATTGACAGTGGTAATGTGCATACGTTGTCCTCCGCACAAATTTTACAACAGTGGCCATGTGGCTGGATTGGTTTCGAACAGGATGCCATGCTCGGACACAACAAGGGAGTACAATGAGCTCGTCCATTCTAAAAAAAACGTCATGAAAATGTAGGATTTATTTGCGCAATGATAAATTCCTACGGATGGAAAAGTATGCGATTACTCAATCGGAGATTATCTATAGAATGGGATGATAGGAAAACGTAAAGCCATCTGTGGCATTACCGACCCAGGTCAATCCACGACCTATGGAAAAGAATTTTCCGGACCTAAGGAATCGTGCGACATCGAGAACCTTCATCAATACGGTATTTCAAAAGCATCATGCACCAAACTTCCATGTAGGTACAACATTTTGTTAATATTGGAAGATATCCATCTAAAGAAGGCTTCATGCACATAATCTGTGGTCCTGGGTTCTGAGGTCATCTGTTTTACCGGGCTTAAATATCTACTCTACTTCCGATAGATTGGTTCGTTGGAAAGATAACTGATGAGCGTCTGTGTTATTGATCATCCTCAGAAATCTAGCTAGAGAATCCGGTCTCCGTAGCATAATGGTTGTCCTTTCGATTCATTGGTCTAGAGTTTAAGCCTCAATAGTATAATTGGAAGTCGGCATTAAGGGCATCCGAGCTAACATCCTATGTTCGTTATGCGTTGAAATTGCGTCATTTCTACGCAAGTGATTTTTCAGCGTTATAGGATTCAAAGTTCTTCATAGTCAATAAGGGAAGAATAATCGATCTCAGTTACACTGTAAATCGCTGGATATGAAAATTACACAAACATATACCAAATTCACATGCAATTTGAAACTAACATTTGATACGAGATTCTCGTATGTTTACAGAGATCTGGAAAGTTTTTCATATTACTTTCAAATAACTTTTGTCACTAGTATTAGTCATATACACTCTTATGAATAGCGCGGTATTTAGAGTACTCGTTCTAGACTCGATTTACTGTGAAATTAATGTCGTATGTCATCGTTGCTACTGTCTAATAACATTCACACGACTCATAATTAGCTCAACTCCATGAACTAAGTTGATAAACATCATTTCAACAAAACAATAACTTTCGAGCTGCCATGTTGACGTATATATCTCAAACATTTGCATATCTCAAAAATATTTGCTTTCATGAATTATAATGTGTTTTTATTTCGGATTGATGACATGCCTGATTTCAAAATTACATAATGCATAAACGTTGACGGTTGTATACTTATTGATTATTTATGAAATGACTTAGACTTACGTGCATTAAAATCGAATTCAGTATTGTAAGTTTGACTATTCAATGTCATTATCTTACTACTTGGAAAACAGTAGAAAGAGCCATGCAACCTTAAAGTGATCTTTATTGACAAAGGCCTTACGAAAGGCATACAAATAGATGCAAAAATATACCAAAATATCTTGGTATGCATCCTTCGTGTGTGATTGTTAGCGAGCGATTTACAGTGTACATGTAGAAAACTTGTAGGGTCCTTTATACATTAATATTGATGATACTGTATTTATCGATTGATTTTCGTGAATTTTCATTATCTGGATCCATCATTAATGAAATGACTAAACAAGTTAAGTCAATGTTGACTATTATCTTTCATCTTGCATTTTCACTCAATTGAAACTTACATCACACGAACATTGCATGCAATTAGAGATCCATTTTCTTCCACTTGCATATGTTTTCCCTCCGTGTCTACACCGTCGCTTGGCGCAGTTTGGACAGCACTTATGAGGACGGTTTCTCTGATCTTCACAATTACATTTCCATGGTTCGCATGAAATTTTTCCGTTCTGAAAAATACGAAATGTCCTTTGAAATCATCAGTGACAATTACTTTGCATCGGTCGATTGCCCGATCTTACAGCAACAATGATAAAAAATCAACTTTGCATTGGCAGAGTCGACTGTGGTAGGATGACATACTGCGTAGAGTACAAGGGGCACTAGTGTCGGTAAATGATATAACTCACATCTATTTGCGTGCGAAGTGAAAACAAAGTAAGAGCAATGTAAAGTTGCTATTAAAGTTGGAAATAACATGTTTGAAACATGTTTGAACATGAATGAAAAACATGTTTATGAAATAAATGTAAAATAAAATTTAGAAACTTGCAATGAAAGACGGGTGCCTATTAAAGCTAATCATGTGAATAAGATTACAGTACTAAAAAACTAAAAAAATATATCATTTTGTCACCAGCAATTCCTGCTCTTTCCATTGAAGCGTTTGACAGCAGCAGTATCAAACATCATCAGAATAAGACCATAAAGTCAAAATCAGTCATAAAGTCAAAAAGACCAAATCTCTTGATTCGAATCGAACCGAAGTCCACGCTCTAGATGAGCTCGCACCTCCTTCACCTTTCAAGTCAACGGTACAAAGTGAATGCTGTAGCCACAGAATTGAATATTTTGTTTATCTGCTTCGGTTTGCTAGAAGAGTGATTAATACGAAACCGACGGCACATCGAGGAACCTATTAAGTGGGCAAAAAGGAATTCCTAATACCTTACAGAGATATGAAAAAAAGTCGTGCGTCGGTTGTGGATTAAAGTGAGCTCCAGCAAAGTGCTTCGATTGCCAAAATTCCTTCAGATTCGAAGAATTCAGATCATTGCGCTCAAGTTTTCTCCATAATGTTGGCCCTTCGGATCATTATTAAAAAAAGTAATTGGTCTGGACGTAATTTCCCGGGGTCGAGCCGGACTTTCTCTAACTGGCCGGGTTCAGAAGCCACATTTACTAGTAAAGGGATTCCTTCTTCATAAGAATATGTAGCTGCCTCTATGCTATTATCTTATTTCGAATAAAAATGTCGCGAAGTGGAAGCAAAAGCACGCAATGCGACTTGGAAATTAGCAAATTTTCAGATCAGAAAATTTCTATCTTCAATGCTAGTGAAAATAATTTCTGGAAGAACTCAAGGATTAGAAAAGCAGACGCTAAAAGCAAATAATAAATGATGTTTCAATGGTTCACTGAGCTAAATTGTCTGTGCTTACAAATATGATGCTTGCATCATGCATGCCTCCTATTATGAATCTGCACCACAACAAACAACACAGATGAAAATGCATGCAATTCAAATTTGATATCGCAAACTGATAAAACAGTATAACTTTTGTAACATAATGTTGATGTAATATCCAATGTGGCTTTATTCAAATTTATTGATGCCTATGTAATTTTTTGGATGCTCTTTTGTCTTGCTTTTCACGCTTCTCACTTTGCCTAATGATTTTTTCTAAATATATTTTACGGACGCTTTGATATCATTTATTTATTTAATTAATTCACCGATTGTCAGGATTATACTGCAACGGTGCAGAAAATTGCTTCTGGAGAACTTTACTATTACATGCTTTTATGATCATTAATATCATATATCTAAGGAGATACATAATACATACAAGTTTATAGAGAAATGTTCAAATATTAAGTGTGACACTATGCACGAATATTACTACACATTTCCATACTGGAGCTTCTTCTCCTTCGGAATTTGAGTTTCACAATATATTTGAAATTCTGCTAAGTAAAAGCTATAGTCATTCTAAAAATGAAAATTGCAACGCATTTTCCGTGTACAAATTTGACCAGTTCATGTACATTAATATTAGTGCTTCATATTTCCATCGTTCGTCGTATTGAACAGCAGATTTTAAACCTTTTAACACACTTGTACAATTCCTTTGATAAATCAAACAATGATAAATCTGCAACTTACTCGACATTGACATTTGTGACATTTTCGGAAAGGATCGTAGAATCGAACACCATTGCTTAGCGTGCGACGAGTTCTGCGTGTTATTTCGTAGGTACAACCTGAAGAATATTGACTGTGTTACTTTTAACATTCCAAATTCTATTTATCATTCAAAACGTTATATTCAATACATTGAAACTTCTAATGACATTTTGTTGGAAGCAAAAGTATATGAAGATAGAAACCTGTATACACTTAGTTAGAACCATCAAGAAGTCACATCAGAAGTCATCCCGTCAGAAGAGGGAGTGAATAAAGTCATCGGTTATAATAAAATCTCAACTACCCGAAAACAGAAACTATTCGATGCATGCTAAAATTGACCAATGTTAGAATTTCAGGGCTTACCTCTATTGCAATTTGTACCATTTTTGCAGACACATTCATACGTCCCAATCAAATTTCTACAAATCATTTCATCATTGCAAGTGTGGATATTTCCAAAGTTTGTCATACATTCATTCATATCTGAAGAATAATGCAATACAAATGAATTATGCAAGAATGAAAATCTGCCAAAGATTTTTTGTTTTTAAAAGTTTCAGAATGGAAAATAATGGTTTTGAAAGCATAATGATTGTTGAATAAACATACTATTTTTCTTTACAAAGTGCAAGTACTTACTTTAGACACATGAAATATTTTGAATAGAAAATATTCATTAGGTGTTCAACTGCTCACTAAGATAATTTACTGCAAGTAGGCCAACAAAGCAAACAAGTGCAGCGTTCGTGTCATCAAAGCACCTCACAATGTCAATGACGAGTGCTTCATAGTTTCATCGTAGGTATATAGCAAAAAGGGCTCTGTTGATCTTCATTTCTAAATAGACCTATGGATCCTTCTCTTTCTGTTTAGAGCGAAAAAACAAAATTGTGATGTACAAATCTCCTTACACATTTGTAGAGCTATCATCAACCGATAAGCCATGGGTCACAGGAAAGATAAAATTGCTGTTCAACAAAAGGCATGCTGACTTTAGATCAGGCGAATACCAATTGTATCACCACTACAAGCGGAAAATTAAGAGTGAGATTCTTCGAGCGAAAAAGAATTGGTCAGACGAACTAAAAGCGTCGAAAGGCAACTTTTGGAATGTCGCTAGGTCAATAACCAATGTCAGATCACTTGGAATACTATCACAAGTGATAAATGAATTTGAAACAACGGAGCAAGCTGTCCAATGCTTCAGCGATTTGTTCTCACGTGCATTTTCTCTATACCGCCTGACTGGAATTCTATCAACGAGTCCATCTTCAGCACTGGAAACCGCTGGACTGTCAACATCAATACTACAATTGAAACAGAAAAGTACATAAGATCTGTCAAAGCGAAAAGTTCGGGAAGTGATTCTTTATCTCCGTGGTTATTAAGGGAGTGTGCCTCGGTTCTTAGTGGTCTGATCTCACATCTTTTTGCACTTTCAGTGGAGGATGGCATCCTGCCTGAGCAATGGAAATTTGGTCACGTCATTCCTGTGCCAAAACCGAGAGCCAAAAATACCAACGACTTTCGGCCTATCACCTTGCTTCCGGTAATATCGAAGATATTGGAGAAATACGTCATTACCTCTATTAAGGATCATGTCCTCGATTTGTATGGAGCAGACCAATACGGCTTCAGACCATCTTGCTCGACAGTGTATGCTCACATTCAGTTACAAGAAGTTGTGACGAGGCACCTCGACAATGACAATTTTCCTGGTGTGCTCGCAAGATCATTCGACATGAAGAAAGCATTCGACAAACTTAGTCACCAGGCATTATTTCAGACTCTTCTAAAGTCCAACATTCCCGGTGAGTGCTTGAAATGGCTAAGTGACTATTTCCAGAATCGAAGGCAGCAAGTCATCTTGAATAGAATCTAGTCCAGCAATGTCTGACCTGTTACATCAGGAGTGCCGCAAGGTTCAGTCCTTGTGCGAGAGTGCCAAGTGCCAAGTGCCAAGTGAGAGGCCAAGTGCGAAAGAATTAACAAAAGAGCACACAAACTAATCTGTGGTAGTCATTGCAAATGCGAAAGCTTTCCCCCTCTGAGATTGAGACGAGAAAAGAAGGCAATGAAGACATTCATGAACATGAAGAGCGAAGATAACTTCCTACATCACATCTTTCCAGAAGTTCTTACCTACTCATATCACCTGAAGCAATGTCAGATAAACTCTCAACGTTGCCCTAATTCCTTCATTCCGTACCTAACTAAACTTTATAACGACTCTCTGTAGTGCAATTTTTTCATTTGTGTCATACATGCATGCACAGCCATTAATTGTAGATGTAACTTGTGTAGCTTCACTTTTCCTTGGACCATGTCTATCTGTAAATTTTGATTTTCAATTATTTGAATAAACAATTACTACTACTACTACCACAAACGCATCGCGAATTCATGCTTATTGTAAGGCCTTGTCACATTCATTTACTAGCACTGTCTCAGACAGGTCATCTTATGTTGTAATAGTCCGGCAGCCAGAGCGAGTTTCTGCAGAGAACGAGGCCGAAAATGAGACTTTCACAGAATGATGTAGACCATATGCTTACTACGAATCGGCACGTCTGGCGAGTTTTAGTGAGTTCCTCTTCTTGTCAGACATGATCAAAGAAAAACACATGTAAACAATGGGACGCAGATTGCAGTTTTTGGCTAAAATGAGATTTTCTATGTTTTCTCATAATTTTTGGCATCGACTGTCTTCAGGTCATTTCCTATGATGTGCATGTGCTATTATGATGCTTCTCATCGGTAATGTATGTGAGAATGTGGTTGAATGTGGATAAAGTTGCTCAAAATGTTTGTGTTTGTCGATATTAAGAGGCTCGCCAAATCTAAATGTTTCAAGCTTTATAGACAGAGGTGCATGAACATGAAGAAATGACCTGAAGACATTCCATGCCAAAAATTATTACGGTAGACTTTCCAGTTGATAAGCGAAAGCATAGAAAATTTCACTTTTGCCTAAAACTGCAATCTGCGTCCCATTGGATTTACATGTGTTTATCTTTGATCGTGTCTGACAAGAAGAGGAACTCACTAAAACTCGCCAGACGTGCCGATTCGTAGTAAGCATAGGGGACGTACAGCATTCTGTGAAAGTCTCATTTTTGGTCTCCTCCCTGCAGAAATTCGTTCGTTCTGGCTGCCGGATTATAACAAATGTACAGAAGATGTTGCGTTAGATGTCTTGGCTTACTGGTGTTTTATTGGTTGGATCCACATTGCACATAGCGATTTCTCACTCATACATCATCTTGTTTAATTTCAGAAGCCAAGGAAATGTGACGATTCATTATCATAGCAGTT
The DNA here is from genome assembly GCA_907163375.1 of Prostheceraeus crozeri. Taxonomy (NCBI): domain Eukaryota; kingdom Metazoa; phylum Platyhelminthes; order Polycladida; family Euryleptidae; genus Prostheceraeus; species Prostheceraeus crozeri. Next base: position 110,867 of record CAJQUW010003829.1, read on the forward strand.
TTTTCCAATCACAAAAACTTCTATTAGAATAATCCTCATTAAGTAAAGTACGAATAAATAATTGCCATTAAGGCATATACAGGTTACAACATAAACTATTCAAGAACCCACAGCTTTAGAAGAACAAATTAATGGAAGAGTAGAGAAGTTAAACTTATATTTTCGACATTTTCCAATATCGTAGAAAATCGTGATTCTGCCGACTGCAACTTAAAACTCATGTGCACGAAATATACAAACAAAGTCGGACAATCTTGTCAATTAAGAATATAGAGAAAACTTTCCCCAGAAATTTCATTTCTATCGGGAAAACTGTTACGAGCATCTCCATAATGTTATCATGCACTCGGTACTCAGAAATCTGCTGAGATATCAATGGATTAAGAACGCTTGAAAAGTATTGTCTTGACGCAGTGTTACCTTGATCGTTGAATAATATCGTTGTCCTTAAACATGTTTTTAAAGCTTCAGATTACCTGTGCAGAGTTTGCCATATTGATTCGCTCGACTATTATCCGTAAAGCCTCTTTTGCAATGACAGTGGTAGCTGCCTGGAACATTCACACAATTTGAGTTTGGATGACATTTGTGAATACCCAAGGAACATTCGTCAATGTCTGAAAGTAGAAAGGCATGAAGGATCAGGATGATAGAATTCAAGACAGTGACATGAAAATGTCTATTGGATTATGAATTATGATGAGCACATCCCAAGTTTATTAAGGATTCTGAATTTTGCGTATAAAGATGCGGTCGGATGCGGATCTGGAAATTTTCGTTCGCAGCAATTTTTCGATGTGCCAAACAGCGGGAGCAAGCATAATACTCGTACCTAAGAGTGGCAGTGCGTGAGAGCTGGGAGGAAGAGGCCTTTGAGGGAAGCGTTAAACTTTGAGTCTTTTCCTAAGTAGATGCTACTGTTTCAAATCAGCACCCAGTTTAGTCGACTAATTATAAAAATCCATTTACACCGGACTCTCAGCGATTTGGGCCTCCAGTCCCTTTCGCAACGACTTTTAGTTCAAAAACATACAGAATCCTTTGGCGATGCTCAAGTGTAAGCTACATGTATAAATTGAGACTAAATCTCAAAAAGATCTCGTTCTCCATATCTCCTATGTTTTTATTGATTGAGTCGAGTGACAGCTTCATTTTTTAGGTCTGCTGTAAGGCAAATTCCACGTGAAACAGGGCACACATGTGATCTTTTTCAAATTCAACATTACATGTATACAAAATAGTTACACAGTTACTTTTGCTGTGTCATGAAGTGCATGAAACCACCTTAGTTGATACCATTATGTCATTATTCATTTAATAAAGACGACCTCAAAAGCAAATCATTTTCTCGATTTCTTGAAGCAATATTAGACTGAAAAGTGAGCTCTCAAAAGCATGAAATTTCAAAGTCTTTTTCATGATATGAAATGATTATGTGTTAAAAGTAATCATTATCATACTATTTAAACCTGGCTGTCAAAGGATATGTTACTCATGATGGCTATAGGATGTTCTAAAAGTCATGTCACTAAAATGTAACGAGCGAAAGCAAATATACTTTTTGTGAAGATTGCTCATGACTCAGATACAATGTGTTTGTTATTCATGTTTCATATTTTCCTTCTTCAACCTGTTGCTGACAACATACTGCCGTACCAGAAACACAGGAGGTCCTTAACTTCTGCAAATCATCCTCAAAACATGTAACGAGCAAACGCGTTCGCTCGTTACATGCAGTGCTGTAGTCCTAGATTTATCAGTGGTATAACACTGCCTGGAATTTCTTAAAGCACCGTTAACGAATAAAAGCTTCACTATTTCTTTCTGTGTAAGCAGCGGGGTAACGCTGTATAAAATCTAAAAGCAGTGGCATAACGGCGTTATCACGCGTTACCCTACGACTACAGCACTGGTTACATGTTGGCCTATTAAGTTTATCTGTTCGAAAGTTGTATTCATACCATGCATCCTATAATTAATTTGACGCCAAACTGCTCAAATCATCAATATATTTTAAACTATAGTTTAATTGTCATTTATAAGCCATTTATACTCTTCTTTGTGCTGTCTGATATTCACTTATTTTTTATGGAACTCTGTCCCTTAGCAAGCACGATGGCGTTGTCCTTTGCATGCTTTTTGAAATAACTTTTGAATTGAAGAAGATATTATAGAAGTCATGTCAGAACGTTGTACTAGCGAACATGGTGAAAATTGATACCTTGTGCTTTAGGTTCACCGAATGTGATACTTAGCTATATAATTCTTTGACAAAAATGTGACAAAACTATGCATGAAAATATTTATGATAATGACTTGGCAAATAAACAGAGCAGCTGTAAGTTCGCACAGTGTAACGAGCGAACAAATAGAATTTACCATAACTATGAAGGTCGTTTTTTCCAGAGCGAAAACAGAGCTTGTGGTTGTAGTCGCTGAGCTTTTCATCGGCAGTCATCATTCAAATTTCGCTTCAAACTGAAAATAAGCATTCAAAATGGTTACCTAAATGGCATCGATCGCCTTGAAATCCAGTTTTACATTCACAGACGTTTGGTTCACGACAGATTCCTCCATTCATACACTGCCCATGACATTGCGCTGTAAAATTAAGTATATAGCATTTAAATCGAATTCAAAGTGATTTGTAATAAATAACGAACAATTTTAAAAATGTAGAAGCGTTTCCACTTACAGATCTGTGTGATTGATTACATCATTGAAATGAATGGCCGAAGGCAAAGATAACCTAAAATTCTTTGTTTTCCCACCATTCATTTGGTAGAATCACAGCACGTCTTATGAATTTCAGCATAGAAAGAGAGCGCTAAAGTAGTAATAAGTGACTGGAAAGGGTGGGCAATGCAAGAGAGGGAGTGAGCATTCTTCTGAATGAGTAAAATTAAATGATGTGATTGGAAATCCTTCTTTTTTCATTTTTGAAATGATCTTCTGGTGATGGCACAAACAGTTTCTTGATTTAACTGACACCTAAAGAACCCTCCCGAATGAAGTCTACCCTCATAGAGATATATTCATTTGCGTGTTGGTTAGTCTAGAGCAGACATAATCCTATCCCAGTCATTGTATGTAATGGTAGCAAGCGATAGAAATTGAAATGAGATTCGTCTCTCTTTGGATTGTATCATTCGTCAAGCGCACGCGCATTGTAGAGCTATCTCGAATCATTGAGCACGCGAACCTATAGAAATAGATTGTTTATTTGAAGTTGACTAGAATGGAAATTAAGTCAAGGTCGCGGCACTTCCTGGGGAACTAAGTTGGGGCATGAAGAACCAATGAGAAGCTTAGAGCTACACACGTGACTGATTCTAACCCAATGACACTGTCGTTGCCAAGTTTATGTAAGACAAATGGTTATTCTCAAAACTTTAATTAAATGTATTTACGAACGTTTATGTACGTAAACGTTTACGTGCAGTATTCGAACTCTCGAAGTCTAATTCAGCAAAATTGTGCGGTCAGGATGCTACAGCATTTCTACCAATCTAGTTACTTAAGTTTATAGATTGCAGAAAAATGTTCCTCCATGTTTATATGCCGCTCGCTATGAAAGAGCTACAGCAATCATCCAGAACAAAGCATTCAGATATTCATGCTAATAAGTATTACGAATCTAGCTGACTGCTAACAAGAGAATCAACCATGTAAAACTAAGTTACAAGTCCTTGTAATGCCTGGGTTTTCTTGGACAACGAGTCCTTCTTGGTTGCTGAGTAGGCACTTGACCAGCTTTCTCGGGAGACTTGACAGCTTGGTTGGGCTGTGGTGATGAAGGTTCTGGCTATTTAGTAGATGGTTGCAGATTCTGGGAGGAACTGGAGCGAGGGCTTGAGGTGCAGGCACTGAATCGATCCGAATGGACAAGTCGACGTTGCAAAGGTTACTGATCGACTTTCCAAGCCTAGTGCTCAAGTAAATACGGAGCTGAGCGCATTTGTCCTGCACGACCTCAGATTCATTAAGACCGACATGTTTGGTAAATAAGACGACTTCAGCTGGAGTTTTACCATCCCTACCGCCTATTTGAAGAATGCGCACTGATGTAGTAGGTCACGCTTGATGTAGTCGAAGAAATTCAGATGACTGAAGAAATTCATCTCACTTGATACCAGTGGCACCACTTATTTCGGGATGGTATAGAGGGCTTTAGGATACCAATGGTCGTGCACCAACCGTTGCGCTGCTTTGAGGTGGACTTCATGCGATCTTATCAGTCACCAAATTCTTTGGTACACGAAGACGCTCGCATAAATTCAACAGCGCGTTGATAACGTTGTCTGCCGAACTCAAGTTCAATTACAAGAATCCACCCAGAGTCAGCGTGTACGATTAGCAGAAGATCACTGATACTCGTACCTGAGATTCAGCACCCATTCACGCATCTCCAATTCGCACCAAGGATTCTCTCGAAGAATTCTTCGCCACTCTTACATATATATTGGGTAGGCCAGATCCTCGTCTCGTTGAAGGTATACAGCACTGATTGATCCTATGATCCAACCCTTCGTGTCTCGGCAATGTGTAGCCTCAGCACACTCTGACTCGATTGACGGTTTACTAAACAGTAGTATGGGTCTGATGGTCGTTGTTGAATTAGTCTTTTCTCAATGTAAGTGTAAGGCATGTGCATTCGTTGAGTAGCAGCAGATCGTCATGGACTTGTAGATCGCTTTTGACTCGTTTGGACGGCTTCTCGAAAGACAGATGCTGAGTTGGTCCGAGTGAGAACTGTAGCATTGACGACCTCAATTGACGACTCCTACAAATTGAGCTCCTCCTCTGCCATCTCGTTGATAACGATGTCTGCTTCCATCGAATTGTCGCTTGCGATATGCAACCGTGAAATATTCCGCACAATTCTGCAGTCGTAGCTTTGCAGGATCACAGTCCATCGTAGAATACTCGATGACATCACTTTTGACAACTAGGTCCTCGCGTTCTGCATTTTTCCTGCTGACGTCAACAGCGTCGATAAATAGATAACTGGTGAGTGGTGACCTTTCTGTGTTAGCAAATGTACTCTTTATGCCCTTGATAAATCTTATCGACTGCATGTCCTTGCTTGCATTTATTGTGCATAGCTCCCATTTGAGACGACCAGATAAACATAGTGCTACGATATATTCCAACTTATTCGAGTGAGCCACGGATAAATTATTTGCGTTCATAATTTTGAATTTCATACAAGCCACTCAAAAATGTCATACACTGTAAACCATTTTACCTAGAACATGTATCTGTATATATGTATGTATCTGGAAGCGATCATACAACGAAAGAATATGCTTAGTAGATCAAGGCTCGTTTACTCCGTTGGTCTTTTCATGTACCGATGGTATGGCGAAAGAATGTCGCGCATTCTACAAAAGACTATCCGAAAAATTATCTGAAAAATGGAATGTCGAGTACAGCAAGACCATCAGCTGGGTGAGGACTAGACTGTCCTTTCATCTGTTACGTTCTTGTCTTTTATGCTTACGTGGATCTAGGTCACTCTATTTCAACGACGATTCACAAAATGTTGATATCGAATTTGTCTGTCGAGAAGCCGACTTTAGAAAAATTGATTGTTAGGTGTTCTAAATATTTTTGACTCTTAATTGACTTTTCGTAATGGTCATTCATTAGCACGTGTCTTATACTACTGATGATATGCATGTATTACTTACTGTACCTTTACTGACACTCTTACTGAAATATAGTGCAGATTTCTTTTCTTTTTTGTATGTATCTGAAACATGCATATATACAAAAAATATTCTGTAGAGCGAGTAAACAATGATGATATTATTTTACCATAAGATAAATGAGACATTTTTGTAATTGCTGATCACTGGGTGAGAATTACAATCACACATGGACCACAGCAGTTTTATGCAAGTAATTTCCGTGCTGATAATTGGAAAGCTCAAAAAGCTGCCAATAACTTTTATGGCAAATATGTAATAAGCTTTTGTCACATGAAGCACTAAAATCTCTAGAACAACCATTGATATTACTGTGTGATAGAGACAAAAACTTTGTGGTAGAGTGCTTTCTCAAAAATGCTGTTTACATTATTCATATTCAATTATTCATGTAAAGGTCGGTTTACATCGCTCTCTATTTTCAGTTCTGCAATACAGATTGCATTCTGTTTTTACAGAGCACCTATTCTGTAACACAGAAAGGGGTTTGTGGGGTTGAGTCATCCTCCTTCTGTGCACACAGAACAGGGATTTCGTTGAATACAGACAAGTTGGTCGATGTTCAACTTTTACAGAACACAAGGATTGTAGCTGACGTTGATTGGGTGAGATTGGCTGATATGGACGCCGTCGTGAAGCCTGCACGTAGTCTAACGCATGGTCTAACGTAGACCACGTGCTCGAAGCAAGATGACGAAGAACAACTGCAGCTGCAATTCGATGAATTGCTCATAATAAAAGTTGAGTCTCTCAAACTATACTATATGACACACAATCACTAGATTATAAAGACATCAACAAACAACGAAGTGCTTGGACTGACATAAATTTGGCTATCGTAGGAGAACGCACAAAACAATTTTAATCTCGATTTCAGCACTAACAAGGTGAATGTTCGCGCTTTAAAAGATCGTTGAAGACAGCAAGCGGACAATCAGCTGAAGATGTGTTCAATTAATTAACTAATTAACTAACTAACTATTCAATTAATTAAATAACAATCAGTTACTGTGTTCATGTAACCTTATCTTCAAACAAATGAAGTTCCTCGACTCCAGTACAGAATATGAGTTGGAATTATTTGCCCTGAAATAGTAAGCGACATGATACTTGAACCTTCGCACATTTCTCAAGATCTGATGAGTCAATGTAATGCATTTTTCGCAATTGGATAGCGTGTTTTTCACATGCATATTATTTTCCTTGGTAATGAAAAAACCGCCCTAATATTGAAATATGATAAATCGATTACACTACATGCCACATATATTGCATACTAGACGAAATGAAAAGTAATATGGAAGCAAAATCCATACGTGTTTTACAGAGTATTGTGAATCGAATTAGTTGCTCTGGATTTTGAAAACGATATGATTCAAAGACTGGGAGGCATTTGTAAAACAGAACCGGTGTCCTTTAATACAGACTATCTACTTCTGTATACAAACACAGATAGATGTGAACCGACAGATAGATTTAAGGCCGAATAAAGGTCGGCCATTGAGTACGAAGTCAGTAAAAGCGTTGCTAGTACAGCCAGGACAAACAGGACAGCAATCCAAAGCGGGAGCATTAACTACGGACGGAAATTTTGTTGTAATGCATAATGCACTGCAAATTCTCATCAACATTCAGGTAATTTATCGAAGTATGCACCTTTTATTTAACTTCAGTGACTTTCTAGGGGCGTCACCAAGGCTTGTCGTGTCATACTTGAAATAATGCATCTTAGCGGACTTCAATATTAGTACATTCGGGAGTTTAAAATCATTAAGAGTTGTGAAATCAAATCATAAAACTTACCTGTGCAATTATAGCCGTTTCCGAGGTATCCTGGTTTACATTTACATGTATGTGATCCATCACGGTTTAAACAAACAGCATTTGGATGACAATTATGCACTCCACCACGGCATTCATCAAAGTCTAAAACAAAATTCATGTTTCATTGTAGATTTCATAATTATTTATTCTTGAATGTTCCCAATTAGCGAAATGTAAACAATCTTCAATGATAACGCAGCAACATTTTGCAATAATCTGAGACAACAAAAAATTGTCTGATGCAAAAACGATGCAGTTTTTCATGTAATGTAGTCATAATGGTGAGCCATAAACGGAACATGCGGAAACATATGCAAATGCATACATAGACGGCTATTTATATGCAACAGAATATTTTTAGTAATGGAAATTCATTATCTATTTCAAAGTTGCTCACTGGATTTGCTTTGTGAATAAAGCTTTCCGATTAAGAGCCTGTGAAGGTTAAAAGCTTGTGGATAGTACTCTTAGATTATTAGCTAGCTATTTATACCTCATTCATGGTTAAAACTAGCGATGTTCACAAAGGCAATGCATGAATCTAGAATATTGAAATAACAATTATTCAATAGCATCCACCTTGGGTCAAAAAATGATTCTAAATTTCATCACATAAAAGTTACTGTTCCCATATTAGTCGACAAAAGACTCCCCAAAGTTTACAATCGTTGATGTAATAAAGTTAAATTGGTAAACGACAGATCCTCGGCGTCCAGCGCCTTTTTGTTATAGGATCGACCACCGAAGGCGCTGGACGCCGAAGATCTGTCGTTTACCAATTTAACTTTATTACATCGACGATTGTAAACTTTGGGGAGTATTTGTCACGCTTTCTTGTACAAAATCATCATGATCTCCCGTCGCCTGGTCAATTACCATACTAGTCGTCCGTTTTTTGGCTACCATGACTCACTTTGTTAATTGATTTGCCTACACATTACGGCTTGAGCTGAAGGTAGAGTTAAAAAAACACAACTTTCAAACATGTTTTTGAAGTAGGCCTAATGCTTTTTTAATCAAAAAAAGACATTTTATTTGCTTTTTTGAGCTTTTCTCATTATAGTGGTTTTTAAGATTATGATCTATCTTTCATTTACAAAAGCTTATGATAGAAGCTTAGATGTCATAGCAATCTTAGTATCAACTGTTCTGTGTTTTTTTATTGGCATTTGGAATCATTTCTTGGGGAGTGGATACACTTTAAAGTTGCACTGTACTATCGGTGCATAAAATTGAAATATAATTTCTCATTGAGTATCAGCATCCAATAGTCCTAACTCTTAAACTCATGTGATCGCAACTCACTCGTGCAATATAGCAACTGGCAACAAGGCGGAACTTGCTATGTTAGTAAAAGAACTAATCGGGTCAGATTTCAGTAGTTAAACTGAAGACGTCCTTCATTCGTACCTGTCAAATAATTATCGGTCGTTCAGATGCAGACGTGCCTCAATCTGCATTGAACGGGTGCTGTTGTTGAATTCATCGACTTGAATAGTCCAAGTACTGTGTAATAGCCCAGCTTCCTACTAACTTGATAACACGCAGAGCTGACATCTGCACATATCGCGATGGACATCCTTCGTCAATTCAAGGTAATAGCGCCGGATGCAACTCTGGGAACAGTTTCAAGCTACACAATAAAAGCGGGATGACTATAGCTTTTGTTTGCTTAGGGATAGAGGCGGGGGAAGATAGCAACTCAGCATTTCTTAAATTTTTTGAAAGCTTTCTAAAAGAAATGTCAGCATAACAGCAAAAGCGAAACAGACAGACTAAAATTCGATGCGCGTAGACCCACCGAAGAGATGCTAAATCCCATGAATACAAATTCAGCTCTTTGATGTGGCATATTTAGTTTCTACTAGACATTTTAAAAAGACGTCTGAAATGATGGCATATAAAAAGAACAAAAGAAACTGTAAAAAACGAAAAGGACACAGAAAAACAAGCATCATGTTTTTTGTTTTAGACATTTCAAAAGACATGTTTTTAACCCTAGCTGAAGGCGGATTATGTCCCCTCCTCTCAACCTCTAGTGGCTGGACTCGATCTTTCTTTGGAATGCCTTATCTTTGGTGCATTTAAGCTAATATCTGCTCTTACGTTTTTATAGATATTATTTTTTATTTTATGTAAATTTCCCTTTGAAGCTGCACATCCTAGATGCATTGAACCGCACTTGGCAAAGTTTGAGCGTCTCGGATTAAGAGATTGAGACGTGATTATGCTGACCAAGTTCCACACGAAGACCTCATTTATTTATTTATTATTTTAAGAGCATTTTGTTTCTCTCTATTTCTCGTTTTTTGAGGAACGCTATTATTAATTCTCATACCTGGTGGATCTCAGTTAGGTCTCTTTATCTCGTTTTATTGGCTAGATCTGATGGAATATTTTCGATTCCAGACCTTGATCGTATTTCTGAAAGAGTGACTAATGAGTTCGTCAATTCATTTTAAGGTCAGGTAATTCAATTTCTTAAGCTTTCTGGAATATAACAATTTCTTAAATAATAGCTTTGTGCTGCCTAACAGTTTATTAGGCATTCGTTTTTAGCGAGCTTGACGCCCTTGTCGTAATTGCATGCACAATTACACATCCGTTACACTTTTCTATGTTAGTCTTTTGCTATCTAGCTATCTAGCCCTTTTCCTTGTCGGAAATGGGCATCTACTCGAAGCTAGACCTTCATTCATGGTTGATTTTCCTCTTTGTAGATTCGCTCCAAACGATATTCAATTACTTGAACAAATTTGTTCTACTAATGAATTGAAATAATGAGAAGTCAAGCTTTCAGACGCTACGGTCGTCCTCATGAGCGTGAACCAAAAACTTTCACTTAAAACTTTATTTTGACTGAATCAAACCATTTAAGATTGTATCTTACTTTCAAAATTTTAATGTAATTCAATCGAACTAAATTTACAAGAATGCGTTTTCCTTCGAAAACAAACAGGAACTTATTTATTTCAACAAACAGGAAAGTATTTCTTCGTCTACAAGTCGGAGATAAGTACATCATTCGGTATATTTTGCATTTTAGTGAAGATAATGCCTCAACATATTTCTGCATCTGCAATCACTATGTTCGTCAAAGAGAATTGAAATATAAATAAACAGCATAAACAAGACAACCACAAGTCCTTCCGGAATAACACGCACTTGTTTATGTAGATAAGGTAAGTTCAAGTATAATGTATTCTATCAATCAAAATTAATGGAATAAATACGAAAGTGTCACAATGTCTTGTACTTTACATTCAGAATCATCATAGCAGAAATTGTGTAAACAAAAATATTCAATGGCGGCGTACTACAAAATGTCCTGGTTTGATAAGTGAGGAATGCAGATGGGTTCCCATTCATGTGTTTGTCTAAGTCATTGAATAGTGGTGATACGCTGTTCAAGACATAATTCATCTTATCCAGATCAGGATGTACGACGTAGCTGGATACTAAATACAACGGATTCTGCGACATCATAGTTTTCTGACGTAAATTATCGAATCACATGATTTTTTATTTTTGAAAGGAATTTCCTCATGCTTTTTTCTGCACCTAATATTCTTATCAAATCACGAAGCAAGATATATCATAGCGATTTCCTCTTAAACAAGATAATCATTTTGCTTGCAAGTTGCAATAAGCCATGCCACATAGCTATTGTATTTATTTAAAATTTGAGAAAGCCAAAAAATTTCTCTGTTCAACGAATCTTAAGTTATTCAAACGCCACTCACTATGTGCATTTAGCATGTATATATCCAAATATTTGCTGCTTTGCAAGTGAATCCTGAGTCATCTATCAGGTGTGAACTGCACCTACCTAAGAAGTTCTGGACATCAGACATTGATCAGGTCGAAAGAGATCTTATTATCCGATGTCTATTACCAAAATTGAGGAGTGTAGCTGTAACTGGCGCGACCGTGCTAACCGCGTCATCACTGACTCCCAGTCACACAACATCAGGCAGCAGCTACACTGTTAAAATTAACCTTGGAAATTGCCATTTTCACGCGTAACAACTAATGATAAATGACTGACAGCCACATGAATAATTTTAACTTCAAATTCTTATTATCTTCTGAATTCAAGGCATGCTAAATGACACGTGATATTGGCAGATTTTGAAAGTCACTCACTGTCTTGTTATAAATGTACGGGATTCATATGGCCTAGCAAAGTCCAATAGAGGTCAATTTTATTCGTGCAAATATTGGTGCGGTCTGTTAAATGACTCATAAAACGAAAACAATGGATATTCGACGTACATGATCAGTATTAGTTGGGGTGCTAAGTCGACAATAAGGGCTGAACCGTGCAAATAGAGTGTACATGTAGAGGTCGAGATTTTTGCTCAAATACAGATTAAGGTATGACTATTTCATCTTGATATGTATCTCTTTGGACAATTTTATATTTAACGCATAGTCATCAGCCAAAAATGTTTGTTTTACATGGAGAATCCCTATCTAAGATATTAATTGTTTTAGTCCGCCGCAATTCATTGCTGCTACATTTGCAAGTGTCACTATGGTAACAATAATCAGCGAAGTTTAATTTTAGTCAGCTGCAAAATATTTATCTGAAATGACACGTGCTCTGATATAATAAACAAGTTGGTGAAATTGTACTTCAGACTTAACGAAATTGATGATATAAATATAGATTGGTGAACTTAATGTGTTTTAAGAACGATATCAGCTGGTGTAATGCAAGCATACACCCACAGCATCGTTATAATCGATTTTGAACAATTTGCGGTTATTTATGACATCGTGGAGATCGTCTCGGCATTTTTTAGTAAATATAGCATTTCGTTAAATAATGTATCGACAACAATTGAAAGTAGGTCGTTCATTCAACTATTTCTACAAAGAGAAATGCATGTAGTGGCGGCTAAAATACATCGAAGGTCAAAATGAAAACTGATATAGTACACAAAATCCAAAAAACTCATAAATTAGGGTATTTTTGCGTTAAATAATTCATGTACGACTCGCAAGTGGAGCGAGCGTACAAAATATGTCACATTTGGAGAGAGGTCGATTTTTCCGGCTGACTTTTAGGACAAAATTAATAGGTAATGGATAATACACTGGCTGAGCTGGAACAATTTTAATCTGGCGTTTCCGAATCTTTAGAGTTTCCGAATCACCGTAGGGAAATAAGTTTGCTTCGCTTAAGAAATCACTAAGTATCTCAGAAAACATCGAAGACGAAGATAAACCAAGCAAGTCTAAGCAAGACAAGCAACGAGTCAAGACACATTCTGATGCAATTTTTTGTCTTATTGAATGATCTGCAGCCATGCTTGTAGCTAGTAAATATGAGGCGTGTTGATAGATATGGAAGACTTTTGTACCGGCTTTACAAAAGTCTGCATTTTTCCAATGCATAATAAAAAAGTTCACTGAATAAATCAGTCAATACCCAAAGCATTCAAATTATAGATAATTTCGTTTAAAATGTTGGTGCATCCTTTCTTAGTGTCATTCTCTAGATCGCATCAAACATGAACACCCAACGGACAAATCTTTCCTGAGAAACATTTTATGCAATAAATACATGCTTTCACCAATTTTACAAAAAAGATTATCACCATCATTACTTTACAGCACACCGACAGTCAAATTTGCCAATACTCATTTGTGTGGAGAAATATAAGACGTCAACTTCCCTTAGTAGACTGAATGTTTCAATAAAGTAAGGTAAGTCAAACATAAGATCTAAGTTTCGACAGTCTCTGTCAGCTTCAGGGTGCAGTAATTTTTTACTGCGACTTGAAGTTGACAGAGACTGCGAGAAACGTTGGCTTTGCATATGCATGCATGTTTTGCCTGTCGTACTTTATGAAAACGTTCGTCCTACTAAAAGGAGTTCACTTCTAATAATTTTTCCCCACAGATGACCATGACCCTCCTGTGTCAAGCAAAAAATTGTCAATACTGCTTTAATCACCACCAACCTAGCTCACTTCACGCATTCTATACAAGCCTTCACCAATATGACAAGAATATCTTTAACAACATAACTGGTCTGTGTACACTGACAGACAGAAATAACTCAATCACAATCAAACCACATCTTCTCAGTGTCATTCAGTAGAGCGTTTCAAAATACAGCGGAAAACGGGAACTCTGGGCGGAAAAGCGGTTCTACGAGTAAAAGTACTTGGTCGGATGGATGCATTTCCGGCTACAGTTTCAGTTGTGGATCTGTATCTGAAAAGGCAGCGCATCGACACCAAAGGCCTTGTCAATGCTGCCTCAATTCAAACCAAACGTGCCCCACATCTTCTCAGTGTCATTCACTAGATCACTTTAAAAAACAGTAGTCAACGGGCGACTCTGGGTCAAGAAATAATTCTCAAAGTATAAGTACTCCTCGGATAGATGCACCTCCGGGTGCAGTTTCAGTTGTGGATCTGTATCTGAAAATGGCAGTGCAACGACACCGAAAACCTTGTCAATGCTGCCTCAATTCGAACCAAACTGGCATCAGCCAGGCATGAGAAGCACCTCGCGCAATCAACGCACGCCTTCACCAATTCTGCAAAAATTGTATTTTTCCCACAATTCTTTACACTGTCAGTCAAAACGTTGATAGTATTGTCTCAACCACAACCAACTCATCATCATTCTGCAGAGCACATCAAAAGACAACAGCGCAACTCAGACCTGACATGCACTGCATGCTATCATCACACGTTTTCACCAATTTTACAAAACTATAATTTTCAAGAACAACTTTACATCTACAGCGAATACTTTGCGAATTTGCCTCAATTGAAACAAAACTTACCCAATACATTCACAATTTTATCTCCAGAGTATCAAAACACAAGCGTTAACCGGCAAATCTGGCCGGAGAAAATTTCACGCAATCATCACACATTTTCACCATTTTTACAAAAAATAGTTTTCGATCATGTCTTCACGCTGTCAGCCAAAAACTTTGTTAGTAGGCCTACTGCCTCAATCAATACCGGAGTTGCCCAAAACCTCAGTATCATTCTCCGTAGCGTTTCAAAACACAAGAGCAGAGGATAACTCTAGCTTGAGAACCACTTCTCCGAGATAAAGTACTTGGTCAAGTACAATGTAGATCTATGCTCACAGCATCATTTCAATTGTGGATCTGCATCTGAAAATGGCAGTCACAGCGTTGGCCAAAACTTTGACGATCCTGCCTCAATCACAACTAAGCTTACCCAAACAACTCCCTGACTAATAGGCGACATGTAGCACTTGAATTCTGAGATTTCGAATTGAAATGAGCAATGAAAAGGATGATCAAGAGGTTTGGATCAAGTGAGTATCCACAGATTCGTGTGAATATACATGTGCATTGATATGTAGTGACAACTCTCAGAGAAGTCTTCCTTTGTAGATATATCCGCAGTTTAAATATTTGAGTGAATACAGATGAAATTGTGTGGGATGACCGTCATGAGCAGAGCTATCGATTCGGATTTTCTAGATATGATGGATTGATGTATGTTTCTTGCATTTCCCATAACTTTTCTATGTTTGATCACACTAATCAATGCCCGAGGCCTAGATTCACAAGCACGAGTAAGCCCGCCGCGGTCTAGATTCATGCGACCGAGCACGCACAAATACACCCACTCGAGGTCAGAATTCACACGACTGAGCGCATCCGATGTCTAAATTCATACGCCGGAGCACACGGAAGGTATACATTTGTGCGCCTCAACACGCCCGATGTCTGAAATCAGGTGTCCAAGGCAAGAATATAGACAACAGGAGTAGAGTGCGTGAGTGCATGAATTCAGACTACAGGTGTTTTCGAGCGTCCAATTTTCGTCATCGGTCGCGCTCCTTATAGTCCGGTAGCCAGAGGGAGTTTCTGCAGGGAACGAGGCCGAAAATGTGACTTTCACAGAATGATGGACGCCATATGCCTACTACGAATCTGCACGTCTGCCGAGTTCTAGTGAGTTCCTCTTCTTGTCAGACAGGATCAAAGAAAAACACATGTAAATCCAATGGGACACAGACTGAAGCTTTTGGTTAAAATGAAATTTTCTATGTTTTCTCTTATCAACTGGAAAATATTAAGTCTAGAGTCATTATTTTTGACATGGAATGTCTTCAGGTCATTTCCTATGATGGGCATGTGCTATTATCATGCATCTGATCGGCGATGTATGTGAGAATGTGGTTCAATGTGGATGAAGTGGGCCAACATGTTTGTGTTTGCCGACATGAAGAGGCTCGCCAAATCTAAATGTGTCTAGCTTTAGAGACAGGGGTGCATGCACATCATAGGAAATGACCTGAAGACATTCCATGTCAGAAATAATGACTCTGAGCTTAGTACTTTTCGTTTAATCAGAGAAAACATACAAAATTTCATTTTAGCCAAAAACTGCAATCTGCGTCCCATTGGATTTGCATGTGCTTTTCTTTGATCTTGTCTGACAAGAAGAGGAACTCACTAGAACTCGGCAGACGTGTAGATTCGTAGTAGGCATAGGGTGTACATCATTCTGTGAAAGTCTCACTTCCGGCCTCGTTCCCTGCAGAAACTCGGTCTGGCTGTCGGACTATTAGCCGACAACGGGCGGTGCTCCTAAGAATGATCATGAGAAGGTGTGGACCTACTTTGGTTGCAAGTGAAGCAGGATCATTTATGTTTTGCCGACGTTGTGAAGTTATGTTGCAAAGAAAATGTACAATTCGCATGTTGCTGGAAACATTCAAGGATTTCTTGAGTTGTTTCTCAGGTCATTGCTGTCCGTTGCTTGTTGCGTTGTAGCACCCTATGGAGTATTATCATGAAAAGGTGTTGACAGATTTTGGTTGCAATTGAAGCGGAGTCACTAATGTTTTTCTTGACAATGTGAAGTCATGTTGCGAAGAAAATGACGTGAAATTCGAGAGATGATGGAAAATTAAGATGATTGCATGAGTTGTTTCTCAGGTCATTGCTGTCCGTTGCTTGTTGCGTTGCAGCACCCTATCGAGTATTATCATGAGAAGGTGTGGACAGACTTTGGTTGCAATTCAGTTAGGGTAACAAATGTCTTGCTGACGTCATGAAGCTTTGTTGCGAAGATAATATGGAAAAGTTAAAAAATTGATTCGATGATTGCATGACACAAACATTGACACAAAACATTCCATGATTGCATGAATTGTTCTTCTTGTCAGAGTCATCGATTGGTTACCGTTTTTGTAATGCCGTTTCGATAATCGTCATGTGAAAGTGTGGGCATACTTTGCTTGCAATTGAGCCAGAATCACTAATGTTTTCCTTGACGTTTTAAAGGTGTTGTGTATATTTTTGTCAACGATGAGGCATGCTGAAAATTCAATTGATAGTGTATTACTTAAAGAAACGGATTGAAATACTTTTTTGCTAACTCTACTGTGCAATCTCGTGTATAACATGGTATGAAACTCATTTTTGGAGAGCATGTTTTAAAAGGTGGCTTTAAAACATGACTTTGGGAAAATGTACTATGAAAGATTGCACAACTATGTAGAAAACCTAGTTTTCAGGGAGCACTATTCTGAAAGAAGTCCTCTTGTTATCTTCCAAACATTTCTGCTCTTTTCCTGATGTAATTTTTTATAGGTTCCGGTGCATTTTTGGTGCTACTTTTTGGTAGAATTACATGACAAGACCAAAACATATTTTGATTATTTTCAACAATTTGAATTTTCGGAAATTAAATGGGACCCACTACGTAGAGGTGGAAGAATAAAAAAACTTATACTTCCTCCTCTACGTAGTAAGTCCCATTTAACAAAAACGGGTGGTCGCATCCGACCTCACTACAGAATGCAAATCATGCAGCAACAATAAGTCCGCAAAGATGCGAAGGAGTTGTGGCTGGCAGAGTGTCTGAAAACGGCAGATTTTCAATCAGCAGGCCATGTTTTCAAACTTACGAAGGATCTGTAGGACAGAATATTACATGGAATTTAAAGAAACGTGATGTAAATCTGAGTGGGATGCCATAGAACGTTGCTGTAGCTCTACAGAATTTTCGGCAATGAAGAATGGGAGTTGTAGCTACCATTGTTTTTGAAAATTTGAAATTCGATTAAAGCGGTCATCTTGTGTAGGCCCTGTAGGACAAAGCACTGCATGGATTTTGATGAAAATTGACGCAAATGTGAGTGAGATGCCATAGAACATTGGTGTAGCTCTACAGAGTTGTCTGCAACGAGGAACCGTATTTGTGACTAGCTGTGTTTTTGAAAATTTGAAAATCAGTTGCGTAAGCTGTAATTTTTAGCCTATAAATTCTCTGTAGGACAGGGCACTGTTTGGATTTTGATGAAACTTAATGTGAAGGTAATAGAGGTACCGTGGAGCATTGCTGTAGCTCTACAGAATTTTCGGCAATAAAGAAAGGAAGTTGTGACTTTTTGACTGAGTGTTTGAAATTCAACATTCATGTCGGTCAATTTGATAAAATTTGGATTGATGCTGAGTGCGGTGCTGCCGAGCATCTTTGTAATTCTACTTAATTTTCTGCAGTGGGGAAGGGAAGTGGTGGGTAGCTGTGTTTTTAAAATTTGGAGATTCAATACCCTGTTGGACAGGGTTTTCTATGACTTTCTATTAAACTTGATGGGATGATCGGGGCTTCTTGTAGCTTTGGTTAGGCTGTATTTCGTTTCCTGAAAGAAAGCGCATAAGATTCGTTTTTGTTTTAGTCTCTCGGATGGCTGCATTTGTTGAGGTGGTAAAAAAGTTTTGAGTCGAAAATGTTTCCGGCTGTCAATTGTGCGACTACAAATTTAGAGAGTATTTGAGAATCTATTTTGCTAGCTGTTGTCGATGTATGTAGAAGTCAATATCTCAAGGTCTTCTAATATTGAAATGATTTCATGACATGACTTTGAATGACGAAATTCTTCCATACCTCATTACACGAAAGAAATTGAAACCCTCAAATCAACCCACTATAATTTTGTTGTTACCGGACGTTTCTTCGTCACAGCATTGCCACTTTTCAAAGGAAAACATTTTCAAAAAAACAGCTTGCAAATGTGCCCTTCTCACAAATAGTTTACTACTGACAATAGAATTGAGAATCAAAAGCCATTTTTCTATTTTCAAGTTATATTTGCAGTAATTTCTCCGATATTTTAAGTTTCCATAACTTTCTCGACGATCATTCACATATTTATCAACCTCTTGAGGTTGATAAAAATTTTCGCATTTGTGTCAGTGAATTTCCATATTTTCAAATTTCGAGCACTGCTGATGCTTCTTTGTGAAACGCAATTCCTCTGCAGACTGCTTAATAATACTGATTAGGCAGTCGAAATTAACAGCGTTTCACAAAACCGAATATTAAGCAATATGGGACTAATATAAATCACTGCTTAATATGTGGTTTTGTGAAGCGCTGCTAATTTCGACTGTTTAAATCACTGATTTAAATCACTACTTTAAATTTATTTTATGAAACGCAAAACATTTTCCACACTGATATAGAGCACTAATTTATTAAATGAAACGGGCCCCAGATAATGCTGATTGCCTCAAATAAAAAATAGATAAAATTATCAACAGCAAATAAATCATTTGAAAATTGAGATTTTGTTATATTAGTCGTTTGTCGCCTAAAACTCTGTTTAGTTCTTTTCAGAAACCACTAAATTTCTCAAAAAATTAGAAAGTGAGGCGACTACGTAAGGCGATGAAAGATAAAGAGGCGAGCCTAGTCACTTTCTGATACAAAGACCTTTTTCTTGTTACATTGAGTGATTCTGTTATCTGATATAGCTGAGAAATACGATGCGTGATAATATAGATAGAAGAATATTGTAATGGATCAGCCGGTGTAATATCCAGGAGACCAAACTTGTACCGGTTCAGCAGATGTCATAGAAATTGCCATAGATTTTGCCATTACTATTTTCAGCTGGTAAATTTTGAAATATTTGTGTACTGCGTCACTATGACGAAACATCCACTCTTGCTTCCGCATTTAAACACTAGAATTATTTTTAGTCATTAAAATCTGTGCGAAATCCCATTGGTGTAATGTATTTCAGGGAGAAGTAAATGCAGAAATTCAGAAAGAGATACATTTCAGGAATTGTTCACAAGATGAAAATTAAGATATAGGCAAAAATCTGGCCCTCTACCCTCAATTTGCACGGTTTTGGAGTTATCCCCTCCACTATATGGGATTCCGCGACAAATGTAAGTGCGTGAAATGCAAGTACGCTGTGAGATTTCGTGTTCATGGATTGTTATCGATTGACACGAAGCGTTACCATAACACCGATGTGAAAGTGCTGCATTACCTTGTTAACCGACATAACCTTGTTTATTTTTGCATCTACAACGACCTTAACCAATTAGATATCTACTCAACTAAGAATAAGTCACATCATGTCGCGATATCATGAGACTTTTCATGTCGTTTGCAGTTAAAGTTTACATGTAAATTAACATCATTTTGATTGATCATTCAAGCGAATTGCATATGGAATTAATTCCCATGCCTTCACCGATATTAGACCCAGTCAAATTAGGGTTAACCTTAGGCGTAACGCAATTAATAATTAATTAAATAACAAATCGCACTATTCAGTAAGTGAACCAGTGGGAAAAATAAGAATAAAACATAAATGCAGATGCTGATAATATTCAAATGGTAGGTAATGAAAAAATGCCTGTGTAAATATAGGAAGAGTAAGAAAAAAATTAATAACCTACACGAGAAATCCTGCCAGTCTGCCACACTGTGTGTTGGTGAGTTATCTGAGGCGTCTCAGCAGGAGCAATTTGCGCTGAATTCACCGGTGAGAATTAAGGCGATGAATTGCGTTTGATATTTAGACAATTGTCTCTTGATATTTTGGGGAAATTATCTAGGCAATTATCTCGGTAGATAAACGTAGCGTGAAAGATCTTTTATTCCTAGTGCTTAATTGATGCGTGAAATAAATTGCTAAAATAACACGCGTAAAATTAGGTCAAAATGTCGCGGGTAACTCGCATTGAAATTTCAGCGGCCAATTTTAACAGTGTAGCAGCTACTTTATTGAAATAGACTGGTTCTTTGTCTAATCTATTTTCTAACAGGAAATTCAGGTGTTCTTGAAATTCAAGAGAACAGTGTGGTTGAAAGATTTCCGAAAATACTCAAAAGGCTGTCGGGTACTACTTCACTGTGTCACTCTACACAATG
Organism: Prostheceraeus crozeri; assembly: GCA_907163375.1. Taxonomy (NCBI): domain Eukaryota; kingdom Metazoa; phylum Platyhelminthes; order Polycladida; family Euryleptidae; genus Prostheceraeus; species Prostheceraeus crozeri. The sequence goes on from CAJQUW010003829.1 coordinate 131,598, forward strand.
TCAACGATTTATGAAAGTGAGAACCAACACAACTTACCAACACAGAAATTGTAGTGATCCTTTGTAAAGCCGGATTTGCATTGACATTCATATGTTCCATTTAAATTCAAACATTCACTATTCCAGCCACATAAGTCGTTTTTGTTTTTCTTTGCCTGCTTGCACTCATCAATGTCTTCACAATAATAGCCATTACCACGGTATCCGGACTTGCATTTACAAATATGTTTCGTCGATAAATTGATGCAATCAGCGTCCTTGTGGCAATTCGGATTCATGGCACAAAAGTCGGTATCTAAAAAGAAGTAATCCAGATTATAATTCTCCAGACTGATAAGACTTAATACATTATAAATGGTATTGTATGTGCCACAAAAATATATATCGCCTGGTGACAGAAATCACTATCTGCAAAACAAAGAATCCCAAAAAAAGGAAATAATGTGACAATGTAAGAGTACATGTATATGTACAATGGAGTATTAACTGACTGTAATATTTCAAAAAGGAGAATAAAACATCTTCAGAATGCCATGGGATAAAATTGACAAAATGCCGTCCTACCCATCAGATCCATGCAAAAATTTGTATTCCTTCTAATTGCATTTCTTCTAAATGAAAAATGGACTTGGCAACCAACCGCTCAAAGTTGTCGATATCATTTTGTCCTCATCACTTTTATACTACCATTTTACGAGTATTTACCTTGCTTGATATTTTACAGATGAGATCTTTTTATACTCTGGAGATTTCATAGAATTCCTTGCTCACAAGTGGATGATGAATAAATAATAAAATTCATCTCTATATCGTGCTTTACTCACATTCAGAGGTAGTCGAATTTCAAGAATATAACAAGACAATGCACAAAGTGATAGCATTACAGAGACAAAGGAAGACACTAAATATGACACTTATGCACACCGCATGTTAATGTGTTTTTAACTGTGATGTTCACGTTTTCACCTTTCGATGTCAAGCAGATTGGCGGGAGGAGAAGTACATGGTCCAGATATGCTATTCGTCGGGCCATTTGTCACAAGAATCATCTGAGAAATTTGTACGAGGAAGATCACAAATTTTACTAATACGCTTCTGGAATAACGTAGGTTGGAAATGACTATTGGCAATTTTGCATCTCATTGGAAGAGGATAACTCTTGTTGAGTAATGGATGTAACTTGCATGTGTACGAGCTGATGGATCTCGGATAGCTTGTCGACCATCATGACAAACCTTTGACTTTTGTGAATGCAACAGAATGTCTTCTGTGTAAACCGTACATATGGATTCAATAAAGCGGCGGATTTCGCTAGAGCGGCTTGTGTAAAGCAATTATTCAAATTTCATGTTGACGAGGGAATGCATCAGTATTTCCCCTGAAATTCACTTACTGAAGAAATGCTTAAAGTTCAGTTGCCATAAAAAAATTCGGGTTCGGGTAGGGTTTGGGCTACTTTCGACAAACTTTGGATTTGAGGTGGCAGGCTATTCTCGCCATGAGTTTTTGCTTTCGGGTAGGGTTGAGACAACTATTCTGAGGCCGCACACCTCTTGCATATGTTATTCTTAATTCAAATTCCCTTAAATCGGTTGATACATTGACTAAAATTTCGAATATTTTCATGCAACAATTTTCAACGCTTTTACTATTTGAAAATGAATTGTGTGTTCTTACTTGGACAAAAACTGCAACAGTCATCAGGTGTTGAAAATTGTTGGGAAATAGGGCAAGGCAGCTTTGGACAAATTGCAGATAAATTTCTGTATTGCCGGCATTGCATTCCACCATGCTGAAAAATAAATAATTGTTCTTTTCATGTATAATTAATTCTTTGATGATTCTACAGAAAAACATTATTCAGGATATATTTCTCGCTGCTCCTCATAAATAAATGCTAGCATCTTATTTGTGCACTATAAACTTTATCCTTATTCGAACGCAATACCAGTACAGTCTATGAGTAGCATTCGCTGTATTCGCTTATAGGTTTTGTCAAGCAGTGTCACGAAAGATGAAGTCATTTACTTCGCGCTTAATGTCTCATCGCAGAGCCATGTACGTGTACGTTTCTATCGGCCCATAGTAGAAACAGGGGGCATTCACTCCTGCAATGATCTTGTGACTGTAGAGATGAACGAATTCGATCCGAAGTCGGTTTGTATCTTACTTGTATATTGAAATGACTATTCGGTTAGGAAATCTTAGAAGTATATGTTGCCTATAAAATAAGGCGAGCTATCCAACTAACTGAGCATTGAAACTTAAATTTTTTATTCAGGTATACGTCTACGAGTCGTTATTCATTTCTATAGCCTACGAACTAGAATTTCCATTGTGAATTTCAAATCAATCAATCTAAGTTAACAAGTAATGAGCGGATTTTTACAAGCAACTAGAAATCATTCATATCACATTAAATCACAAACCTTGGTCCAATATCTACCTGATTTATTATCATCAGTTGATGATTTTTATTATTCTTTATATTTTCTAAATAATTCATTCAATAATTAGCGAATTTTTAGTTTTCATGATTAATGTGATAATTTATGAAAATAAAAATGATATGAATAATACTAGAATATGTAGATAAAAATAATTTCTTTTTGATAACAATCATTAGCTTTGTTTTGCGCAATAAAAAAAATAAACGATGCCTATTGAAAATAAATGTAGTTCTTAATTTAAACTATCAAATTTTGCTATATCATTTAGTTTCTTTCGTATGTGCATTCAAGTGTAGACCTTTCAAACGGTCTACATTTGTTGTTAAAATTCCTGTAATGCAAACAATGCATGCCTTTGATGGTGGGGGGGGGACAGTATGATGCTTTCAAGTTCCAAATTATGAGATTGTTTGGTTATCCAGGTCCATGGGCCATCAGAACAGTGATCAACAGCTCGTCTATGGCTCTGCTATACAGCTATATATTATTACCTATTTGAATGTTTAATGTGAATGGACTATGATATACTGCTCCCCTCCAGCCCTCCTGGTTATCGCCTAAGACTCGTTGATCATTTTTGTTGTCTACGAGCTAGAATTTCTTAAGTAAGTAAGTAATAAGCGGATGTTTATAAGTAAATGGAAATCATTCATATCGCATTAAATAACAAACTTTCGTTCCATGTCATATATGCAAGAGAGTTCTCATCATCACAAGGAAAGTATGTTCGAAAATTTTTAGTACGCTTAAAAGGCATTTTACATTTGCTACAATGCATCAATTTTCATGACAGAATGTCACGAATAGTTTACACAACTATGCGAAGTTCATCCATTGACGAACGAACAACAATGAGACTGATACTGATAAAGTTCTAATCACATTCTGTAATCAAATTCTATGTAAGTTTTACATACTGGAGTACACTAACGTCTCAAACTCAGTTTTATGGGGGAGAAGTTGCATGCGTCATGTAAACTACCAACATTGCATGTGGTTACGGAAATCGGTTGCTGCATTCGATGCGTTTGTCTCTATGAAGTCGTTGAAGAGATTTACAATATGCTGAATGTAACAGATTGACTATAGACCTAAGTAAGCTTATGTTCAGATATTATTCACAACCATAACCACAAAATTTTAAACTATGAGGTTTCAACCGCTCATGAAATTCGAAGTTATCTACACATAAAGGCCTACAACCTATAGGATGCTATGAAAATACATAATATGCTCAGCACACAATTTACAAGGAACAAAGGTCAACGGATGTTGTCATTGTCATGTCACAAGCATGATGAAAAAACAATTTCTTCAAAAAAAACCTATAATCAACTGTAAAATCAAGGGCAGGGGCCGGCAAGGCGGCAGCCGGTCTCCATCTGTGCAATATGTCGACACGTGGTGACCGTCGTGCGAGAACATCATACCTCACAGTGAGCCGAGTGTGGGCATTGGCAGAAAGTAGAATGAGTCATGCCATCAAATACAACAGAAGTTAAAACTAACTTTAATATAATCATTGATAAATGGTTCCAGGGGTGGATAACTTTATCATTGTTTACTTCTATTGTAATAAATATTCACTTCGAGAGAAATCTGATACTTTAAACATGATAAACAAAGACTGGAGAAAATGCATGATTCCATTGGTGCAACTATAAGATTCTCTCGACGCAAGTGCCTCGATGTATCACTACCAATCAAACAAAAAGTCACAGAAATGATTGATGTATCCATCAATTTATATATTGAGTTTGGTAATTTGCGATTCAGTAAATATACGTTTCGAAGGAAACTTCCAAGTTTGCTTTGTATATTTACGAGGTCACCTGAAGTCGATGTTTATCAATTGCATTATCACAACTTCAATTTCTCATTAAATGGTAGTTGTTTACCTTTGCCTCATTCAATCTCACATGCAACTGCTTAATCAATGAGCTCCATGAAATTAAACAATAGATAATGATCCAGTGCGTTTGATTACTTTGATATCAGTGACAAATTAATTTATATAGAGGTTACTACATTTACACATTTCCATGTCCATGCACAGATAGATATACGCAACAATATGCCTAACTGATTCTTTACAAATAAATCATATGCACAGTCGATTTTCTAGAAGAGAGAAACAGAAAAATTCCTCATTTAACTTAGCAAGAATTAACTTTTATTTAGATTTAACATTTACAGCATCTTGCTTCATCATCGAAGCTTGAAAAGTTTTACTTTCTTCAGTGAATTCAAGGAATGACTTTGTCTCTATGGATGTTAGATGCTCGACTTTCTCATCTTGATGACTAGTGACCACGTTTTCCACGGTAGGTCAAAGTCAAGCTGGTCCCCCACTTGGACGGTGCTGACCATTTCAGACTTTAACTGGAGCATTGTGATTTTTTTACTCCAGATACCTTTTCTGCTGACTTTCAAATACACTTCCGAGGCTCGAGCTCAAGGCTAAAAGATCGTTAGACCAAACAGGTAACCAATACGCCACGAAGACCACCAAAAGCTGTAGATGCTAGCATCTCATTCGTACATTGAGCAACGATATCGAAATCCAACAATGCAACAAATCGGAACTAGCTGTGAGAACCGTCATGCACATGTGAAAATCAAAATAGAATAGTCTTTCCTAAAAGCACTTTAAATCAGTTGCAACACTGATAATAAATCGCATGAAATCGCAATTGCCACTTTGTCTTTTTCACATTGTCAGCGCAAATTTAAGAATAATTCTCTTACCTGACACGTACATATGACGCAAATCTTTTGATTTCTTATCTTCGTCACTTTCTTTTCACCATGCTCGTAAACCACACCTCTAAATGAGCAGGAAACTGAAATTTCAAATATTTTAGTATAAGATCGGAATTTAGTTTAAAATAGATTTCTGCAGTACAACTCATGCCAATCTGAAATTTTCAAAAAATATAGTTCGCATAAAAAAGCATAAAATTAATTAAATTGAATAATTGAATTGAATCACACTCACTTATACTGGTACAATTGTCTGACAACTAATCATGACTTCCCGTACGCATAAGCATGTCTGATATTGACAGTCTTCGTTAAATCTCATCCAGCGTGCCACTTTCAGACGCTGGCAATATTTTATCTCTAATAGCAAGTTACAGGCCTATGATCGGTAAACAGTCTTTAAGCATGAAATGAATCTGTTTTACTGAATATAGTCAATACTGCCAAGGAATAGAGTGACGTACTTCTCAGATGCTGCAGACCTGTTTTGAGATTTAGATCAAAGTGTAAATGAAATGATGTACAGATGTGATACACAAACTAAAATCGTTTACTAGGCCTTTTACATGATATGTTGCATAGATCTCGAAGATCTTCGAATGCAGCAGCAGCCAGATTTAATTAATTGACATACACTTACCAGTAGGTAAGCCAGTAGGCCTACATGTGCAATAAGCACAAAAGATAAACCAATTATTAATTGAACATTTTACATGTTGGTCACAGACTCCTTCGGATGAATTGAAATTACTTCGTGCCATCCATTGTATAACTATGTCAATAACAATGGCAGTAATTGGATGAAAACTGTAATGCAGTTTTGAAAGTAAGTAAATGAATCAATTCGAGTGTTTGTCTCCAGACTTTAAACGATTGTTCTTTCATTAGCCAATGTAAAGAATATTGCGATCATTACCATTACTAAATTTAAGTACTCGTACTTTTCAAATGCTTGTGTACATGATATTACAGTTAAGACGCAGTTAAGAATGCTTGTTAGTGAAACTATTGACTTAACGGTTTATAAAATATTCTGAGTGACATCAATATGCAGTTGTGGTATTCGTTAGTGTGATTACAATGTTCATTTTTGAAAGAGACATTGATTGCTAAGTGGCTGTAAGCCATTCAATATTAGTTAGTGATCTGAGTTCAAGAAGTCACTAATGTAGACATTTACAGTGGGGTTTCAGAAGAATGATAGATGGTACACCATCAATTATCACATCTTGCAACGTTCAGAAGTCTGTTGCAAAATATATAATTGGATAGAATGTTACAAAGACTTGGATCACGTTAAAACGCCATTCACGTTGTCATGAAAAGAGATGAGTTGGTCGTGATGAACTTACTTCAGGTTCAGCAACCATACTTTGCAAGTTCACTACTTAAATGTTGCAAAACTTCACATTAATATGAATGGCGCCTTTAAGATACTTAGACAAAGTATTCGGGTAATCATTGCTTCTTATCTTTTTATGTCTAATAAATGCGACTGAGAGACAGAGAGAGAGAGAGAGAGAGAGAGATTGTATGCATGTGCATGCTCATCACAGAAAACACAATGTAAATAGTGCGACAGCAAGGGCGAGATTCTTCCGGGAAGAGGCCGTAAAAATGAGTTTTTTCTGCGCTTTCATCGATTAAGTGAGAGATATTGCGTCTAGAGCCAGAATATTGGAATAGAGTATCTTGAAGTCATGCTCTCATGTATTCATGTGAATTTGTCTATGAAGCTTGACGCATTTAGATAAGTAAGCTACTTGATATCGGCAAGCACAGCATTTTGACTGAATTCCAGCAACTGTCATGTCCTCGCATATATCACCGACCATACCCAGTTGCTGGCATAATAACCATGCCAAACATTGTGACTCACAGTCTTCACTTTATCCAAGAAAATACTGATGAATTTCATTTCTACCGAAAACCTCAAATCTGTTTTCCAATTGATTTACGTGTGTTTTGCGTGATCTTGCGTGACAAGGAGAATAACTCGGCAGACGCGCAGATTCATAGTAGCCATAGACTTTACATTATTCTGCAAAAGCCTCATTTTCAACATTGTAAATATTTCTCTTTATTTTGTTTATTTATATTTTTATGTATTCTCTACCTTATTATATCGGTCTGTATATTGAAAAGGGGATTTTTGATTGAAATTTTTTTCTCAATTTCTTAGAATGATGTCCCGTCACTTGGTACAGTGTTTTAATACAACTTTTATTTGGAGAGTCATTTGAAAACACAAAGTCTTCATTGCTAGTATCATAATAATATATTTATGGCTGATTTTTTATAATTTGTATAAATCAGTTATTTAGATGCTTTACAATGGACTGAAAAAATGAATGTAACGTAAATCATGAAATTCCTTTATGTATTAGCCTTTATTGACAAAATCGAATCTTATAAATCCAACCCTGCATTCTTTTAGTATTTATTTGTTCAGAACAGTAACACAATTCAATACAGAAATCTATGTAAATGTATCAAATGACAATAATTTTTGTCGTAACAGGAGAACCCTGGCACTATCACTGCACTATTGTTTCTATTTCGATGGAGGAGTAACTGCACTGCTGCTGCGCAGCTCATCAATACCTTTGCAATTTACAATATTTGATCAAATTCATTGCATGAGTATGTAAATAGTACTTGACATTCTCTAAGCAAACTGTATGCAAAGCAAATTAATGTATCAAATGCAGACACATATTCAACACACGTGATGTTTGATTTGGCAAGCATGGGTCTCGACAGCCATTGGATATTTTGAATATCTTTTTTTAATAATGCTGCGTAAGATAGTGGGATATCGGAATCATCGGTCTTTCAGAAGAACGGTGCTTCTAAATCCTGTAAATGTAAAAAGCAATCAAGACCAGATTGATTTAAATAAATGAGACCTGCAAACTTGGATCGTTGGCTGTCAGCATTACAGGTCAATCAATGACGTATGTGTGCCTCTGAACTGTCTGCCATTTGTCTGACTCTGTGACGCTGAATGAGTGCTTTCTCCTGCAAGGAAAATGTTGACAAGCGGTCTTTTTTAAACATCCAGTGGAACTTTCAACTTTATAGCTAGCTGTCATTGTCATTGTCATCGTCATCTTTTCATTGGCAATCTCAAAGACAACATTTAACCTCCAAGCAGGTCGCCGGTAGTAGGTCACTTAAAATTCTGATGAGGTTAATATTTAACTTTTCAAATGCTATTAATCAAGATAAGCCTACAAGATCCAATCAAAACCTAAGGGAAAATCTTCTGCATGGAATAATATTGTCATTTGTAGGCTTAATAACATGCCAAGTGCGCTACTCAGATGACAAGGCAGTAATGATGTTTATAAGGAACTCTTTACAATAGCGCTTATTCCGATAGGAAAATAGTACAAAACAAGACCTAATTATTGGTTCTCCGTAAACTTACATGATAGGCATGCGGTACGGTTAGCCTAATTTACCAAAGCAATCTCAAATGCTCGATTGGCGTGATTTTACTCAAAAAGATTTTACTTTTTGCCTTTTATTATAGTCTCTGACAGGGATTATCTACGATAAATCTATGTCCTAAACAAAAAAGAAAAGCGCAGCGAAGGAATGTCATTATGTATTTTTTTCAAATTTAAGCACTGAAAACTTTTTTAACATTTATCTTCGTCTATTGTGTATTCAAGCAAGGTAGTTCGATATAGGTATCCGGTTCCGGTATACATTAATTGATTATTATAGTTATCGTTACGTTACATTTCATCAAGAGTGCACACCGAGTATGCAAATTGTACTGAAGAATGCTGCAAATAATTGCATAGTATGCATTTTTCTTCTGCTTTACGAAATCGTTGTTATGCTTGGTATGGCCCTCTACCGATATTTGATTACACATCACAATTTTTCTGTTTGATTACCCACTCGATGCTCACGAAATATCAGTTTTATTTCCTCAACATGCATAGAATAACTACAGTAGTAAGATAATTTGGCTTGACTAGAGTGATCGAAAGAAGTTTTTCAATCAAAGAAATCTCTTTGTCCAGTCCGGCGGAGGGTTTCCAATTCTGATTTGCATCCACTTCTCGAACAATCCATGTTAGTTTATTTGCACCCAATGCAGTGCACTTTCACTTTAAACGATAAATTCCATCAACTGACCTACACACGCTAGCAGCAAGGCCATTCCCACTGGATGACTGGTGTGACTGTAGTGCACTCATTGACCCCTGACCTCAGATGACCTTAAACCTCTCCCTCTAGAAGGAGAGGAGCCAAGAGTGCATAGGGCGGACAGCTGCGTAGCTGTTAAATGAAGTTGGCCAAGAGTAAGTTTTTCGTAACTGCTATATGAAGCAGGGTGGGCAAAAACGTTTAATTGAAAAAAAATGTTTTAAACATTTATTTCAAACAACAATGTTTTAAACATCTTCTTTTTCGAAACGTTTTTTTCATGTCCTTGCATTTGATTGAAACAATGCAAGCTTATCAATTATGTCGTTAAATAAATCGATTCAGCATTTCCAATGAGAAATTTAAATCAAAATTTGATGAAATGTTTTTCGAGAAAAAAGTTATTGAATTTGAAATGAAATTTGAGAGTTGTGATGATATCTGTATTATGGTCCGTTAGTAGCCTAAAATAATTAGTGTCACTTTACTAAGTATTAAACAATAATTGACATTGAATTTACATTATTGAAAGATAAAAGAAATAGCACACGTTTAGATAATATATATGACTAAATAGACCTACGGCCTACATCCCACATGAAAGTCCCAACACTGTCGGAGGTCTAATCTTGCCTAGGCATCTTCACCAAGTCTGGAGCTGAACTCACTCTCGTCTGCCAGCACTTCACTTATGCAGAATTTTCTACGGCTGCAGGACTCACACTTAGCGAAAAGTCCAGAGTCAGAAGAATGATCGGTCAGTCTCAATTTTCTCTGCAAACCATACCCCCTAATTCAGAATTTCACGAGGTTCCTAAAGCCACCCTCCTCTTCCTCATGCGATGCTTGCTTAGGCGCTAAACACGAAAACCCCGTCCTATCTCGAAAAATGTCACGAAAATTGACAAGATTGGAATACTCCTTCCATCACACCTTATAGCCAGGAACTTATCAACCTTCATCCAACAGCAACAAAGAACTCACTCTTGGCCATGTCCTTTCCAAGCTCCCTTTTCGAGGGATGGGACTCACCATCACCCAACCGCTGCGCAGCTGTCCTTCACACACATACGCTTGGCCCTCCTCTCCTTCTTGAGGTAGAAGTCTGAGGTCATCTGAGGTCAATGGTCATTGAGTACACTGCATGCCATCGGCCTTCAAGTGGTAGTGACCTCATTACTCATTCTTCTCATTTACAGGGATCCCACTAAAGGTTATGAAGAGCGGCATGTATTTATGCATTTGAAAACCACGATTGAAAATGCTATATTCTTGGAAGAACAATTTTAAAGAATGCACCTGGTTTTGCTAATTATTAAAATATGGCTGAATTGTTTTGGTTTAAATGACGATGCATATTATATGACTTATCTCTAGCATGTAAAAAACATGACATGAGTTAATTGACTGTCTTAATTGATGTCAATACATAGAAACATGAATGAACAGTTAAATGCAACTAAATTATTGCGTACACTTACGAAAGCTAGTGATTTGTAGTCAAAGCCAATGTTTATTGGTTTTCACAATCTTCGATCTTGTGTAAGTTTAGAGTCACCCGGATGCATAGAAATAAACTGTTTATCTGAAGTTGACTAGAATGGAAATTGACTCAAGGTCGCGGCACATGCGGGGGAACTAAGTTGGGGCATGAAGAACCAATTAAAAGCTTCGATTTACTCATGTGACTGATTCTAACCCAATCATACAGACGTTGGCAGGTGCATCTAAGTGAAAATGCGTGCGATTTATGTGCCGTTATTGTGCATTGCATGAAGCTTAATTTCCATTCTAGAGGTTTTATTGTTGTCAATTTCTATGGTTGCAAGCGATAGACATTGGCATAGAGATCCGTTTCTCTTTGACTTGCGTGACTGGCCAAGCGCGCGCATTGCAGGATTGACTCGCATAATTGAAGACACGAACCTCAACGGTCAGATTGAAGGCATGCCTGACAAGTGAAAGCGCATATCTCTGACTGAATTTTTCCTTGTGAAAAATTTGTCAAATGGAAACATCATTCACACCGTTTGAGTCCTCATGATCCAAATTTCCTGACTTTGTGCGTTTCAAGTGGTGTCAGCCTCTTTGATGCGTTGAATCAGATTTATAGTCAATGCATGCCCTTCTGCGATTTTGTCCATTACAACTGTCCTGACTTTAGATTGGGTTACAGGTAGACGGATTCTCTGGCCATTCATTAAGAGATATTCCTTGTGATTGAAAAAAGTTACATTCAGATTAACATTGACTGTGGTTTCAATTCAGAGCATAGCCATCCTACATGCGCCAAATACCTGAATCATGCAATTGCACATCATGAATGTAGTCATCATGCAGTGTCAAAAGCTCATTGATTTCTTAAAAATATAATTATGTGAGTTACTTTTGCAAGAGATCTATTTGAAATTCTCACAAACGAAGCACACCCTTATAAGAACGGCTATAAAGTTGGAGAATTCAGATTAACTAGCGCACCAAATATATCACGCCCTTAATATCTAAACGCAATATTCAAATTAAGAGATAGTAATTTAGATCTGCCATAATGAACTCAGTAAATATTCTCACCTGCACAGCGTGGACAACATTCGGCAGGATTCATAATTGGGAATTTGCAGTTAAGCATGGGACACTTTTTCTCGCCACACACAGATTTGCCGTTCTGAAAAAATCAATCTTGACAATTAAAGCTCCGTGCAAGTGACAGGAAATTACAATTCAGTCATGTGACACTACTTTCGACAATTGTGCTTGCCTAAGCTCCCATAGAGTGATAACATTGCTTCCGCAATCTTGATTTCACGTAATAAGCCTATTTCACTATGCGGTATTTTGTGCAAGCGCAATATGATCGACAACTATATCTGTATCAAAGCTGATATGTCTGATAACCATTAATTGATCCATTCGCAGTCGTGTTACATTATTGTTTTCTATTTGTTTAAGCAATCAGGACGGCGAGCTGGTTTATAGAACTCAATTCTTCTATTTCTTACTCAATAAAGTTATAGAAGTAGGTGATTGAAAGCTGACTACATGATATGCAGAAATCGATGTTGTGGTTTTATCCAGACTCATTTCAAGCGTGACAAGAAAAGTGCTGATATCTTATTGTGACACGAGAATGTTTTTAAAAAGTATATCCAATATAGATCGGAAAAATCCTGACATAAGGCTAGAAAGGTGCTTGATTGGAGCTGATGACAACGAAATGACAGAAGAAGTTCTTGTACTAAAAATGATCCTTCATACGCAATGCTTTTGCATTCTAAGTGAATTGGGCTGGTTATTTTCTTAATTAATTATCTCATTTACAAGAAAAAGTCATTCCTGGAGCAAATGTGCAGTTTTAATATCTCCTAAATCGAACAAATAAAATCAGTGAACTCCTAGCAGTGTTAAGGATACACAAAGCTGCTGCATCTTTGATGCAGGAAGACAAATCCTCAGTGCCACTGCATTCGTTGTCTGAAGGTCATCTCATTGACTGGAACAATGAAGAGATTGTCACAAGACAATCCAAATACACTCGGAGTCTATTTTTAGAAACTTGGCACATAGCGCGGAATGAAGATTTCTATCGGACGGATTCATGTTTACCGTCCATTTACTGTGCTTTAGTGCAACCTTGACTTTTAATGACTTTCGTTCGCTTTAACTTAACTTGCTTCTCATCTTGTCATTTCATATCATTTCATTGTTATGTCCACCCTGAAGATAGATGGTGGTCAGTCATGCGGAATATCGGTGCAAAATTAAGATAATCGTAGAAGCGGAAGTTCTGGTATAATCCTAGCAATGCTTTGAAATTACATTTGACCAGCTGATTCACGGAAATGCTGCAGGAAACTTGGAGACCTAGAAAACCAAGAAATTAAAATTTTTTTGTTCTCATCATCTTCGCTATGTAACTGTCATGATAAGTTAAGTTGTAAACAATTTGAGTGCAACACTTACTTCATCCTCCTGTAAATTAAACACGGAAGATCTAACGTAGCTACAACAGTAGAGCTCCAATAAACTACAGATGTCGAACTACGGCGCAATGGCCTTGTGGTAGAGTGTTCGCTCTGCGTCCGCGAGACCTTGGCTCAAACCTAAGACTTTTAAAATCAGTACACTCTGCATTCTTGCTAAGCACTCAGCACAAAAAGGATGAGAGTGGAATAAATGACAACTCGGCCACATGGAAGAAAGGCTCAGTGCCTAATATGCTTCCGAGTATAAGGCTTATTTATTTTATTTATTCATTTATCAAAGTTAGCTGAGTTCAATCCTTAATTCAGAGAAATGAATAATTTAAGAAAAGGCAATTTTTTGACATTTTCTTATGTATTAGAGAGCAATTGCATTGGTACCTTCCACACCATTGTTTTCGGTGTCATATCAGCCATGTAGGAATGAAATCATGGCATTGAAATAAAAATCAGCTTTATCACGGTTGCTTTTTTGAATACAAAAGTCGAAGACAGCTTGCAAAGTCGACGACCATTAAGGAGTCGACGCAGTTGATACTTCATCATACTATTTAATGTGTTGATGACCAATGTAACGGGGCATCACACTGGCCAAGGTGACCTTTCGGGGTCACCGGGCCTGTCCAGGTTTCGACTTATTTGTCCCGTCGTTCCAAAAGGGTTTTGCTTGACTGATTCCTGTTTTGCAGCATCTTAGTGCTAAGATTCAGTTTGATTTATTGCACATGTTTAGTTAGAATCCAGATATTATTACATGTATAAAGATCCCTCCGTAAAGAGAAAGTTGTAATATGAGAAATGCAGTTTAATATGGTAGTAAGAACTCATGAACGCGAAAGCACATTGTGAAGAACGATGAAATGAAATTGTCAATCGGATTCTGTCCGTCTAGGAAAATGCACTGCTTTGCAATAAAAAAGCCAATTGTTAAATAGCTCAGGTAATAAAGAAAATCCATGGAATTCATGACTACAAATTCATTGCATAGGCGAACGGACGCTCGTTCGCAAGACTTTTTAAGCTCTGTAGGCCGTTTAAAGTATTCTAGATCTTCTTGATTTCACACGTAGTTACTTATATAAGTTATTCATCTCAGAGAAAAATTAGAACGAAATTCGTACTACAACCAATTTGGGAGCCCAAAAAGTAGGCCTGACGGACGCTCGAGGAGAATATCTAATTTTACGAATTGACCGGGAGTTTCACTTTCAAGTGATATTTTCGAAAGCTACAGACATAAAATTTTAAGAAAAAAATGCTCGTTAAGCTTAGAATGGTTCCGCTTTAATGTTATAATAGCATTTCCAACGTTACAGACGCTCGCGTAACGGACGCTCGATCTGTCCACTTCCTAATTTATGCTTATAAATCAATCTTATGCTCATTTCTTCCGGAGATTGTAAATGCATTAATGATGCATTTATGTTTTAATCAATTTACCTTGATAGTTATGCGTCATAAAGGTTATGCGTCATTTTTCGATAATTTTCACTCTATTCTTAACACTATCTATTATGGATTGACACACTATTATTCCAATTAAGAATTCAAACATCCTTGTACATGCTGTATATTACAAGTACTGAGAAGCATTTAGATGAGTACAAAATAATAGTGCATGTCTCTATGTGCAAAGTTCATAGTGTTTAAACATTTCATGCTAGTCTAAAGCGCATGTTTTCTGGCTGACATAGAATGAAGATTAGATCAGGAAGACCTTGTCGAGGACTGAGAGCACTAGCTTTGAGAGGACGATGGACATATCTTTCTGACCGGAAGTTTGTCATGAAATGTTGCCTGAATATATATTGAATGTTTAAAAGTATAATAATGCTACTCTGAAAGCAAAATCCCGTAAACAAAATCTAAAAACGGGGATGTAAAACACTTGCAAAACTCATAGCTACATGCATACATAAATAAATGTGGCACAGCTCCAATCAAAATAAGCCATATATTTGACTTTCAAGTGAGCCGAATTCAACGCACTCTGAAGAGACTTACGATAAAAACTGCTGAAAGTCACAAAATGTAGGTCAGGCGATTTGGCTTTAAACTGTCCATGTAGTCAAATACAACAGTGGCTATTGGCCCACACTCGGTCGGTAGGGTTAAACCTATCCTTAACGAAAAATTTGGAATTTCTACCTGTTGTCATTGCTTGAACAGTGGGCTGACCTACGATTCATAAGCAAATATATTTGTCTGTAGGACCATCTTGACTGCTTTTTTCGATTTTACATATGCAGTGGAAAAGGATACAAATTAACTATGGAGACTGCTTTATTTAGGATGAATGTCATTGCGATGCCAAATTTGGGAAATTTCGATGTTTTCAACTAATTTCAACACAAATTTGCAAAATGAGCCAAAAGGTAGATCCTGATCAAAGACATAATTACACCCATTTATTGAGCCGAAAGTGCTTTGACATAACTTGCAAAACTTGTAATAACTTGCCCATTTACGTGACAATAGTTCTGACACATTGACCATAAACGATTGGATTAAGACAATAAATATGCCATCAATCAAATTAAGCTTCTACTTGCTTTGTACATTATTAAAAGCATTTGGATTGATTGATCATTCTAAATATCTTGTAAAAATGCGCAAAATGGATAAATGTTGCCGAAAGTAGCAAACATGAGTGACAAGCAAGCGTTAACATACTGCAATTCATGTCAATGCTTGCCGCTTTTCGCATTAGTCGCTGCAATTTGCATCAACAAGATTTTGATTCTGAAGTTTCAAGCTATGTACCTTGACGTCTTAAATGCCTAGACATCAGAAGTTTCATCTAAATTACGTCAAAATCTAAGATTCATGCATTTCGACAAAAATAGTCAGCAATATTCAAGCACATGCAATTTGTTTGACTGCGCATTGATTGGAGGCGTTGAACCGGACATATCTAAAACATGTACTAAGTCATACAAATAATATTCGCCGCATCATTCAAGGGATCATAATTCTTTTAATCCGATCGTCGGTTGAGAATCATCGCATTTTCACACATTGTTGATAAGTGTCCATCCGTGTTGTCGCTTCCTTCTTAGACCCGCGTTTTAAATCTCAGATTTCCTGGAGAAATAAAACATGACTAACTAAATCAATGCACACCATCGCATGGAATGAGTTGCGCATTGACCCTCATCTTTCTTAATTGGAAGAGATTTCCGGAAACCATAACATACGGATTTCTGATATTATTATATCGAAGGTACTGACCGTACAAATGAGTTGAAGACATGTGAGACCCCCTGTTTCCTCCATTTCGCATGCACTACACAATATTGGAAAACAAACGTCAGCAGTTGCCTCCACTAGACAGAAAATGCACAGAAATTCCCGAAACATCCAGCTCAGAACATATTGGTCAACATAGCTTCGCCCTTTAGCCGATCTATCCATGCGAGTGCAGTAGAACAATGCCTTTTATCTATTCTTCATCGTCGAAGAATTAAGTGGATTTGTCTTAAACTAATACAGGTAAAGTTATCAAATTATCTCGACCTAAATCCTTGGTAACACAAAATTATAACGATTTGAATTGCAAAAACACGAGCACTAATACTATCACGAATGTCAAGACGCAACACGACACGAAACACGATTGTGTTCCACGAACACAAACATATACTCTGTATTGAGGTCGCATGATCCACATCAACATGAGCGATGTGGGACCGCAATCATAGAAGTAAACTGATAATGTGAAGCTTACTAGAATGGAAATTGAATCAAGGTCGCGGTACATCCGGGGGAACCAAGGTGGAGCATGAATTACCAATTAGAAGCTCAGATTTACTGATGTGAATGATTCTAACCCTACGATAATGCGTGCGATTTACGTGCCATTATTGTGCATTGCATGAAGATTGACTTTTGATTTAGAAGTATTATTGTTATCAACTTATATGACCACAACAGATCAAGTCATGGAAATCATATACTGTACATGTAAATTGATGACAATAAAACCTCTAGAATGAAAGTAAAGCTTCATGCAATGCAGAATAGTGGCACAAAAATCACACGCAATTTCACTTAGATACACTTGTCAACGGCTGAATCATTGGGTTAGAATTAGTCACATGTACAATTCTGGGCTCTTCATTGGTGGTTCATGCCTTAACATAGTTCCTCCGATGTGCCGCGACCTAGAGTTAATGGGGCTGTTCATTAACTAAAATTCTGCCGGCAGAAAATTGAACCGATTTAACATTCTTTCGGCAGAATATTCAGGTGACTTAATGAAAGACGGAATAACACTGAAACCGGCAGAATATTCAGTCGGCTTCGGTGTCATACCGTTGTTTATTAAGTCGGCTGAATATCCTGCTGGAAGAATATCAAATCGGTTTAATTTTCTGTCAGCAGAATTTTAGTTAATGAACAGCCCAAATTTCCATTCTAGTCAATCTATTTCTGTGATGGAAATCGAATAGTCAGTAAACACGGAATTAGACAGGTCGTCTCTTGCTCCTTTCGCTAGAAAGGAAGTATCTTGACATGTAATGCTAATGACATGGCACAATCTACTGGCATAGGCCTAATTAAATAGCAATCGAACGATGAGCAACCAATTCAACATAAAACAAATTTTGCGACGTTTCAGTGACTCTTAACAGCTGGATCATACATCAAAGAGAGACGCGAACGATGTCAAGTTCTACAAAGGAGTTTGTGAGCGTTTTCTTGTACGTCCGTTATCTTTTTTAATAATGATCGGAAGGACTGACTTTATAGAGAAAACTTTTGCGCAATGATCAGAATTCTTCGAGTCTGAAAGAATCGTGGCGATCGCAGCATTTTGAAGGAATTCACGGAAATCCGCAAGGGAGGCAGGACTATTTTTCCTATCTCAGTGAGGCATTAAAAATTTCTTTCTGCTCACTTAGTAAGCTACTGCATGTGCCATCGTTTTGAATCAGTTTGCACTTCCAGCAAAGTGACACGCTGGCACATTCTAATTCTGTGTCGCACATGAAATTATATTGACCGTGATATCAAATTGACAGCTTCATGTGTTGCAGATTATTCGATTTCTATGATTTGATCCGCTGCAGTGGGAGTTCCTTTTTCGTATGTTGATACGATCAATTTCCAGTCTAGAGCCGTAGCATATCCAGTCCTACCTTGGAAATAGGAAAAATCGAAAATACGTTGAATATACTATGAAGTCTGAATGAGTGACTGACTTCATTATTTCCCGGGAATCAAATCGGTTACACAGACGGATGAAAGTGAAGAGAGAATATTGTAAATTCAGCTCCCATGCATCCACTGCAAAACACACCAGAATTGTCAGCATAATTGTACCTTGCAGAATTATTGCAAACCAGACTAATAAAATGCATATCAAAATGATCGAAAAGTCATTAGTCGAAAGTCGAAGGTCGAAAGATCAATTCGTTTCACGTCGACAGGATAGCTGTTTAAAACTCCCTGTTATGATATTTTAAGAAATAGAAGTGAAATATTCAACCATACCTTGCAAATGCATTCGGTACATTTTCCAATTTCCCACTTTTGACCGTCGTTATACGTTTCATTACCAACTTTGCATCGTCTGAGACATTCACATTGTTTAAGATCTGTAATTGATTTTGTCGCAATTTGTAACTGAAAAAGAAGGTAAAAATGCGGCCATGAACGGGAAGCATGATCACGTTTCCAAGATAACATTATCATTCTACATTGCGTGAAATGAAAAATATTTAATGTTGTTACAGCTACTTTAGTTTGACAGAATATTGGTAATTATTGTCATATTTAATATATTTCATTCAGAAAAAATCTGTAAAAGCAATTTCTATTGTATTTGTCCTTTTACCGTTTTCGAGCATTCAGAATTTGATATTTGCAAAATTTATTCATCACGTCAATGAGCAAATGATAAATTTGTAGATGAAATGTTATCCAAAAGACCGCCAATGCCGGCACTGCTTTGAAATTCAATGAAACATCAAAGTGGCAATCATTCGAAGTTGCGTATTTAGATGCATTTGGGAATACGAAAAAAGCTGCAAAAATTAAAGAACAAAATATATATCAATAATTTGACATTGAGGTGTTGGCGTTCACTGACCTACCGAAATGCTTACGGCATCATTTGATTTTCTAAAATTCCATTTACAAGTATACATGCATGTATTCGCCAGAATTTATGAGTCATATGATTCGTATTTATATGGGTAATGTATCTGCGCGTTTGAGTGCATGCAATGTATATACAGCATGTTCGCATTCCAGAAAAAATAATGTAGTGATATTTATTTTCTTTGCAATGTAACTTGTTGTCTGAATTCAACCATCAGTGAGTAGAGATGTGTTCTCTAATGATATTTCCGCATTTTATTCAAGTTTTCCAGACCTGACAAAATAGTTAAAATGTATTTTCTTTAAATAATGATAAGGCCTATGTTTGCTTTGTAATATACATATTTTTTATTATTTATGTACGGTGTATACACCTCACCAGACAAGTGAGTTAGTAACAGACCATTACTGCCAAAAGTTCAAACATTTTGATTTTTCACCATCAAAT
This sequence comes from Prostheceraeus crozeri, assembly GCA_907163375.1. Classification (NCBI taxonomy): domain Eukaryota; kingdom Metazoa; phylum Platyhelminthes; order Polycladida; family Euryleptidae; genus Prostheceraeus; species Prostheceraeus crozeri. The sequence continues at coordinate 151,511 of CAJQUW010003829.1, forward strand.
ACACAATAAGTTATAAGTTCGCACTGAGAACTTCTCTGGGTACTTCTATTCTCTCCCCCCCCATTTTCCAGTGTTTCCAAATTCATCAAATTTCGTCAAACTTAGTCACATTGGATTTAGAATAGACTTAATCTGACTCTGAGTGACAGCACAACACCACTGAGAAGTTTTACTTGACCCCTGGGATGAGGGATTGTTACCTTAGATACTCAGTTAGAATGCAAGATGCAGCTATGCTGATCATGAACTTCGTGGGATTGATTGTCTACACGGCAGCTACAGTGAACGGCACAGCAAGTGCTGCAAATTTTCTACAAACCAGAGGAATTTTACACACTCAACGCTTTTGCGACAGTAGTGAGACTGCACTTAGGAGCAAGAGAAGATCGCTGATGATGCAGCACTCGAGGGTGTGTGGGGGGGGGTGTGAATAGAAGCACCCTTCTCTGTTAATGAGTATGTAGGCTATTCGTTGCAGATGGCCACAGAATGCGGATGTTTTCATTGATCTGGGGCCTGTTTCATAAAATTAAGCAGTCTGATATGTATCAGTAACATTTTCAGCAGTGAAATATAAAGCACTGCTTTAAATTGCGTTTCATAAAAATTAATTTTCCGACTGAAGATTAAGCAGTCTAAATTAATCAGTGATACATATAGCGTTTCATAAAGATTTCGGACTGATAAAAACACTGATATATATATATATCAGTGTGATTGAGTGATTAAAACAATTGTGGATAATTCTTCGTAAATAAAATAATTTTTGACAGCAAAGAGTAAATATGTAGGTAGAGTGTCGACTTAAAAAAGTATCTGTATACAGTGAAAATTTTTATATGAAAAGATTCAGTTTTTTTCGGATATTACGTTCCTGCGGTCCAAAACATTATTTGAGCAGCTTTCAAAAACCTGTATGTTTGCCAATTTAATTACTACCGACATGACTCCCCGTTGTAAGAAGTATGAAACAAGTTGGATATCAAAAGGAATGAATATTCGCTAACAAGCATCGCAACTAAGCGGAAATTGTGCTGATGATCAGAAAATGTAATGAACGGCATTATAATGGAAGTCTTCATAAAAAGTTGAGATTTTATTGTGCTGTCGTGGCTGAAATTTCATATTTTTGATTCAATTTTCATCGGCATGAATTTATGATTGAGTAAATTCATGTTTCACTTCTTGAATCTGAATAGTGATGTGCACCCATTTACATCTTTCAAAGTTAATGAAAATCATTGTCTTTGATTCTGTTATTTTGCTCTACCAGCTGCTTGAGATAAGATCGCGCTTAAAAAGATTCTCTTGTGGTTCAGCATGAAAGCAATGGGGTCATCGAGTTGCTAATTTAACAAACATTACCGCTCCGAGGCTGTCATGACACGGACAATCTGTAAAATAATCTCATTTCCATCTGCTTTATACTGTCATAATCAATCAATTCCGTTGTAATTTCTTCAAACTGCACAAATGCGCATATCTCACATCTGAGACAATTCCAATTGTATTCACCTCGAGTTCATTTAATAAAATCGAAAGTGTATATACATTGGGGATTTAATAAATGCAGAGTTTCCACTCTACCTAATATACCTACTCTATGTTTCACAGTAATTGAAATAATAATTAGAGAAGTCAATCTGAGGCAAATGGTGGAATATTTGAGAATCTTTTTTTTCTAGCTGTCATCGATGTATGTAAAAGTCAATACCTCAACGTCTTTTAATATTGAAATGATTTCATGACATGCCGTACTTCATTACACGAAAGAAATCGAAGCCCTCAAAGCAACCATTTATCATTTTGCTGTTGTCGGACGTTTTATCGTCACAGCATTGCCACTTTTCAAAGGAAGAATTTTTCAATAAACAGTATCCAAATTTACCATTCTGACAAATAGTTTGTTACTGACAGTAAAATTGAAAATCAAAAGCCGTTTTCCCATTTTTAAGTTGTATTTGCAATCATTTCTCCGATATTTTAAGTTTCTATAACTTTCTCGATGATCATTCACAGATTTATCAACCTCAAGATGTTGATAGAAATTTTCACATTTCTATCAGTGAATTTCCATATTTTCAATTTTCGCGCGCTACTGATACTTCTTTGTGAAACGCAATTCTTTTCCAGACTGCTTAAAATACTGATTTTAAGCAGTGTGTGACTGATATAAATCACTGCTTAATATTTGGTTTTGTGAAACGCTGTTAATTTCGACTGCTTTCAATCACTGATTTAAATCACTGCTTTATATTTATTTTATGAAACGCACAAAATTTTCCACACTGATAAAACCACTGATATAAAGCACTGATTTATTTTATGAAATAGGCCCCTGATAATGTTTAACCAAGTCGGGTAAATGCAGAAAAGCAGCTTCAAATAGAATAATGTCATATTGACACAGAAATGATTTAACGACATAGCTATTTAAATTATCAATGCTTGAAATAGTATACGAGTAAACCTAATGTAGGTATAGCTTAATGCAATAATAAGCAGCAATTAATGATGTTACTCCGTCTGCTGTGACAAATAACTACGCATAGATGACTGAATGATTCAAGAATGCAAAATAATATCATTGGAAGAGTGATAGAACTGGATTGGACATAAAACCTCAGCTACGTGGGCGATGCGCCCATCATTGCAGTGAGTCACTGAGGCTCATATATCATTTGCGCAATAAAAGTATTACCGTGCCTGAGCTTCTTACATTGCGAAATCTTGTGAATGCTTGTCTCTACGCACTTGGATAATTGACTATCATGTAAAGGACATGGTGAAAGGTTACTGCGTACAATAAGGACAAGCTGCTGTTAGAATGTCAGCAAAAGTGGCTGACAAGATATTCTACAAATGGCAACGTGCTGCGTGCAAAACTTAATAGAAATCATTGTGCAGATCGATATCCGCAAAGTTTGAACAATCGATTTACAAACATCATCAAGCTAAACTCTATAGGCTAAAAACTTAGCCCGTGTGCTTACAGTATATGACAACATTATTGCAGTCCAGCGTAATTGTTTACTATGCAACTATGAAAAGTCGATCGAGACTGTTTTAAAATGAATGATTCATATCAGATGGACCATAATCTTACCTGATTCTGCATCTTCTCCAACTTCTCTTGCAGTTGAAAAACCATGGACACGAGGTGAAGATGTTGATGACAAGAAGGACAATCTGTGAAGGGAATTTTAATGAGAAATTTATATTGATGCACTTCCTACACCTGTCCACCCCTTTCTTAGGAGAAAGCTTCAAAAAAAATTCCCGAGTACATCAGCTCTTCAATCAAAAGGGTATTGCAGTTTGATGTGAAATTAGTAGCAAGGGTATCGATGTCACGAAAATGTGAAACTTGTCAAGGTCTGTTATGCAAAATTTCGAAATATATGCCTCCAAATGAACGATAGCCGTGATCGTGGCTCTGCATTCGAGCAAACTGATAAAGCACACTGATCTTAATAAATTTTCTGCGAAAATCAATCTTCCTGCCAAAATTACAAAAATTGGAGAAAGACGATGGGGCTAAACTCACCTAAAGAAATAACAGACAATAAACAATAACAGCACCGTATTCTACATCTCTGCATGCATCACAACTGAAATTATTATAAGCAAATGAAAAAATTAGATTAAAATCAAATTTTGTCCTCAATTGGAATATTTATTCCAATGAATTATTCGAGAGAAATGATACACACACTGGCATGGCACGAATGCAGAGTAAAGAAGGAAGTTCAGACTAAAAGCAAATAGGTCTCAGGAACGCATGGAAAATAGACTTCCTAGTTACCCATAATAATATAGAAGCGATTCTACTATCCTTCTAAAGAAAAGTGTAGAATCTTTTCAATCACACCATAGCCTCAAAAACATGCGTTTTCTTAAATTGACTGCCAATTACATGACTTTGGGAGTGAGTAGGAATATTGCAATGTCTGCAAAAGATCTGCCATCAAAATTTGAGGCTGGTCCATTCTTTCAGCTTGAGCCTAACTCGACCCGCACAAAAGGAAAGCGGAAAGAATCCATTTTCATTTCTGTACTCAAGCCAGCAAATGGCTTGTAGATAATCCAAAAAAATGCGACGCAGAATTATCGAAGAAAAACTCAGGTTTAACTGAAACACCCGACCGATTTCTGTCTGCCGCCGTCTGCCGCCAGGCTCGTCAAGGGTTTCATAGATATGCAGGACGATACAGATTCTCCTTGCATTCCCAATGACTTGTTTCAGCATCAAAATAAGGTAAAATGCCTGTTGAAAGTCAGCAAATGAGCAATATAATGGCTTATTGGAAGATGCAACACCGTAGCTTCGAAAACTGGGACTGATTAAAAATTGTTCAATATCCGCAAGAGGTAGGCTAACCGTTTACGTTACTTATTTTGAAAGGAGTCAGGAAATGTGATGTGTAATTGCATAAAATGCATGAGGAATACCATCTTAGTGAGAGAAGTGGAATAAAGATGCCGTTGAAATAGCAATCAAAAAACCCTCTGCATCTTTATATTTTGTTTCAGTACTTACACCTTTACAGTAGTTGCAGAATCATTTTTCTTTTGGCTACTTATCATTTCATAGGCCTAATGACACTGCCAATTAACAAATCAATTGGAAAACAGCTTTGTGACTGCGTGCTATTTTTAGAGGATTATTCGGAGCTACACAAATACTTATCTCTGCTTAGGTGCATTATTTAGGTCAAAGGTTTATCAAGTTTCGCTTTAAGAAACCCTGGAAAATGATAAGCGGGCATAAATTAGTAACATTCACAAAAAAACCTGATGAAATCACTCGAAACGTTGAATGGTGTTATAGGTTTGGACAACTTAGAGATCATTTCAGATACATTATTTTTGATTTTCATTCTAGGATAAGATGATCATCAATTTCTTATTCATAGCAAACTATTAATTGCAATGAAAATGAATTATTGATTGTCATCATTATCAATGATGACGGCACCACGATGTTTAGAGTTTATGATAATTAAATATAGGCTACACAGATGCAACACTCAACAGAGTTTGTAGTGCAATAGTTTTGAGGAATGAGTACGCTTCATTCGTTTCTAAAAATCTCAATAGAAATAAAAATGTGTCTTTGAATTCTTAAAATCTACTTAGATCGTTGTCTGACCAAGCAGGTGAATTGACAATTGACACGCAATCAGTTTTCATTCCAGTCCTATTATAGCTCAAAACGGAAAAGTCGAATTATGACTAACTAGATAAAATGACTATAATGACATTTTATGAAAAAATATATGTATATTCAAAAACTAAAAGGACATTTTTGCCCTTTTCTCTGGTCCTCTCAAATCGTTATGCAGAGAGAAAGAACAAAGAAAATTCCTTCATGGAATCCATTCCTAAATTCCCCATGTTTTGTAATTTTGCATTTGTTTTACTATATCTTATTGTGGAAGAAAGGGCTCCTAGGCCAAACATTAACACTCATTCCTAAATTCCACATAATTATTCCATATCAATCTACAATCAAGTATATGGGGTCTGTGATAGATAAAGACTGCACCATCGACAAAGAAGTCAATAAAAGGATCCAAGCGGCTTGAGGAAGCTGGAGAAGATTAACAGGGGTACTGTATGACAAGAAGATGCCGACAAATACAAAAGCAAAGGTCTACACAACCATGGTGCGACCAGTGATGCTGTATGGAAGCGAGTGCTGGGCAGTCAACGAGAAAAATTGCTAAAAGATCGCCACAACAGAGATGCGCATGTTGCGAAGCATCCTCGGAGTAACAAGAAAAGATAGAATAAGAAGTGAAGACATTCGCGGAGCACTCGGGATTCATCCGATTGATGGGATCATGCGGTGGCACAGGCTGAGGTGGTACGGGCACGTGGTACGTAGACCTCGCGAACACCAGACCCGGCTAGCGTTGGAAATGTCTGTACCAGGGCCAAGAAACAGAGGGCGACCAAAGAAGACGTGGGAGCGCCAAGTGATGGAGGACATTAAGATCATTGGAGCCTCAACCGTGGATGCATTAGACCGCTCGGGATGGAAGAGGAAAATTAGGCCGCCCCCTTCACTGGGATAAGGCCTTTCAAGGTGAGCAAGGTGAACTACAATCTATAGGCCTACTATAAACATGTGACCTATTATTTCCATGTTACTTCTAATGACTTGCTCTATAGAGCACTTCAATTTTTTTAAATGGCATGTTAGCAGAATTTCATTCTATAATGCATCCGAAGAAAGGAGAGCTCATAAGTAAAAGTCGCGTTTTCAATTCAAATTTCGTTATACGTATACATGGGATGTGCATAGCTTTCTATACCAATAGACAGTCTCGAGCTGTCTGAATAGTAAATTAGTGTCCTTGGGTTCTGCCTCTTATCTTTGTCTTCGGCATGAACATGACCACTAAAAAACCTTCTAGAGCAAAGTTGCTGGAATTAATGATTTTTCATCACTTTATAATTTCAGGAAAGGATGAGGAATACGTTGAATGATAATGATGATGATAAGCAATTCATTCCGTAAAATTTGACAATCGGTTTCACAGAAAATGCTCTCCATTGCTTCGAGAGGCGCTAACGGAATATAAGACTAATTCTCCCGCATATTTGTAAATGTGAATTGTTAAACATTGTACACTCACTTGTTGTCATGTGTTCTTTACAGGTGCTAATGTAGTCATCCTCGTCACTCATAATAAATTTCATGTCTTCAATAGCACCCTGAAATAGAAATTCATAGAAACATGATGATGAGTTGCTCTAATAGACATCTCAAAGTTGTCAGAAATATGACAGTGCCGTTCATATCTTATACATGCATACTGTGTACGTATAGTAGTCTCCTTTTTTTCTGCGCTGCCACGCTCATTCGCAAGACTGTTTCCTTGTTATAAAAAAATTAATAGCTTAACAATTCATAAATTCATTACTTCATTTGCATTGTCTCATGAGGAACCGTAGCCAATCATAGCCAGTCTTCTTGTATTGATTTTTCATTTCACCAAGTCTGTATACTGATTTCATCCTTGTTACATTGATTGTTGTCAGAGATAAAGGTGGCTTACATGCTGAAGCATGTCTTTGAATAAACTGTCTGTCAAAAGCTTGCGGCTTATAGCTGTCAATAGTGCACTCAAACAAATTATTTAATACAGTGATATCCGATTTTTTATTCAACAGTTCTCGACCGATTGGTTCACCGGCCTATGGGCGAAAGTCCTTGTCCAGGGCCCACCCCAGCCATATGTGTCTAGAGGCCGATGGGCTTCATCACATTGGCCCTGTCTATTTTGCGCGTGTAAAATTCACATGAGCGCATTTTAGACTGCAAATTATCAGAAATAGACAAACGTTGATGCATCAGTGCTTCCTTCTCTAAGCAAGTGCTCATTTTTCATATATTTTTCAGTTTGTCCCATTGAATTTACTGTTTATGTACCATGAACCGCAGATGCAATCATAACCATGCATTTATGTGAAAATTGATAATGACGCGTCGAGGCACTTAGCGGCACCTCTATGGTCTTCCTCAGCACCAAAGTACACGGCTCATCATTTTCAGAATCACCGTACAAAATTTATTTTGCACTGTGTGAAATCAAATTTTGTTGACGTATACATACTCTTTCTAAAGATGATTCCTTTGCATGCTATGTCGATGATCTATTAGTACCACTTAATTAATTACTTTCAGACCCATTGTTTTTCTGAGAAACTAAGACAGGGTCAGTAATATAATATAATTCATAAAGCATGTAATAAATATTAACTTATGATTGGATAGATTGAGGACGAATGTGTTAATATGATAGCTTATACACAAATATTGAAACTGTAGAGAAAATCACTCGTAAAATTTGATTTGACTTTCGTCAGGAAGTTTTTAAAATTATTCAATATCTTGTAGAAGCTATATCCAAGAAAATGTAGAATATAATCAAGTCACAGCGGACTAGATAAGCATTGACAACGTATTTGGAATACCCACTTCTTAAATGTTCATGAGAGGCAAAGATGGAGACAGAGTAGTAAAGCAATAGGTTCCCATAAAAAATATAGATTCTTACTAAAATGCATTTATGAAATCGGACAAGTGTAGGGAAGAGGATTATTTCCGAAACATTTTAGAGGATTTTCAGAACTTCACAACTTTACTTTTTACAAATGTTTTATGTTTTTGTACTTTATTTTTCACTACGTGGCCAATATGTAATTTAAATAAAAATATCACACTTACCGAAAAATAAGTATTTGTCTTGTATTCTCCTCTTTGACCAAGCCATATACCGTCACTTTTTATCAAATCCGTGAATGGTAAGACATAAGGCAATGTACGAACATAAACCTTTCCACAGTCGACAAAAAGGGTTAATCGCAATCCACTTGAAGAAAACGCAATTTGATGCCACTGCCCATCAGCTAATTCGTAAGGGAAGTGCTCCGTGTACATTCGACTGCTATGAAGATTTATTAGGTAAGTGAATCGCAGCTCGCGCTTTTTCCAGACACTTTGAATATCCAACAGCCTTCAATGGAATGAATAAGTCACTGAAAATTAATAGTTTTTGTTGAATGGTATTATGTATTCTATGCTACTCATTGCTTTCTGATATAAAAGGGAACGGATGAATTAATCTTAAACGACATATTCTATTTAAAGCTATCTATTATAGGTGAAGAACACTTCACAGCTATTCAACGACCGGAAATCTGTATAAATAGTACACAAACTCAAAACGTTTATTTAAAAATTCAGATAGCACCACAAAGCAATAACACTAACACTGAATATCAATCTTCTTGTGGTAGATAATATTTTACTCTAAAAATATGAAAATTAAACATTCTTGAAATATCTGGTCATAGTATCAACATTTCAGTGTCGATTCAAAATTTTTATTTTATCAGCCGCCAATGCAACAAAATGCAAAATTCTAACTGCTTGATTATATTTTCGAAATATGTGATTATGTACACGAATGCGCAATGTAACTTCTGAAAGTGGCAACGCATCGAAACATGTACTTTTAGTCATGAAAGGAAATTCCCACGTTTTAATAATATTTTATGATGTTGATTGTGTAGAGGTTATCAAAATTATGTAAAGATAATATTCAAGACTATATTCAATTTATCGGGAAATAAAATTTGCTTGGAAAAAGTTCATTGTCTTGTTAGGAAAGAAGCGGATTGTGCGAAAAAGTTTTATGACAAAACGCATGACGTTGCTACTTTTTTGAAACAGCAATAATAATGTTTGAAGTCATGGCCTTTGTTTGCCAGTAAGCTGCATTTCTTGTATAAGAGTAGTACATTGGGATAATAATCATGCCTATGGGCCTTAAATTGAAATAACAGTAAACATGGACTTCTATCCGTACAGCGGATGACCAAGTGTTTTTCTCTAAACATTGCCGTAGCATCGATAAGACGGATGTTGAGTTGTACTAAGTATTTGGTCTCCTTAATAAATCATTGAGCACGTATTATAGGTAATCAACGAAGTAAATGTATTGCAAGTAAATCATTGAATCCATTGTACATATATGGTGCTCTAGAACACACTAATCGATAGATTCGGATTGGCACCGATAGACACTTGATCACAATGTGAACCTTAACATGTAACGTTTCGCTGCAACAGTTAAACAAAATAACAGCGCAAATAAGTAAAACTGCATGTTCTATATGCTTGACTTGTATGTACCCGTTGTTTTTATCCCATGAAGCAGACTATGTAGAGCCCAGTGCCCTAGTCATCCCCTGAACATTATCGTCAACGTTGAATCCAGCAGGTACTCCAGTCGACTTGGGAACAATAGCCGCAAAGTGATGTCGAAGACCAGCCATTACGGCAGCTCATTTATCAAATACGCTTGACGTGTACTTCTTACCTATTGTGATGTAATGCAATATCCGATTATGTCTGATATGCAATAAAGCTATTGTTATCATTATATAGTCTAGGACTTAAATCACGAAATCATTCTTATTTACATTTAACCAAATATGTTGCTCAAGTGAAGTTTAAACGTGTTGCAAAGATTATTTTGACTCCCGGGACCATCATTGTACTTTTGTTCAATTCTCAAGGGGTTAAAAGCATAGATCAGGCATCATAGACTTTATCAATGTAATTTTTTCAATTTATTTTAGCGCAAAGTAGACCAATGAAGTGTCCCCTATCCAGAGAGTTTTATTATGAACCATTTCTACAAGCTTTCTACAATGCAACAAAAATGAAAAAAGATTCTCTTACCGTTTGCCGCTCTGTTGCAAAGCTGCTAGTAATGTTCCTTGTCCTTGTTTGTCTTGACGCAATGTAACGACGAAAATAAATTCACGACCGCTTACAATATCTTTGATCAATTCTTCTTTCATTTTGTCTGATACTTTGTATCTTCTCCGGGATTCTGCAAAATATTCGTACACCTCTGAGCTGGACACTTGCGGAACTGGAACATGCAATATAATGAAATAACTAATTCGTTTTCACAATGCATGTAGCGTCATATAATGCATGTACAATGAATGTAGCGGTCTACAGAAAGCCTTAAACCAAGAGAACAAAAATACGTAGGACATTGCAATAAATATAGCGATTGATAGCAAAAGTCTGGCGTACTACACGGGGAAAAGCTGCATAGAGAAGAATAATTCTAACCTTCATTTCCGTATTTAACTTTTTCAACTTGGTCCGCGAGCTACTGACACTTTCTTCCTAAATTCGCGCACAAAGGGCTTAATAGCATGGATTTGTAGATCTTGAAACGCTGAATACAAAAATCAAATTCTTGAGTGTCACAGTCAGTCGCTTTCTGTTATAGGCAAGGTTGAAGGATTCCCATTAGAATCCAATGGTAAAATTCAAGAAATATCTATGGATTGTGAAACACATTTTCTACATTTTCTTTTGCAGAAAAGAAGCTATTCATCAGAATGCAATGATATTTGAAGCATGATTGAGTTCAGATCATAAACGTCAATATAAAAGTTGAAGTGAGTCACATGATTCAGTATCTGATGTTTGAAAGTCTGTACAAAATGAGTAAAATCGCCAAAATTAAGTCAAAACATAAAATTCACTCATTTTGTAGAGGCTCTCAGACATTAAATGCTGAATCATGTGACTCACATCAACTTTTATATTGACATTTATGATCTGAGCTCAATCATGTTTCAAATATCATTGCATTCTGATAAATAGCTTCTTTTCTGCAAAAGAAAATGTATGAAAATTGTCAAGTGTTTCACAATCCATAGATATTTCATGACCATTTCTTTTTACCATTGGATTCCAATGGGAATCCTTCAACCTTACTTATAACAGAAAGCGACTGACTGTGACACTTAAGAACTTGATTTTTATATTCAGCGTTTCGAGATCTCCAAATTCATGCTATTAAGCCCTTTGTGCGCGAATTTAGGAAGACGGTGTCAGTAGCTCCGTCCTAACTGATGAAATATCAACCGCTCATGTCAATGTAAATCCTAGTTTTTCACAATGATTCTACATGTGGTATTTTATTTCATAAGTCCATTGCAGCCCCTTCAGATCTCAAGAGCTGTAGAAATTAATTTTCAAATCGAGGAAAGGTACTGGAAAAGCATTTGTATTTTCAGCATTGACTTGCAGATTAGAAATGATGGCACTGACTGAGCAGCAGCAAAAGACGATGGAAGTGTGTTAAGACAACTGGATACGACGCGTCTGTGGTGCAAGGTTACTCAAGAAACGAAGAATGGCGGAGCTGCACGGGAGAAAGTAAGATTGAAGAGAAAATTGACACAGAAAATGGTAGAAAGAGACTGAGGTGGGCAGGGCATGTGGTAATGATGGAAGACGAATAGGTAGTGAAACAAGTCGAAGAGATGGATGAAACGATGACAAGAGGAAAGTGACGACGAAGGATTCGCTGCAAGGACTGTAACAAGAGACATGGCAGACACAGAGGAAGCCTGGAGAAGGAGAAGGACCAATTGAAATGGCGATAAATTGTCAAGGACGCGGCAAACGGTGTGATGGAGAAGGCAAGAAGTGTCTAAGCCATTGCACTGTACTGTATATGAATATCGTGCACGATAATCATATATCCATGTTGCTATTTTTTTAGGTGAATGACATTCCCCTATCCTTTTTCAGAGAAAATGGGGTTGCTAGAATATATAGACAAATGTGACAATTTATCTTAGAATAACATGACACTATTCAAGACTGTTACATTGAACAGGCTGAAGCTTAGAATAATAGATTCCGTGGAATCTTGCAATAATAGACGTTTGGAATGGAGGACATGATGTTCTGCCGCCTAGGCGCGCTTGTTTTAAAGCACCGTGTAAATTCCTGTCTGTTGTCTGCAATTCCTCATTTCTCTACTCAGAGAGGTGACAAAATAGACCACGTTTTCGCCAAGCTGGGTGCGGAATTTCATCTGGTTGCCATCTTGATTGGCCACCAATTGATGCACTTATATTGAATGCATGTACACCACTATGCCAGGTCTATGTAGTACTGGATAAAATAAACAATCAAAAGTTTGAAATTTCATGATTTTCTGATTTCTTTATATCTTATATGTTTTCAGCAATGTAAGGAAATTTGAGATCAAAATGTAAATAAAAACTGAACCATGAAAACCGTTGAAAATTGTTTGGTGTAAAATTTCAAACTCGCCGCAATAAAATAGTCAAAACCATTTTTCAATGACTTTGAAATTCTGACACTAGCGATGACAGATATGTGGTGTGCTGCCTGTTTATTTTATTTAAACTAAAACTTAAACAGGTTCACGTTTCAGCCAGACAGCGGAATGCAAACAAAAAATAGAAAAATAGCAGCCATAATATAGCTTGCGAAACGCAATATAGCACGAAATGTAATTGCAATTGATGCGTGTATATTTAAAGAATTTTGCCTAAAATACAGGGGATGCTTTTGTCGCTTTTATTGCTGTAAACTCGAATGAGTGCACGCTATCAGCTGGTGATATTGGTCATGATTGATGTAATTTCAGCATCCATGCTTCTTGTTAAAGGAAGATCATGAAAATTCAATACTACTCTTCGACCGGTTGCGAATGAATAGTGTGATTGGCTGTAACTCTCTCTATCCTTTCATGGCAACAAATAGGCAATACCGGTATATTGAAGAGGTACATCCTCGCTGAAGTATTGTAATTGATGAGTTGTGACGAAATTTTCAAGTCTGTCAAATTATTCATCCTTTACATGACTGTGCTCTGCAGTTTGGTACATTTCATTATAATGCAACAATATATTGCCGCACTTATCATCCGCTCTGTGCAATGCGTACCCGAATGTGAGGAGTCAATATTATGTAGACTTCTTCTGATTTGGCATTGTGTTCATGTAAACAGGCAACAGTGTGTCTGTTCAATTTTGATTAGTTATCAATCGAAGTCTACTTTTTGGGGGACAAAAAGTTAGTTCATCCACATGAATAAAATACAATTGTCCTGTAGCGGTAAATGGGGAACGTCTAAATGCCACAAATACAACACAAATACGTCACAAATACATTTCAGCTGCCACAGATACAGTACAAATGCATTTTCCCTGCCACAAATATAGCAGGATTGACACACAAGCAACAGATCCTGCAACAAACACATTGTTACAGTTAGAAATAGAAGCCATTATTGCCACAAGTACACTTAAACTAACATACATACAGTACAATCAATGCAAATTTGAATCACCTTGAAGATTTGAGTGTCGCCACATAAAACATAGGCTATACCGGTACTTTCAAGTTTGTACTCAAACTGCAGAAATCATGCCTATGTGCAAATTTTTATTGCTGCATTACCACAAAAGCGCAGTTGAGATCAGCCGAAACAGGGTCGGCAATGAAAGAGTCTCATGACTACAGTATGCAAAAAATCACGCTCATTCAGTTATTCTTTTAACACAATATTCTTTCAAATGCACATGTATTTCTTCTATTTCTAACAGCAAAAATGTATTTGTGGCAGGATTTGATGCTTCTGTGTCAATCCTGCTGTATCTGTGGCAGGGAAAATGCATTTGTGCTGTATTTGTGGTGGCTGAAATGCATTTGTGTTGTATCTGTGGTATTTAGACGCGCCCCACTAAATGTTCGTGAGCATTTCTATCCATATTCTATCATTCGCTATTTTTCAATCAATGGTCAATCAATATACTCTGTCAGCATTGCATTCAACTGTGCTGCATGTTGGCTTCTAACTTTCAAGAGAAGACCAGCTTTCAATTCTTAGCTGGTCGTAAGCTCTATGCTAACTGATCATATCAACCATGTCATTTCTGTATTATGTCAATTGTATTGCCTTCAACAGTTAAGTGATGAATATCAGTTTCAGCTCTCGTCCAAGTCAATATCTGTCCAGCTCCTCTTGTCAGTAAGTCCAGACAATTTTCTATGCACTGTTATTTCCTTGAATAGCAAGTCGCATTAGTCAAGGGATGTTAATTAAACGGTGAATAATGTTTTGTGTGGTCTATCATCAGCTGGACCAACTGTTCTAGATATTATAAGAAGCTCATAATATCTAAAGCTAATCGTATCGTCCAGATTTGGCATGGAATTTTAGACTTAAATTGTCTATCGGTGGACATTATCTTACCTTCCAGGAAATTTAGCACGCTGCAACCTCTTTAAATATTTCAATTAGTTTTCCTGTCCGGAATCCATGTTAAAGAGAATAGCAACTGCATAAACAGCTGATTCATCACTTTTAAAATGACATTTTAAAAACTCAAATTGTGTCCAATGACACATTGCACTTAAATTTCAACATAAACAGCAGAAGCTGTTATGTTGTCTATTTTCAAAACGTACTATACTGAAACAACGTTTCTATCGCATTCCTCTTGCCTAGAACTTTTGATCAATTTCAACACACTCAGTCAGAAGAAAATTCTTTAATTCAAAAACTTGTATATATATATATATATATATAAAGAGTTGAACTCAGTGTGAGTAACATGTCATTGTCTATTCTTTTATTGCTTTTAGCTTCTCATTCTGCGCCACTTTGTGTCACAGTGAAAGAAGAATATACGTAGGCACAATCATGATAAGTAATTTAAGGGACTTTAATGCCACCTTCGCTGTGGCCTTGTGATATAGTGTCCGCTTTGCGTCCATCCGGTAAGCATTGGTTCTACTCTTGGTCGGGTCAAACCAAATAATTCTAAATAGGCGCAATCTGACTTCTTGCGCAGCACCCAGCACAAAAGAATGAAAATGGGATAGATAAATCTCGGCCACATGGAAGAAGAGCGTCAGTCAAACCTACTTGCAAGCATAAAGAAGGTCGATTTATTTATATATTTTTTAAATAAGATAGTTCGTTGATGAGCATAGTACCAATGCATTAGTTTGACATCTTCAATTTGACATTTTTCAAAAGCGTAACGCTTTAGTTTAATTCTCAATTACAAATGCTTCAAAATGGCTAGCTGCAGTTTTGGCGATGAGGACAGTGTTAGTAAATCTGTGTCACGTGATAGCATATTCGCACAGGTGAATTTAGGCTATTAATACTGCCGAACTATTTTGCTGTTTAATAGAGAAGTCATCTGATAGGCTACAGCTTCGCAATGGCTTCATCGAAAAGGTCAACTATTCCATGTATTTATCTGAAAAAATTATGTGCGATGCCAGGTATGCAATGACATCATTTGGTTACTGTCACTGTTACGTAGATTGTCTGCGATATGTGAAATGATGGAAAATCAAACAGTCAAAGTGCCTAGCGCACCTTCTGCTGCGTGGTGAGCATATTGATGAGCATTGCAGCAGGTGGCTAACCTTCTGGTAACAATAAACTGCTTTGATCTGTTACTCAATTCAGAAAAATGAAAATGGGCAGGAGAATGTCAATTTGCTAGAGTAGAGATCCTAATGAGGTGCAGCTGATGTCCTTCATGACTGTCAGATCTGAACTTATTATTCTCAAATCAATGACTATTCGATTTATCCTTAAAGTAAGCAATCACTACAATCGAGCCGCAGAAAAAATGGCGATACTTCTTCAGGTGCAATTATACTAATATATTAGTAGTGAAGTGATATACAATATAACATGTATAGTGAAGGACATTCCCGATATTTCACTTGCTAGACTTTATCATGGAAAATGAAATTGTGACATATAGCTGTCACAAGCTTGTAGTAGGCTGAATCAAGCGAAGACCAGGTCGTTGAGCACTGTCATTTGTATAGAAATGCACTCTATAACATTAAAAGACTAGAACGGAAATGAACATTGAAAGCTGTACGTCGGATACATTCGCCGTCATAACAGCCGTGCCTAAAAGATAGAGGCTTCTAATGGGTGATAGCGGTTAGCCGCCGTTGCTTTGTTCGTGAAATTTGTAATGATGCACGGCTATTCAATATAATGTCAAGTCATTTCAATGAAATTACTTACAATACATCGCCTTACTGCAAAACACTACAACTGCAAGCTTCACCAAGCTGATTCATTTGATTTTTTTAATTATTTTCTCATTAACCTGCTACCATTTTCCGTTTATGAAACATGATGTTACTATAGCTTGCATATTCTTCGCAAATGACATTGCCTATATGTGAATTTTATTCTATGGCATGATACTTGCTGTCTATAATATTGCCTTGATTTCACTATGGAGAATTTAATTGCAAAAGAAGAAAGAATGCCCATCGAAATTTTGAAAATTCAATTTATTTTCACTTGAACTATTACTATTCTTTAATTCCGATTGCTAAGTATGAATGCATGGTCTCGAAGAATGCAGAGTGAAAGTAATTTCCTAAATCTTGATACAGACCTAGATTTTAAAGTTGTTTTCCTAATTGTGCTGCAAACACAAAATAAGAAATATACCTGTCAAAAGCAGCTCAACGCTGCCAGGTTTAACCTAAAAACTGGGCGATTTTCAACATCATTTACTACATACGGCGGTTTTGAGGTGCACTCACCTGTAAAGAGATAGGCCGTCGTATTTTCTTGTCTCGACCTGGTAGGTATCATTTCTGTCTGCTTGGCCACATCATCTAAGAGATCATACTCCTTCAAAGCTGAAAGTAGATGAGAAAATTGAATTGAACTCATTTTCCGTTAGACCATGCAAGGGATGCGAGATAATGCTTTCGAAACTGTTGGGGATCTAATCGAAAGTAACTCTGTTGCTTGCTTTTATTGCAATGTTCACTGGAGTGGGACTGTTTTGGAATCCTTGCTTCTCCTCCGCAACCTAATCCATAACGGGATCTGAGGCGCATCCGGAGGCCGATTTGGGACCCTCTCTGACTTCTGAAGAATAGCTCCGAATCATTTGAAATTCATGAAGCAACCTATGTCGTGTGTGAACTTTCTGATGGTAGTATTCCTTTACTTCGCTTATCTTCGTACTCAAAATAGCAAATCAAATTGAAAATCACCAAATTTGACCGATTTGTTTTGAAATTTTTGAAATCTTGCCGAATTTTGGCATAAATCACATTAATAATTTGAGATTTGCAATTAGCAAGTTAGTGAAATTTCGACGGATATTCATTAAGTATCTCTTTAGACACACTACTGGCAAATCGCCTAAGTTAGTGCGCCTGAAAAAATTAATAATTGCTGCTTTTTGTAAATACAAGGGTAAATAGAATTCTCAGGTCTGCTTCCATTTTTCAACTGAGGATGCAACTCAATATTTAATAATTATATTTGCATTAATAATTGTTCTTCACAACTAATTTTTCATTTGGTGTGCTTTATAGTTGTTCTTAATCACAAATAATACTGATAAGATTAATTTGCGAGTAGAAAACACTTCAAAATACAAATGAAAAGTGGAAAATTCTACTTCGAAAGGAGCCATTCCAATGCATCTGTACATGAAAATAGACAACTAGCAAATGATTAAATGATAAGAAAAATGCACAGAAGGGACTATTTAAAATCCCGTTATTAAACGTTTTATAAATTAGTAGCTTATTTACATAACATTTGAATTTCCAATACTTTGTGCGATGTTCATACTAGAGACTATGATATGATTCTTCGACTCACATGATCAGAATACTACATGCACTCATATTGAAGATTGAGGCTGTTTGGTGAAAGTTATAGCACAGAATGTGTTGCAACAAACTGGAAATTTTCAGATTTTCAAAATAAACAATTTATAAATAAGAAGTCAGAGGCTTGGCATTCCAGTCGGTTATATCCAGCGATTCTTGCCAAAAGAATAGGGTACAGAAACAGAGTTGGACTGGCTAATTCTTACGAGGACCACAGCACAAATGCGACATATTGGCGTCGACCCCCCCCCCCGCTTGCATAGGGTTAAGCGGAGTTTAAGTAGGTTAGTGGATTTTAGCATAGTTTATACTTTAAAAGCAATAATAATTTCGAAAATATTTTTCAAACGTAACCTGCTGAACTTTGCACACTTTGAATCTGTGACTGAGCAAAGCCTTTGATCTCTTCGTGCACCATGTAGATATAAATGATGCATAGATCTATACGGGTGCTATTATGCAGCACATGTATTCCCACTAATCAGAAGTATGTCATAAATAGAATGATGCACTTTCATACTGCGGAATTAAACAGATTGCCTGGAAGCTTCACATCACCCGAAAGGTCGCAAATATGGACGGGTACCTATGCGGAATGATTCGAGCAAATGTAAATTGAGTCACATGCATGCAAGTTGCAACATTCCAAGTGCGAATCCCAGTGCTTGGATTGTTGAAGTCTGAGGACAATTGATTTTTACCCAAGAAGCTACTCATTGATAGGGTCGGACTTTTGGGGTGAGCGATTTCTGGATAAAGGCTAGTACGGGTATAAACGGGGCGCGAGAGTACAAGGATACCGAATAAAATCGCTGCTGCATGTCACTCAATGGTGCAAATAATACAATGTTGTTGCTCTAGTGTATGCAGGAATGTCTGCCTTTAAAACTATGCGGTTGAAAAATAAATTTGAATAGAGTTGCATTGTCTAACGCTGACATGCTTGAAGTACACATTGATTAAAGTTAAGTGAAATGTTACAATGAATGAAATTAAATTTATTTGTATTATTTTGAGAATAAGGTTCCAAAATTTCCATTTATTTGCATTTTGTCACAGTGTCCTATTTCTATTTCGAAACAAGACAATTACTGCATGATATGAAAAATATGATATACATGGTTGATGAGTGAATGAATGCTACAACTTGAGCATCAAAGCAAAAGTAAACATAGCGGCACATTTTATGATTGAAAATTTGTTGACAGATGAGCAAAATTGAAGCTGTTGAGTACGATACTCAAATAGTTGACCAGATTAGTGTCGATTTTATCTAATTGCACGTCACTTCAAAGTCAAACTACCAATAATCCCGAGAGCAAGGGGGACTTCTATAAATCAACACGGCGTGCATACTTACAGTTATTCAAATAAAACATGTGTTAAGATAGTATCAATTAATGATATAAAAAATCTGTTTTTAATTATTTAAATTGTAAATGAAAAAATTTAAGTTTTTAACTAAGAAATTGCTTTCACTTCTGATTCGTTGTTCTCACGCTCAGATTTGTAGCTTGAAGCTTTGTGCACTGCTAAAGGAGGACTGCCACAGGCGGAGTCAGTAGCACTGCCGAGAATGGCGGGTGGGGATGTGGGCGAATGTGGTCTTTTCCCATCGTAATGTGGAATTCTAAGAAAATGTAAAGAATTCAAGGAAAGTGTTCAATTTTGAAATAATTTCCAATCATGTGGTTATTTTATACAGGTTAATATCAATTATATTCCACAGTCATGTAAGCATGTGACGCATCAGTTGATTACTAGTACATAATTGTTTCTGAAGCTGTTAATCAGCTAGGCCTAAGCTACGAGTAGTAGCACACTTAATCTTTAGCAACATTACCTGAAACTGTTTCATATTGATCAAATTGAGATGATATCAACCCTGGTCGGTCTATATATTTTAGGATTATTGACTGCTTAGACAGTGGGCTTACTAATGCGGGAAATACCTTATGTGACTTGATTAGGATCCCCTTACATAGATACGACAACATAGGATTCTTCAGTTTTGTGCATATCTTAATTTGAATTTTTGGTTAGCATTTCGTCATTTCTTATGCTACATTTTCGTTTTTGGATTGTAAAATAAAGATAATACATTAATTAAAGATTTTCCCTTCTCCTGACATTTTAGATCGGATAGATTCTATGTATGTGCTAATAATCTTACTCTACATCTATACATCAGGATATAGATATCAAAAATTTTAGAATTAATTGCATTTATGCGCCAATCTTCTTCCCACTTCTATACCTACTTCCACTCCCATATCTATCTATATCCACTTCTTCTAACATTTCTTAGGGCATTTGTTTAACTTTGCATTCCATCTGTTCCGGGATCTTCACATTCTTTAATAGTGTCGTGCTTGAAAGCAATATTCCTAAATAAATCAATAACATATTTATCACTATTTCATTTCATTCCAGTTTACATTAACATTACACGATTTAATCAAATATACTGGAGAGAGTAGTTTTCCTCCTATTAACGGGTCAAATCCAGCTTTGACACTTCATGACTTTTGCATAGCTTGTTCAATTGCAGAATTGTCATGAGTACCACAGCCTTATTTCGGAATTCCTGACTACGGCAAGATTGGACCCTGGGTTTTGGGTCGACCTTGGGTAAGTGATACAAAACTTCGGTCGCTGCACAATTAATGCTGCACACAAATCAGTTATAAAATTGATATTTTGAGTTGAATCTTAGGAGAACTACATGATAAGAGCATAAAGTTCTGATTTTTTAATCAAAATTCCACTCAATTCACAGAATATTTCAAAAATGAAACACTTGTGATGATTGGATGTTACATTTTGGGTTTGACAATGCCACGCATTGAAAGTTCGTACGTATTTGTTGTAAGGTTACATGTATTTTGCTGCATTTGAGCATATTGAATTTTCATAAATTTCATATATCTTATATCTTCGCATTCATCTTCATACCCTTTCTTTCTGCGATAGCCGACATTTATCCAAAAATGAATTCATTCGAATTTCGTATTCTAAATATGTTTAACCATGCATTCACTACGCAGCTGCCACTTATTTATTAAGTCTGTTTATGTATGTTTCTGAATGATAAAATAAAAACAATTACTCTGTTATGAGCAAAGTGCAATTCAATCATTATTAAATCAAAAATCTTCAATTAATCAGTTTGTCAGTGTAGGTTGAAGTAAAGGAAAGCTTTATAACATAATTGTAATGTAATTGGCATACCATACATTTGCCCAACCCTGACTACTACCGTGGGCGGTAGGACCTAACACTCTTCCATTCAGCTGAAACAGATGCTTGCTAATGTCCGTTTGTTTCGAACATGCCCTGACAATATAATATTAGATTAATGACTAGCAAAACTTGTCTCTAGTTGAGAAGCCCTTAGATTCCGCTCATAAACTTCTTGCCCTTTGTTTGTGCATTTGTCAATTTGTGAGTCTTGAGGCACAGGAATTAATACATGTTCTTGAATGTTAGATAGTTGGTTGTGCATTATCCAGTCTAGTATATTTGTTGAATGACATAGTGGATTTGGCGGATACAATCACTCTAAAAAGTAATTAGCGTCCTTTGTTTATCGCTAAAGTGCATTGAGTTTAGCATAATCAGCTTATCATTTTCAATTAAAGAAAGTATGAAAGAAAGGCAGAAACCGGTCCGGCCAGAGAGATGCCAATAAACACACAACCATTACCATTCCCCTTCAAGCATAGAAATAAACTGTTTGTCTGAAGTTCGCTAGAATGGAAATTGACTCAAGGTAGCGGCACATCCGGGGGAACTAAGTTGGGGCATGAAGAACCAATTAAAACATTCGATTTACTCATGTGACTGATTCTAACCCAATGATACAGACGTTGGCAGGTGCATAAGTGAAAATGCGTGCGATTTATGTGCCGTTATTGTGCATTGCATGAAGCTTAATTTCCATTCTAGAGGTTTTATTGTTGTCAATTTCTATGCCTTCAAGTTACCTTTTAAATTTTTGTTTATCGGTCGATCGGGTAGCTTAAGTTAGCTAACATTCTTCTTTACTTGTCCATGCTGTCCATGTAAAAGTGTTTATCATAGGAAAATCAAGGTCCAACACAAGCATCGAGGACTACTGCTAAAATATTTTCAATTAAGGAAGGCCTAACTTAAAGCAACATGATGCATCAATTTGCTTCCTAGGTAAAACTGTATTTCATTGACCTGGTCAGTTCGTCTCAGAAAGCACAGACTTCACTACTTGCTGAACACCTTACACATTAATTGCATCTGATGTAAATATCAACATGACTATGATTGTTTCTTGGGGAAGCAAGCAAACGATTAAGAATTCCTAAAATCCCAGAGCCTTGTTATGAATTCTGTAGAATACAATCGACGACAAAAAGTTTGCCCCACACTACGTTTTATACTAAAAACAGGTAGTTATTAAAAACACTTTACTTTAGGGCTCAAATTTAATCCCATAACTTTCCTAATGATGATTAATGATGCAAAACAAAAAGATAATTCACAAATATTTTATTAATATTTGGTAGATCCACCTTTACTAGCAATAATTGCTTCAACTCGTGAAGTCATTGACTCCACCAATTTTTTGCAAATCTCAGCAATTTCAGTGTCTCTTGCCCACACATTTAGGAAAGCGTTGATAAGTTCCTGCTTATTCTTGCATCCGCGAGTCTTGAGACGCCGTTTGATGATTGCCCACAAGTTCTCTATTGGATTAGCATCCGGTGAACTGGGAGGCCATGACAAAACTCGAACACCCTTCGTGTTGAAATGGACCATGCTTCGCTTACTGGTATGACACGGCGCATTATCCTGTTGTAGCCAGCCACTTCCATCTGATGACTCGAAGACATATGCGATATCTATGCTTGACCGTGTAGTATGTCAGGTTTACCATAGCTCATTCAATCTTCATAACTGTTCAAAATTATTGATTTTTTCATAGATATCTGCTTTTGTGTTATTGTTAACTTAATACATAAACAAGACGATAAGGTGATTTCAGCATTGATTTCGAAGCAATATGGCTCAAGCACATGACGATAAACGCCTGCAAATAATTACGTTGATGGAACATGGCGAATTGTCAATGCGAGAAATTGCACGGCGATTAAACTGTGATCACAAGACGGTCGGCAGAACGTGGCAGCGATACCAAGAATCCGGGGATTATCGAATGTGGGCGAATCGTACCAGAATCGTGGGCGACCGACGACATTTGATGAAAGACAATTACGACAAATCAAACGATTTGTGTCACAAGTCCAAGATCATCAGCTGCAAATCTATTAAACCAAGTTGGTGCTTCAGGAAACTGTAGTATAAGAACAATGCAACGCACTCTTAATACCATCGGTTGCAAAGCAATGAAGCCAAGACCATACCTGAACAATAGTCAAATCAAACGTCGACTGCAATGAGCTCGAGATCATCAACATTGGACAACTGATGACTGGAAACAAGTTTTATTTACTGATGAAACAGTTGTTGAACTACGGGATGACGCACCTCAATATGTTAGAGTTGTCGACGGTCATGAGTTGACCCCAGACCATTTCATTCGAACGACGAAGCATCCCACAAGTGTTATGGTATGGGGCTGCTTTAGCTGGCACGGACCCGGTCGTATCCATATTGTGGAGAGGAATATGAATTCCGAAGTTTATGTGCATGAGATCATCGATCGCAGAATTGTTCCCCAAATGGAGGAGTCTTTTCCAGATGGAAATGGCTGGCTACAACAGGATAATGCGCCGTGTCATACCAGTAAGCGAAGCATGGCCCATTTCAACACGAAGGGTGTTCGAGTTTTGTCATGGCCTCCCAGTTCACCGGATGCTAATCCAATAGAGAACTTGTGGGCAATCATCAAACGGCGTCTCAAGACTCGCGGATGCAAGAATAAGCAGGAACTTATCAACGCTTTCCTAAATGTGTGGGCAAGAGACACTGAAATTGCTGAGATTTGCAAAAAATTGGTGGAGTCAATGACTTCACGAGTTGAAGCAATTATTGCTAGTAAAGGTGGATCTACCAAATATTAATAAAATATTTGTGAATTATCTTTTTGTTTTGCATCATTAATCATCATTAGGAAAGTTATGGGATTAAATTTGAGCCCTAAAGTAAAGTGTTTTTAATAACTACATGTTTTTAGTACAAAACGTAGTGTGGGCAAACTTTTTGTCGTCGACTGTATATTTATTGACGACTATCAAAATTCAACATAAGCCCATCTATCTAATGAACATGTACGGGCCTTGCCAATTCGGATATCGTGAAAGCTCTTCAACTTGTCACGCAAATATAAAACTCCACAAGTTTGTGCCAAGAACTTCAGATCAGTCGAATATCTCTAGTGTTACGATGTTGAGTTATGACTTTGCAAGAGCATTTGATAAATTACATCATGGAAAATTGCTCGCATCTCTAGCGCTCAACGGTTTACCGTCTGGCTTCATTCGATGGCTGCGCAGTTATCTGGAAAGTCGTCAACAATATGTGTCGTTGAATGGAGTAGACAGTAGAGATGATTTCGTGATATCACGAGTCATTTTTTCGTGAATTCGTGAAAGGAGGCCTATTATTTCACGACAGTTCACGAAAACATACTATATTTTAAAAATTTTAAAGCACAAATATGAATGAATCTAAAATTAAAACGCACTCAAAATTTTGTGGTGGGAGACTCAGGATTTAAAAATTAAGTGTAACATGAAAGATCTATGCCGACTGAAATTAGACATTTCAGAAGCCATACAGATGTCGATCACTCTATCACTATTCACTACTGCAGTCTTTAAATTAGGAAACTCATCGATTGACAAAGTAGGTTAAACAGTTGCTAGCAGCACAGATTCAATCAGCATAGATATTCAGGCCTCTTCAGTTATCAATCAAACCCATCATTGAAGAGGTCCGTGCAATCGTGAGGCTCTATGGTCGGTGGCCCACGAAGAGCGATGTCCTACTTCAACCTGCGATGAGGATGCTGTGTGGAGAAGAAAAAGAGCTGAATCTTGTTCTGGATGCATCGAAGAGATGGAACTCCTTATGCGGCATGATAGCTCGATTCACTTGAGTACGTCCAGCAATCGAACGTCTACGACAGAGGAATGAAGAGGAATGGTTGCATCTGGTAATGATTGAACAGTGTCTCAAACCTGTGAAGCTGTGCGTCGAGGAGATTGGATCAGAAAGCTGCAATTTACTAGTTGGACGTGCAGCTATCCACTTATACTACTCGATGCAAATAGTCTCCATTAGCAAGCAGACTCAGAGATGCCCTTGATCTAAGGTTGGGTCAGCGTCAATCTCCTGTTTGGGCCGCACCAGTGACATGTACTAACAGACAACGTGCTCGGGATTCAAAAGGATTCAATGTCTTGCTGAGATTGATAAATGACACGGACCAGGGCGAAAGTGATTCAACTAAGGAAATCTTATCATATAATCACAAAAGTCAATGGCTCAAGAATTCGATGAGGGTATGGCAAAGACGTCATTCGTTGATGATAGTGTGGAGGGTAGTGCAGCGAATATTCTGAAACCTGAGACCGCTGCTTTTCGAGCAACCGAGAACACTCGCCAATTTGTATCGACTGCTTTGCACCATTCAAGCTGCATCATAGGTATGAGTGAGCGGCATTTTCATCTGCAGGAGAAATTTGCACCATAATTCGAAGTTCATTGTCGGTTGAAGAGTTATGCAGTATGCGTTTGTTAAAATCCTTTTAAAATAAGCACTGAGCGACTTTTCGTGTGCTGCAGGAATACCCATGCAATATTCAGTTAATGTTAGTAAGAGCAAATTATCATTGAAGCTATTTCTGATTTTGGACAGAAAATAAATACTGATTCATTTGCTACGAATATGAATTTGTTTTCTGAAGTAATAAAACATTTTTCTTATTTCGTGAAATTTTTGTGGAATGCTGATTTCGTGAATCGTGAATTTGTGAGTGTCGGCCCTAGTGGATAGTAATTCATTATGTACAGTGTCAGGTGTACCCCAAGGTTCGATGTTAGCACCACATCTGTTCGGAAGCTTTATGGGATCTTTAAAACCGGTTTTGTCATCAACATGCATCATTGAGTATGCTGACGACGTTATCTTTCTAATACCTGTCATGAAAGATTCAGATCCCAACTGTTGTGCCAACTACGAGATTCATAACTTTGAAAAGTGGACTGATATTAATGGTCTAGTTGTCAACATGACAAAATCAAAATATATATTCTTTGGTAAACCTACGGCAATCTCTCCAACTTTAAAGCTGCAAAATTGTTCGCAAATGATCTTCCTTCTGCTATTAGATACAGCAGTGATTTAAAATGGTCATCTCGTGTGCAAGGAATATGTAAAAAAAGCCAGTCAGAGAATTTATCAACTTCGGTTGCTTAAAAATGACTTATGGAGAATAATCTGATTTGTGTGTGCAAGAATTGTACAAGGTCCATTTTAGAATACAATTCACCTGTATTTGTTGGCATTAACTCTGAAGAAACCGTTCAGCCTGAAAGACTTCAAAATCGATGTCATAGATTGATATATATGAAAAGGATGTAAATGTTCTAGATTCTCAGCGCTAAACGTCTGTCGCAATGCTTGTGCAAACAAACTGTTCCTGAAGACAGGACGTCCGATCACTTGCTGCATCAGCATTTTCCAAAATTTTTTATTATTCATTCTTCGAAACAGATCCTGCCAGAGATTCATGCCAATCGACGTGCGATGTCTTTTTTGCCGCTCTGTATGAAGCAATTTAATGAGACAACTGAGTTGCTTCCTCTAATATTTTATGTTGTTTCCTTCCTTGAAAACATTTGGAAACTTTTTGTAATGATGATTTTCATTCATTGAATATAGACATTATATTTTTGTTATTATGTGAATGTAAACGTTATTCGAGACATGTAAATTAATACGCGTTAGTTTTTCCGAATCAACGTAATTGCTGATAACAGAACTTCAAGGTACCTTTTCGGATGGAACAATTAATGTCCACAAAGTAGATTATCAGCAAGATGCACTCGTAATTTGGCATAGACTTCATGCGTGAGGCATGATGCACGTATGATGCGCTCCAGTCCCCGTTTTTCACCGGAATTAACCTTATGTGCTTATCATAAATCCTCTTGTGTTTACGTTTGTCAGCGTCTAAAGTATTTTGTTTTGCATGTTAGCGGTACATCAAACAGATTTACGATGTACAAAATATCATACTTTTCTATTTTCACATACGTGATCTAAATTGGATAACTTGTCCCCAAAAAATGATGTCATACTCATTCAAAAGTCCATCACGGAATTCTTTTACTAGTAATTCAAAATGTTCAAGCATTGTCGACTAGATAGACATGCTGCAAATCTCATGCACGCATGTGATAGACTTCAATATCGCCCGTTTGTGTTTCAGTGTTTCAAGACTAGATCTTATTAATTGCGAGATGCCCAAATATAATTTGCAAAATGCAAATTAGTGATTGAAATATCTAAAAATCATCCCTTGTATTTAGATGTAATCAACTGTTGTAAAATGTCCAAATCTAATTTGCATATTATCTTTTAGTTATACTTTGCTTCCATAGGCATAGAGAGGCATATCTAATCGTTCAATAACCTTTGTTGGTCAGAACCTGCCATGAGGTGCAGATTTTAGGAACAGAAACTGCTGGTTGAAGCCACGTAGTTCCTCCCTATTGGCTACTTCAATAGCTATAAATTTAGTTTTGTCTGCTATGTGTAGGTCTATGTCTTCACTATCAAATTTGGATGGCATATCCCCGGTGGTTTTAGGTTTGCATTTTTGTCTTTGTATTATGAAAATAATCGCAGAAAATATCTGCCTGCTGTCGAGTAATCGCATCACAGTTTAAAATATAGCTCATTTGAAACATAGAGATTTTACTGATGTTCACACAGAATTAGATTCATCTGCGCGCGCTTCGGTCTCCTAGAAAGGAAGAATTGTATGTAACCTTAATATTGAAATGGCACATCACCGAATTAGAAAACTTGCTCCTTCTCGAATGGATAATTCGTGTATCGCTTGCTATTGGAAATGGCAAACAATAAGCTGTCAGCAGAGGACAGTAGAGCCAGTGAGAGAATGATGCGTGCGTGCTGTGATATCACTTCGCACACACCAAAACACACATCGATGCGTGGCTTCGATTCAGTGTATGCACTATACAGTGACAGGGACAGTGAACAATGCCGAGGAGAGGATCATCAAGTGAACTAATTTTCGTACGCCTGCTACTTTCATTAATAATGATCGGAAGGGCCAACATTATGGAGAAAACTTGTGGGCAATGATATGAATTCTTCGAATCTGAAGGAATTTTGGCAATCGAAGCACTTTGCTGGAACTCACATTAATCCGCAAGCGACGCACGACTTTTTTTCCTATCTCTGTAAGGTATTAGGAATTCCTTTTTGTCCACCTAATAGGTTCCTCAATGTGCTGTCCATTTCGTATTAATCACACTTCTAGCAAACCGAAGCAGATAAACAAAATATTTAATTCTGTGGATGTTCAACATGGTAAATTCCCAACTTGTACATGCCTGCTGATTCTCCACACCTTCTTAAAAAGTGTCTGATATTTCATCTGATTTCTTGTCTGTCATTATAATATCTTCAAATATCTACTGCGATTGTGGGGCATTACCAATTTATATCTGTGAATCAAATCGGGGATGCGAAGTCGGAGTCAGAGTCCTATCAAATGATATACGCCTATAACTAGACCCGAAATATAGTACAAACAAATTATTTACCCACATACATATAGCTGTCACTGTCTTGATGTTAACTTTCTCCGTCAAACAAAAGTACAGAGACATCAGTGCATCCAAAGCTTGTAATAGTTGGGGGAATGAACTGTGATGGTGAAAAAAGAATTGTATTTTCACACGGTGATTTATTAGAGAAGACAAGCCTTCCTAGTCTCGATCACACCTACGCACCAAAGGTCATATCAAAGACAAAAATGAAATGCCAGTTTGTTTGAGAACATTACCTCTTACACTCACGTTAATCGTGTGTGATGTCTCCTCCAAAGCACATATGAAAATCGAAAGTGCACTCATATTTTTTGTAGAAAGATGTGGGATTTTCCTGCCTAGCAGAGACTGGAGAAAAACCGTGTGCAGCACACATTAACAAGATGGGAGGAGCCGAGTCCTATGCATTGAACTTGGAACGACATTTGATAAGCTTTCATTGAAAATGAGTGATAATTGATACAGCAATGATCACTAATAATAGGTTCAGGTAAGCCTATATGATGTAGGTTACCAGATTTTTCAAAAAAACTAGGCTTTATATACTTGCCACCCGGAGTCGGAGTCTTAACAAAATAATAGGACTCCGCATCCCTGAATCAAATACATGTATTATGCAAATTATTCGCACATGTAATTATACATTGTAAATTGTGGATACCATTTACATCCACTTAACTAGTCAAATCCACACGATGAATAATAATAGAACTTTCAAAAACACAATTTTTGTGTCATGGGTATAATATTGATGCATTCACTGAAACTCGCTTAATTTTTTATGATGTACTACGAACAAAATAGTGACTCCGACTATTTCGACTACTCGACTACATCCGAAATTATCGATGCTTGGAGAATGACGCAATATTTGTCTTCTCAACAGCGCGATGCAGTCTGAGGACAATTCCAGTGCATGCATTGCTTACAGATACGAATGTTACCGACGGCGCTAGGAGTGACTCGCCTGTTGTTTGTCGTCTGCCCTTCCCTGCCAGCCAACCGCTGCTTCGGCAGAGCGTTCTTCTCCATGTTGAAGAAGATACTATGCAAAGACAAACCTTTTTAACATCAAATGTATTAAATTGCATTACTGTTTTGTACAACAAGCTGTAAATGGGTATACTGCGACAAAAGTTTGAAATAAATCGTTTTATTTGTCGTAAATTGAACCTTTTCACTTTTTGCCTGAATATGGAGATATAACTTTTGCTATATTTTAAGATTTTTAAATCTGAGTCACATTTTTAGTTTTAGATCATTTGGGTATATTTTAAGCTTCTATAGGTCATTTTTTCGATTTTTAGGGTCATAGAAAATTGCCCCAGCCATAAGTTATGAGCCATGAGCCATCGTTCGCAATTCATGTCAACATAATTCTCCATAAGCCACAAGTAACAAGCCAAGCATTAATAATAAATTATTAGCCATGTGTCATGTTAATACATTTTGTCATGACTGATAGTTTTTCTAATTTTTCATGAGCATAAAGAATTACGTGTTGTATCATAGTAAGAAACAAAGTATCTCTGCATGTTCAACAAGCGATACTGTGATGAAAGTGTGGTCTCTATAGCGTCGATTCTGTTGAAGATCATCGTCTGAGAATTCCCACCCGAGTGCCGCCTTGTGGTCTATGAGTTATGTCGCTTGGCTCATCCTGTGCGCCTTCGTAATCAAAGGTGGTTTATGGCTTATTGTGCATGCCAGGTCTCATTAAAACTTAAGTTTTGGTACTGTGTTTGCGGCTTATGGCTTGTGTACCTCCGGCCTATGTCATCTGCATGCACATGTACTGATTGCGTATTGCCGATAAACAACATAATGCCGTGATTTTGACATCAAATTGAAGTTTTGACATTTCTTCGCACGCCTAACTTTAATTCAATCTACACATCAGACATTGAGGTTTATGTGTTGCTGGGACATCTCACTTTGTTACTTCATTTCCGGCATTATTTCATCTCAGATTTTCACTTCAATAGCGAGACAATTTTTCATTCATCAAGCCTGATGACTTGTTAGATTTCATCGTTTTCATCACATCATTCTTATTCAATTACATCGAGATCATTTATATACACATCATGGATCAAGAAAATTGTTTGACTGATTATTATCAGATGTCATATTTCTCTCATGCCCTTCGCTAATCGCTTCTACTTGCGTGACATAATATTTTGAAGTTTGACAAATAATTTGTACTGCACCGTAACTTCGGCTTGTTTTCATGACTGACAAAAACGACTGACTTTGCCTAGGCATTCCTAAATGGTAACTTGTGAATCATGAATGTCAGTAAAGAGCTATTATCAAAGACGAATGTCAATGACGCTAGTAGTAAGCCCATCCCAAATTCAAGCACAAAATGTGAATTGATGAGTTATCTCCCCCTCCCCTCTGGAGAGAGGAAGGAAGTGGCCAAGGATGTGATGGGAGGAATGGGTCCGAGAGGAAGAAACGGGTCCCTCCCCCCTCTGGAGGGAAGGCAGGAGTTTTCCAGCTAAGAGTGGAATCTCGGAAGGGAGAAGGGGTGGAATGTGGGAAGGATGGAGTGAGGAAAGGGTGGATGTTGATGGTGTTGGGATGAGAAAAGTTGGAAATCGTCATGAAGGAGGGTTTGGATGTGAAAGTGGAGATCAGATCTGGAATCTACGTGAAATGTTGGATGGGGAAGGAAGGCGGCAGGAGTTTTCCTGGGAGGCAAGGGGTAGAATCTCTGAAAACGGCAGAGTTGGAAAAAGGCGGGGTGTGGTGGTTTTGGGATGAGAAAGTCCATTTTTCGTCATGAAGGAGTGAGTGCTCGGATGGGAAAATGGAGTGCAAATTCGGACGTTTTGGCCACTTTTGGGTCTAGGAACGTCTTCCCAACTCCATCGGAGAGGAGAAGTGCTGACCCCCCTCGGCAGCGATCTTCCAACTTTGGTTCCAGAGATGGTAGAAAGTCATGCAATAGCTCATTTGAAAGCTGAGAATGAGAAAAATGCAGTGGAAAGCTCAGTTTGGACTCATTTTCTTGGCTTGAGGGAGGAAAATGACAGGAAAACGTCAGAGTTGAAAAAGTCAGGTTTTGGATGTTTTGGGATGAGAAAGTCCATTTTTCGTCATGAAGGAGTGCTCGGATGGGATAATGGAGTGCAAATTCGGACGTTTTGGCCACTTTTGGGTCTAGGAACGTCTTCCCAACTCCATCGGAGAGAAGAAGTGCTGACCCCCCCCTCGGCAGCGATCTTCCAACTTTGGTTGTAGAGATCGTAGAAAGTCGTGCAATAGCTCATTTGACAGCTGGGAGTGAGACAAATTCAGTGGAAAACATGGCTTGTTCCACTCTGCCTTCGTTTAGAGGTGAGACGTTATTGAAATTTTGGACATTGACGAAAAAACGACAGAGTTAGAATGTTTACGAAAATCGCTCTAGCGGGTGAAGCAAGCCTCGGACGAGAAAACAGAGACCAGATTTGGAATTAGTGTGCCATGTTACACCTGAATGTCATTCATGCTATGTCTCCAAAGTGATAGGAAGAAAGATGACAGAAGCAGTAGAGTTTACGAATGAATTTTGTTCACTACGTTTTCATCGACAAAGTCTTCGTTGTGTGATTAGGGACTACATCATCTAATTTCATCATGAAAAGGCAGACTTAGAACTTGCTATCGCTAAAGGTTACTTCGTTTTCCAACAGCTCATGGACAGTTTGATAAATAAAGATGTGAAAGGACGATTAGTTGCAGAGATTGAATTTGAGAAAGTGACTGATGAACATGCAGGTGAGCGTGTAGTGTTTCATTTTGAATCCCTTCTGCAGAGACGATACATGATCCCAAAGATTTCTATAAGCGACACATGGCGACAATTGCATCTCGACTAGATTCATTTCATGAGCATGGATCCAACTTGCTCTTATGTCGCATAAAACACATTCATATTCAACTCAATGTTCTAAACTAGATTTGACTACAAGATTTGGGAAAAGCATTCATGAATCAGTCGTCTGCGTGCGTCCTTTTTCCCTGCCGCAACGAAGTCAGGGGAGAAACGGAGGTCTCTGATTGGCTCACATAGTGTCAAATGTGGATTCGTGGGAGACTATAAAGTCAGAGGTCTCCCAATTTACTCTTCATTTCATTCTCTTGATTTGGAAAGCGTGTGTGACTTGCTCAAGCCATTCTCCGTCTCAATTTTGTCTGATCAATCCTGTTTGCAAATATACAAGTGAGTGTCATGACTGTTTGGCCTAAACCTTACCAGCATTTTAGAAGAGAGACGCAGGAGATTGTGTGGCCAATGATTGTACAAGCTTATTTTGTTGAACCATCACCACCACCACCACCGCCTCCACCACCTAGACGCTTTACCTTTAAGTCTTTTAGGGAATTGAAACTCAATTCGGATCCTAAGCCCAAGACATTTATTTTACTGGACGATGACGAAGACTTAGACTTTGGTGATAAGCTTTAAATCCTGTGAACGCTCCAAAAGGTCCTCTTAAGGGTCACCTCAAATGTCACTGCTAAGCTAACAATTTTCTTTTCTCTGATGATCATGAATGTACTTAGTGGTATTCTGTCGTTACAGACTGCAATGGCCATGAATCTACTCCAACTGCTGCATCACTGAATCTTCAACATCTCGAGCTGTGGAATCCGAAAATTGAAAAAGTAATTCACGGCTATCCTACCTACAAACAACAAGTGCGCTACAACGGTGTTCGACTCTATCTTCAAACGCCGGCGGTATACGTACCAAAAGTGGATGCGCAAGGAAATCGTTGCGGTCAAAACCTGAGTATCGCTATTGATAATTGGTTGCGTCAGCAGCTTGACATTTTAGAAGACGTTGTGAGGCAAAAGGCTCTTATTCCTACTGAACTATTACAGTTGTGGCCAGAAAAGAAAACTTCTTATTATAAGCCATTGTAACGCGGCACTCGCTGCTATATTTTACAAAGCAAGTATTGTAAAGTCACTTCAGGAGTGACAGTTGAACAGTCAGTTGAAACAGAATTGTCATCGCTAGGTGCAGGCTTTTATTCCTTTGATATTGAGGTGCCTGCTGTTTATGTGGGACCTCATCAATCTGACGGTAATTTGATTTCTCTCAATTTGCGCATTGCTCAAATTCATCATCAACCTGAGTTAACAGGACTTGATCACATTGAGAAAGTCATTTATTCTTGTGTCAAAGAGTGTCAAGAACCTGTCACTAAACCTAAACGTCGTCGCACATCAAAGAAAGATGGTGTTACCACCAAAGAGAAATCTGAAGTATTGTAATCAGTTAGTATGTAGTGAATGTGGAAAACGCGGTCTTGCGCGTTATGTTCAAATAAAACATTGTAATCATGTTGTATGTATCTTTTGTTATGTAAAGGACAGACATCCTTGTAAAGTTCCTGCTCAATGTATTATCTTGTAATGAAGTCTTTTTGACATTGTAGGTTGTCATCTTCATAGACAGTTAGGGAGCACCCATGCAGGAATTGAGTGCTATTGCAATGAGAGAAAGTGATCAAACTGTTGTTAGTGTATATCATAGATTTGCCTACTGTCCTCCACACAAAGACGAATGGTCACGACGTCATGTGCATGGACTTGATCCTTCTATTTTGATTCATATTGGATTTGTAAATGAAACGTATTTGATAAGTGATTTCAAACGGTGGCTGTCAGGTTTTCATATT
Source organism: Prostheceraeus crozeri (assembly GCA_907163375.1). Taxonomy (NCBI): domain Eukaryota; kingdom Metazoa; phylum Platyhelminthes; order Polycladida; family Euryleptidae; genus Prostheceraeus; species Prostheceraeus crozeri. Next base: position 186,062 of record CAJQUW010003829.1, read on the forward strand.
GTTAAAATATTAGGAAATGATTCTGAACGAGAAGCAACAACACTTCAGTTGTACATTGATAATTTATATTTACCATGTTGGGTAGATCGTGTAAGATAAGACTATCATATGCATTGTGATCAAAAGAAGTTTAGAGATCAAATGATTTTTGACATGGCTGTATGTTTCGGTGAGAGACATCACTTTTACAGACCACCATCCCATTGTAATACTAGAAATAAAGCTACCTACATTGCAAAACTCTCTTCACGCTGGCATTGTAGTCTCTATGATAATTATGAACTGTATCTATATTATTGTCAACAGCATGGGTCTATGTAAAACATGTTTTTACTCCATGTGAATGAATGATGATCATTTTATGAAGTGTATTCTGTACTTGTGAATTTTGTTTGGTATTGAATAAACTTACAGTGGAACATGATTGTTATTTCTGTATTATTCATAGTGGAAGTCATTGAAGCAATGTGAAATCTATAGTCACAACGTTTATGATGGCGCATCGTACACTAAGTAACCGCATGTGTCATTTGACACTTGATCAACAAGGATTCAATGGATTTTTACAAGATTGGAAACTTACATTTAAAATGAAGATGAATTATATGAAAGTAGTGCTCACTGAAAGCCTTCCTCTCTTCAAAAAGATTGATGGAGAGTTTACAACCTCAAGATGTAAAGGGTAGACTCGTTGATTATATAGAGTTGAAAGATTTACAAATACCACTTCGTTTTGGATCTTATTGCAAAGAATGGATTACTCTTAGTAATTAATTTTATGGTCGTCATATGGAGAAAATTATGGAGAGAATAGAAGAGACGTTGGAAGGAAATGCGTACGTTGTTAAACATATCATGATTCAACTGAGTGTGTTTACATCCACGACTTTGTTTGATGCTCGACACATTGTGTAGATGCAATAAAGACTTCTTTTCACTGACTATTTTGTAATGGTGTATAGAGCAACATGAGTCATTGCGCTTTGTGCACTACTATCAGGCTCTTTGTTAGATAAATGAATGCGTCTTTGTTCGCTAGAAGGGGTGTGTCACTCAAGTCTTTGTGAGGACTAGAACGACTTTATAAGAAGGAAGGTTTCCACCCACGCAATCAAAAGTTCACGTGCGATAACTCTTTGTCACATAACAAATACAGGGAAAACGAGAAAAGGGAAACGCATCTGATTGGAGCTAGGTCTGCTTACAAAACGGACGACTGAGATCATGGCAATCATTTCCGTCCTTGCGCTACCCATGCAGTTGCTCGAAGCCATCAACTCCTCTGCTCTCGCACTGGGTACACTGAACTCCCTTACTTTAGCGTCGGGTAAAAATGCTTTCAATCAAAAGATAACTCATCATGGAGAAGCCGTAACCATAAAAACTCCAAGTCATCGGATAGATCATCTAAATGTTATGTCAACAAAGTATGGACTAACCGTGTGTGTACCGTTAGACTATTGGACACGGTTACAATTCAATGCTCCTGAAACATTCCTGAAAGAAACTCTCACCATTCCCAAAGAAATTGTTCGACACAATGGGAAGCGGACACAAGTTCCCATCATGGAAAGACGATACATGTATATGCATATGGATAGACACTGTCTGATCATCCATGAAAAGGAGGGCAGCGAATTCGACTTACTCAATTGCAAACCTCTCCCCATTTTGAGAAAAGGATTCTACTCCTTCGAAATTAAAATTAAAACCATCTACATGGGTCCACGCATGGACGGAAAGTTGTTTACGTTGAATCCCTATCTTGTCTCCATCACCTTTAAAAATGATGTCCATGTTGCTGATGATCAACTGCAGTAACACTCTCCACACACTGAGAACGCACCATCGGTCTTCATGAGACCACGGTCTAACGGCCACCGTCTCAAGAAAGAAAATGTACACTCACTATGCCACACATGAACATGACTCTCTCTCCTTTCTTAGGCATACCCTTCTTCACTCAGGTTTTAATCATGTGGAAATTATCAGCATGGGTCCATGTATTATAGAACAGTCAGTGTGTTACATTTCATGATACGAAACTTCAACTTCAGATCACTCTAGAACGCCTTCATCTACGAAGGTTGCATCGCGCAATCCTATCCAACTCTTGCCGTGTCATTAACGTAGGAGACAGCATTGTATTTATTCGCATTCAAGAGATGATTCTACATAATGATCACTGCTGCATTGTGATTCCAAAACCTTCATGGGAAAAGTATAAAAGGGAAGTTCACTCAACCCTCATGTCATTTGTTAGTCATGCTCCCCATCCGCATCATCAACGCCATGCGCGAAATGAATCTCAGAAGAGACATCGATTTAGAACAGTTGCATACCCATCTTCCCGATTCAGTCTATCATCGCGGTCGTCCGCAAATGTTGGTCATTCGCATGAGCAACGGTCGAAATCTTCAAATCTTTCGATGCGGTAAAATCCAAGTCCTAGGAAACCTTTCTCATTTCGTAATGCAGTCCATGTGTTACGAAGTCGTCAAGAAAATGCGAGCACTCATGCCTCATCTACGCCTCAGTCCCCTGACATTGGAGAAGATAGTAGTGTCTGTTCAATTGAAGATGTTAGTGAATCTAGCCAACATTAAAACCACTAATCATTGTATATTTTATGAAACTGAACTCTTTCCTGCTGCTCTGATTCGGAAGTGGCATCCTGTACATATTGCAGTGTTTCACAACGGACATTGTATCATGACTGGTTTACGTGATATCAGTAAAGTAGCTGAAATTGTTAAATCTTTAATGTGTTATCTGCATGAGTCACAGTTAATAGAATCGTGTTAATCACATGATGTGTTTTGAATGAGTCAGCGCAATGAACTATTGCCCACACTCTTGTCAGTGAAAAGGTCATCAACAAGGTTCTTCGCTTTATGATGATCCAGCGCTATTTATAGACATGAAATGATGTCCATACACTTGCCGGTGAAAAGATCATCAACAAGATTCATCACTTTATGATGAGTCAGTGCTATTTATAGACATGAAATGATGTCCGCACACTTGTCGGTGAAAAGGTCACGCTGTCTGACGTGAGGCGCCATCACTTCGTCTGATAAATAACGCCCACACACATATCGGTGAAAAGGTCACGCTGTCTGACGTGAGGCGCTATCGATGTTGAATGACACGCCCACACACGTGTCGGTGAAAAGGTTGAACAAGATTGATTAGATTCTTATCTACCTGACTGGCGCCTTACCCCTTCATGAGTCAGAGCTATTTATAGACATGAGTCAGCAAAGTGGTTGATGTTTCCTAAGCCGAAGAAATTGTCATGATGCTACATTCGTTCGTGAGGATGTTAACTTACAAACTCTAATATGGTTATGACTTCATTTATATTTCACCTATCTTACAAACACCCACATGGTGATAACTTTATTTCTAACTTTACAATCATCAACTTTATTTCTAACTTTACAAACGTCAACTTTATTTCTAACTTTACAAACAGTGAAGTGATTCTGACTTAATTTTATATTTCGCCTATCTTACAAACAGTGATATGGTTATAACTTTACAATCATCAACTTTATTTCTAACTTTACAAACAGTGAAGTGATTCTGACTTCATTTACATTTCTCCTATCTTACGAACAGTTATATGGTTATAACTTTATTTCTAACTTCACAATCATCAACTTTATTTCTAACTTTACAAACGTCAACTTTATTTTTAACTTTAACTTTATTTTCTTTAACTTTATTAACTTTAACTTCAACTTTATTTTCTAACTTTACAAACAGTGAAGTGATTCTGACTTCATTTTATATTTCGCCTATCTTACAAACAGCGACATGGTGATAACTTTATTTCTAACTTTACAATCATCAACTATATTTGAAACTTTACAAACGTCAAACTTTATTTCCAACTTTACAAACGTCAACTTTATTTCTAACTTTACAAACAGTGAAGTGATTCTGACTTCATTTTATATTTCGCCTACCTTACAAACAGTGATATGGTTATAACTTTACAATCATCAACTTTATTTCTAACTTTACAAACAGTGAAGTGATTCTGACTTCATTTTATATTTCGCCTATCTTACAAACAGTGATATGGTTATAACTTTACAATCATCAACTTTATTTCTAACCCTACCCATCTTACAAAATGATTAAAACTTTTATTTCTGTCTAATGAGTGAGAATCCCATCTTCATGTCAAAAGAAAAACAAGACAGTCTGTACATGATATGTTATTGAATGAAAGAAATTTCATCACAGTCACACATAGTTAATACTGATGGTAGCAGAAAACAAAGTTTTTATGGCTGACATCACCGGAGAAAACAAAGTCACTCATGTACACGGAGAAAACAAAGTCACTGATATGCAGGGAGAAAACAAAGTCACTGATGTGTCGGAAACTGTACAGGAAGAAAACAACGTCAGGAAAAAACCAGTTGATATGTAAGTCATGATATGAAGTGATCAGGAGTTGGACGCATGTTACAAGGCACTCACTCACAACACCCCATAGAAAACGCCATGGAGCGAAAAAGCAAAACATCAACCCCAACAGAGAGGAAGCATTCATCATCAGACATCGCCGGACGGAGGAGGAGAAAGTTTCTGTCTCTTGGGTGGAGGTAGATGAGTGTCTGGATGGCGGTATGGTAATGAGTGGTTAGGACTCATCCAGCATCGCTTGTCTTCCCAAGCTGAGAGACCTCGTTTCCTAAACGTCGTTGTTCTGACTTGATGCGACTGTGATTTTAAAATGGTTATTTCTACTTTTTTAATTTTAAGAGAATCTAAGGCATCTTGATAGTCCCTATGTGTCATTTTTCTAACGATTGACTTCGAGATGCCTTTCGCCCGTTTTATAGAAAGCTCTGAGGATTTTAGCTTCATGGAGTACATCTTGGGGCGAAGCAAGGTCATCTCCTCTATCTGTTTGCCGGCACACTCATCCTTGAAGCAGCCAAGCTTCGCTTTATTTGGGGTAGAGTAAAGCGGATGGTCAGTGGGATAGTTGGAACTATCAAACTTGGTTGCTAAATATTTTAAAATGTCTTCCTGCTTGACTTGGCTCGTGGTTGTCAAAGCTAGGAAGAAGCTGTCTGTATCACCTCCTACTAATTCCACACGTTGGAGAAGTGGACATGTCTTAAAGTATGGTAAAATAACTTATACATTTCTAACTTGGAGTGATCCAAGAGAGCTTGACCGACATAAATGGGCTTACAAAGTTCTACTTTAGATTTTAACATTTTAAAACCAGTGATGTCTTCGGAAATGACATCATGGTGGCAAAACAACGGCGAGCGGCATAACTTGATACTTGTTTCCGGATCAGTTACGATGCGATAGTCCATGCGCTTTCTTACATCCTCCATGGTTTTACAAAGAGGGCATTATTCTTAAATTTAAAGAAGTCCTTTTTGAAAGGATTCTTGTATCCAGCCCGTTTCTTGCTATTAAATTCTATATACGGTTCTAGAAAGGGCTTCTGCCTAAACTGGATAGCGCGATGGACTTTGTCAAGTTGCATCCCCATACCTAGATAGAATTTGAGGAAGGAATAGTGCACGATGTAATGCTGCTTGTTCAATTGGGTGAGCAACAACTTCCTAGTGGCTTTATACTTTAAGTCATTTTCCGCCTCATACTGCTTATTGTGTTCTTATTATGCAAGATTCGGGTGCGAGAGGAAAATCAACGGTCCTATTCTTAATGCAGTCTGGATAGATGAGGTCGACTTTAAATAAATAACCTATGTCGGCTTCATCTCCCAGTGCCATGATGTGTGCAGGATTGGAGAATTATTCAATGTCATGGGGCTCTACCCATTGGAATTCAGACTGTGGCAAAGGCTTGGAGAGTGCACTCCCATAGAAATTATTTTGGTCTATGTACATTAAATGCGTGGTCGATCCTATGTCTTGGGTGCTGTTGACAACATGTTTGTTGACAAATGTTAAGCCACCCGTAATACCACGTTCAAATAGCGTATACATTTCTGCATCTTGCAGTAAATGAATGCTCTCTTTCGCCATCTTGAAGGCTGACTGATAGGACAGACCCGGCAGACTAACAAAATGGACGGGGTCTAAGGCGTCCTGTTCTAATGTGACTTTCCTAAAAGTCTCAAACACGTCAGCCAACAGATAGACGTCTAATTTTAAGTAGGCAGGCATGTAGTCACCAAAAGTGCGACACCTAAATTCTAACCATGCTTGCTCTGCATGCCTATAATCATCCAGCGAACAGTCCTCACCCGTCAAATCATTTTTAAATTTATAGATGGATTGAAGGGATGTTTCTTTCAATGTATCCATTGAACTAAAATAACTATAAGAAAACACCCCTTTCCGTCGTATCAGACTGTCACTTATGTTGGGATAGTCTTTCTTTAAATGTTGAGTGAGGGGAAGTGTTTCTAAATTATTAGCCAACGCGGCTAAGGAAGAAGACATAAACTGGAAACTGTCTAGAAACTTTATGTCATAGAAGACAGGCTTCCTCTCCTTCGTCTTATCGACTTGGACTTTAGCAGTGATGCACATAAATTTTTCCTTACTTTGTGCAATCACTTTGGATGACCAGGATTTCATTTTACCGAATCCATGGCAAATGATGATGTGAGCATCATAACATTTAAAGTTATGAAAGATGACGGGGAGCGTTCGCCGTTTGAGCCTAAGTTTCATATTGCATTTACTGCATAAGTCAGACCTAAGTTTACCACTGAGATGGCAATGGTCTCTCACTTTCCTATGTTGCTGATCATCAAAGGATGAACAGCAGTGAGGACATTCCGTGGTCCTATCAAACTTGATTTTATCAGCTTCTGTGAAGCACATGGGTTTCCTAGTCAGCTCCGTTTCATAGCGTTGATGAAAACGGGCTTTCCTATCTAAAAAGTTGAGGAAGTTTTCAACGCACTCCTCGCCTTGCCACACATGCATTTTATTTTGGTTCCTATAATATGGATGCCAGACTTCATAACAGGCAATGGCTGCTGGTTCATGACTTAGGTCTTCTTGTTCAATAGAACATTCAATGTCCGCATAGATGGTACATATGGGACTGAGCTCATTGCCGTTTTCCTCATTTCTATAAAATTTATCTTTGGGCATGACTTTCATTTGAAGTTTACCCTGACAGCACCACTCGTAATGCTGTTTAAAATATGGTTTAGATGTGAAACATCGTGTGCAGCGATCACAGTAATAATGTTTGTCATCATAACTTTGTTGGTGGTGATAGAATCTAGAAATTTTAGGAATGCCACAATAATGCCATTCTGGGTGGTTGTCGCTATAGACTAGGAGGAGATTGACAACCCGGTCGAAGTTACTTTGGCGATTATTATACCTAACGCCCTTCAGACTTTTTTCCCAGAGATGGACGACGATCTTAATGTTATTCAATTTTTCATATTGGGCGATGCCTTTAAAATCTAATGTGTTGACATCTAACCCATCAAAATTAAGCTCATCCTCCCATTCACAATACTTCGTGACTCTTTGACGATTCCCATCTATATCATTATAGTGAAGAATGGAGAGGACGGCATACTTGAAACACTGGGACTGACATTCTACATTGACGACAGCCTTTTTGTCAGCCAGTGCTTTGGGGAGGGTGAAACAACCACTCCCTTGTAAATTTTCTAAAAGATTTATTTTAATGTCTACCTTCTCTATCCCATGAAAGACCAGATCTCTGTCTCTTTCATTAAATTTATTTAAGTTGCTGACGAGATAGGTCGCATGTCTCTCTATCCACTCGTTTGCATCACCTATGAGATCAGCAGCACAGGAGGCTATCCTAATGGTCACAGTGGACTCTACTTCTCCCGTGCTACAGTCTACCTTATTGAAACGAGCAGTGAGATAGAACATGCCCTTAAGTAAAAATCTATCTAAACTCGCCAACATTTGATGAATTAAGCCTATATTATTCATCAAGAAAAGATGGATGTCTTGCAAAGCTTCAGAGCTTTCTAACTCATAATCGCAAACGAGCCTCTCAAGGGAAAACTTTCTCAGCCTTAGAGTGACGTTGTTGTCAGTGTAAAGCTCAGTGGGATGAGTGTGACAGAGTGTGTGCGAAGAAAGAACAAACTCTGTAGGAAAGGTCTTCTGACACGAAGAACAGGAAAAGCCGACGTGCGATGAAGGATGCTTCCTACCTGATGACGTTGGTGGTTGCCTCACACAGCCACAGGAACCGCCTTCGATGTGGACTCGCAAGTTGGTGCTGTTGTAGAACGTACGTCCACAACCTTCACACTTGGGCCGTTGAGGGATGGGTCGATGCTTTCCTCCCCTGCAGGCATGGCCAGCGGTGTAACGTCTTAATTTGAAGGCTGAGGCGAAGACCCTGTCACACCGCTGGCATCGAAAGTCCTCCTTCTCTTCGACTTCAATCTCCCTCTCCTCTCCGACTATCTCCAACTCCTCCTGCTCCAACAGTCTCTCCACCGACTTGACGGAGAGGAGAGGGAGGTCGGTCGCTGCATTTGGTGGTGGCGATGCAGGGATGACGATGGGACGGGAGGGAATGTTACGAATACATTCATGCACTGAAAAAGAATGACAGCAAAGATAAGCAGAGGCAAAATTTGGATTCGGTTTAAACATAAACAAAATAAGGGAGGGGCTCTTGATTTTAATGAGGATGTCTACCCTAATGATGTTAGTGATAGAGTCAACCTTGTTACAAATACTTACATTGCTCGATGGTAGCCTTCTCCATCTCAGCAGCAATGCCATAATTCTCAACTTTGTTGAATTCCATTTTTTTGGTAGGATGTAGTGGATTAATTGCTGAACTTCAATCACTGAAAAGGAAAATGAGAGTCGTTTCATTTGCCTAGTCAACGTTGAAGTGACATCTAATAAATTACATTTCACTCTACTCCATATCATAAGGACTAACCTTTGTCGAATGGCTAGAGTACTCTGACCTGGCGAGAGAAAGCATCATGTTGAGTATGAAGTCGAACGCCCAACATGAGCAACGGTTCAGAGGTTTCGGTCTAACAAACGACGAACAACCCGTACAACACAATCCCTCTACGGCAGTACCCGCCGTCCCGAAGGAACGCTCGAGCAAAGGAGGTATTACATCGATGATATGTTTTATGAGCAGAAGCGAATCTCTTGATAGCAAGAGACTACATGAAAACAACCTGATAGCAGGAGCTCACCGACACTAACCTTGTGAAAGATAAATGTGAAGAGCAGAGGTGATACATTACCTTTTATAAGATTTTCCTAAGCGGTGAATGGATCAGACCTCTCGTCCAATCACAGACGAGCTAGGGTTCTCGATGTGCGCACGCACATTTGTAACGTGTAATTGAAATCGTGTTAGGCAAATATGTTGTTTAGGAATAGACTCAAGCATGGCACCTGAAGTCAATACATTGAAACATGATGATTGCACGATTCGTTTTGATCAAGAGAGCTTCGGAGGCTTAATACAAGATTACATCCTTGAGTTTCAAAGGGAGGAGACAGAATTGGAAGCATGTTTAGACTACACACGAAAAATATTTACGGAGTTGATATCTTATTTCAAAGACAGCATCATCAAGGCTCACTTAATTGCACATGTCAATTACATTCATTTTCCACATGGTGAAGAAGTGGAAAGTGTTGATTTTCAATTTCCTTCCTATGGACAAGAATATGTTACTGATGCTTCTGAGTTTTATACACGACATCTGCGGAAGATTATTTCTCGGATGGACAACTTTCATGGTTACGGCGATCATTTGCTTCTGAATAAAATAAACCATATTGTCTTTGCTATTAGTAAAGTGGGTTTCAATGATGTTAAATCAAAGACCAAATAAAGTATTTTTCATGACACTTGTGTTGTGCTAAACTTTCTAGCGCTGTGGTGAACACTGTCTTCATATAACATTCTAAACTGTCAGTCTTACTGCAGTAGAAAACTGCTTTTAGTAAACCTGATGAAGCTAATCTAACAGTTATGGAGTTTGAATTTTCTAATAGGGAAACATTTGACAACTGTCTCCAATAAAACTTTCTAACACTGTAAAAGTAAGTTACAAGACAATCTACACTGTACAGTAAAACCTTTTCGATAAAACTTTCTAGTGCTGTGATGAGTTCGGTCAGTCATACATCTTCGATGATTAAACTTTATTTTCACAATCGTGCGTCGCGGTAAAAACTAGTTGACTACACTGACGCTTGCATTTCATGACATGTGTGTTTCATAAAGCGTCATGATCAAACTTTTCTAACCATACATTACCTGTGTTGCAGTAAAACTTTTACAAACCATGATACACTTTCTGACTAGACTTATGAATACAACTTCAATGATCAAACTTTACTTTCTCAAACGGGTGTTGCGGTAATATTATTTGACTACACTAACTTTGCTTTTACAAACCATGATACACTTTCTGACGACACTCACGAATATACGTCATGATCAAGCTTCATTTTCTCAAACGTGTGTCACAGTTAAACTATTTGACTACACTAACTTTGCTTTTACAAACCATGGTACACTTTCTGACGACACTAACGAATAAACGTCATGATCAAACTTTATTTTCTCAAACGTATGTCACAGTAAAACTATTTGACTACACTAACTTTGCAAACCATGATGCACTTTCTGACTCACGACACTCACGAATAAACGTCATGATCAAACTTTTCTAACTATACATCAACCTGTGTTGCAGCAAAACTTTTACAAACCATGATACACTTTCTGACTAGACTTATGAGTACAACTTCAATGGTCAAACTTTATTTTCACAAACGTGCGAGGTAAAATTATTTGACTACACTAACGCTTGCATTTTGTGACTTGTGTGTTTCATAAAACGTCATTATCAAACTTTCTAACTATACATCAACCTGTGCTACAGTAAAACTTTACTACAACACTGACAAGAGCTTGTTCACTAGCGAAGAGAGAAATCTGTGATGTGTTGCGTGTGGCGCAAGGGTGGCCTCCCATTTATTTCATTCCACTCATCATTTTTCTTCCCCTCTGCATTCCATATCCGAAGATATGTGGCGGGCTTGGGACCGCTTTAGCTGCATTAGAAGGTTGGCCCTTAAAAGAGCTCAATGGGTCGTTCTCCGTCCACTGACACTCTCACTTCTGCAAAAACTCTGAAAGAAAAAGAATAGGAGATTATATGAGCTACAAAATGCTCATGTTGAGGAAACTTACTGGGCAACTTCTTCCGAACTTTTCGGACGACGAAGTCCTCCAGCTCTCCGGTGATGTCCATATTCATATGGAGACATCGGACTCCGTCGCCCTCATAGCATTGTTGAGTCACATTGGGGTCGTAGGTGATTGTTGGGACGTCACATACATTATTTTGGAAGAGGAGGAGATGGACTTCATACACTCTTCTTTTTCTACTCTTCAAACACTCATGCAGTCGTTCAACTTTACCCGCCAACCTCTTATTTATGCCCTTCACCTCCTCCGTCTCGTTCACCACGCTTCGCATCCGCTCTATCTCTTCATCCTTCCTCGACAAACTCGCCTGCAGACTCTCCATCAAACCTGCCTTCCTCATCAACTCGTTCCTTTCCGCCATCCATTCCTTCTCCTTCTTTCTCATGATCTCCAACACTTCCCTCGTTGCCCTACACCTCTCAACCTTCACCGTCAGCTCTTCATTCTCCTTCAAAACTTTTCTATTGATACTTTCCAACCCCATCATGCGATCCTTCGTCCTCACAAACGCCTCCGTATCATACCCCTCTTCCCGCCGTGGCAATGACGCTGCCATCGGCTTACCCACTTCCTCCCCCTCCCCCTCCAGATCACCGATATCCCCAAACAAATCCTCAATCACCTTATCCAAATCAACATCAACCTTCTTCATTTTCGCTCTCAACTCAACTTCCTCACTCGAACTCTCATCACTCGCCTTCGTCACGACTTTCTCCCCAACCACGTCCTCAATCGTTGCCACCGCCTTCCTCACCTCTTCCCTTTGCAACAACTCTCCCTCAAACCACGCCTTAAACGCTGCCATAGCTATATTCCCACTCGAACACTCGTTATGATCCTTAATAAAAGTCACCTCATTCCCTTCCCCACATACCACCTGATGATGTACGCAAACTCTCAACAACACCTCTCTCATATGCGCGCCCACAGTCCCCTCTTTCATATGCTTCTTCAGCTCACTGCCTCTGGCAATCTTGCCGCAACTGCATTTGCCAACCAACATTTTAGCGTTGCCTGATTTCGTCATTATGATTCTGTAAAGATAGAGTAAAATTTGATGGCAAGTGTTTATAGGATACTACTTGCTGATATGCATTGAAAGACATTTGATAGCAAAGGTTGTAATAAAATCGTCAACCAAATTTAAAGAGTATGATTCCTAGCTTTATCCTAAATCCCAAAGTTTGATAGCAAACCTTGTCCGATCACTCACCGTTCGTCTTGCAACTTGAAACAGGAGTGAAGACTAGAGAAAAGTCGCGGTTTATATACCCAGGGAGCACAAAGCCATGATTCAGACCTTCCTTATTTGGTTATGCTTTTAACTTGCATGGGCATCGGCAGCCACCGTGCTTTCCGTTACCAACTCCCAACACAAAGACGGGCTCCACTATGACGCGAAAAAGTTTGACGTCAATGCTTGCAGTAACCGCCCCATTTTTACCAAGTTACAATGACAAACGATAGACGTTGCCAACCCTGAGTTACTGAGGCCAGACGAAGAAGGCCTAATAGCAAGCCAGCAACCGTTTGGGTGTTAAGCTCTTGAATCCGTTACAGGCATTACTCGGAGGGGATCCTATCACAGCTCCAAGGCCTCGACCCACAAATCCAACCTCGAGCGGACAGAGCATTCGTCATATCACTGTGTTGGTATCCGGGCCCCAGTTTTGACATGAAAACCGGTGGAATTATTTACAAGAGGAAACGACCCAAGTCATAGAGACTCATAAACGACTGCTTTTTATTCAAAAACTTTAATTATTATCATTAAATATGAATTTTAATTTTTCAGTATTTTAGTACTACTCATAAAACGTTTATAAGTAGTCTGTCACCTACAACACAGCAAGAGCTGTAGAATGTTTCTTGAATCAAGTCTAAAGGACTTCTAGAAGCAAAGTTATAGCCGTTTGAAGATTTCGGCCTACTATCATCAAATGGTCAGTCATGCTATACTGACTAACCTATAAGTCTGACACCTTAGCTGATATCAGCAATGGAAAGTCAGAAGTCCGAATTCGGAACTCAAGAGAAACGGCTTACCTGTAGTCAGTTTCTCAACTTAGTGAAATTCCTCTCCCGATCCCGTTCTTATATACCGTGTGAATATGCAATCGATAAGAGGGGGGGGTGGGGGTCAAAACATCATTTGTCTCAAATTTGAAGCTGATTCCAAATCTGGTCTCTGTTTTCCCGTCCGAGGCTTGCTTCACCCGCTAGAGCGATTTTCGTAAACATTCCAACTCTGTCGTTTTTTCGTCAATGTCCAAAATTTCAATAACGTCTCACCTCTAAACGAAGGCAGAGTAGAACACGCCATGTTTTCCATTGAATTTGTCTCACTCCGAGCTTTCAAATGAGCTATTGCACGACTTTCTACGATCTCTACAACCAAAGTTGGAAGATCGCTGCCGAGGGGGGGGTCAGCACTTCTTCTCTCCGATGGAGTTGGGAAGACGTTCCTAGACGCAAAAGTGGCCAAAACGTCCAAATTTGCACTCCATTTTCCCATCCGAGCACTCCTTCATGACGAAAAATGGACTTTCTCATCCCAAAACATCCAAAACCTGACTTTTTCAACTCTGACGTTTTCCTGTCATTTTCCTCCCTCAAGCCAAGAAAATTAGTCCAAACTGAGCTTTCCACTGCATTTTTCTCATTCTAAGCTTTCAAATGAGCTATTGCACGACTTTCTACCATCTCTGGAACCAAAGTTGGAAGATCGCTGCCGAGGGGGGTCAGCACTTCTTCTCTCCGATGGAGTTGGGAAGACGTTCCTAGACCCAAAAGTGGCCAAAACGTCCGAATTTGCACTCCATTTTCCCATCCGAGCACTCACTCCTTCATGACGAAAAATGGACTTTCTCATCCCAAGACCACCACACCCCGCCTTTTTCCAACTCTGCCGTTTTCAGAGATTCTACCCCTTGCCTCCCGGGAAAACTCCTGCCGCCTTCCTTCCCCATCCAACATTTCACGTAGATTCCAGATCTGATCTCCACTTTCACATCCAAACCCTCCTTCATGGCGATTTCCAACTTTTCTCATCCCAACACCATCAACATCCATCCTTTCCTCACTCCATCCTTCCCACATTCCACCCCTTCTCCCTTCCGAGATTCCACTCCTAGCTGGAAAACTCCTGCCTTCCCTCCAGAGGGGGGGAGGGACCCGTTTCTTCCTCTCGGACCCATTCCTCCCAGCACATCCTTGGTCACTTCCTTCCTTTCTCCAAAGGGGGGTGATGACTCATCAATTCACATTTTGTGCTTGAATTTGGGATGGGCTTACTACTGACGCTTGTCTGTAAGAGGTTAACTTCATTAAATCGCCTGATTGAAAACTCGTGATTTATAAATGTTTGCATTGGCGATAACTGATTGTAAAGATGTTGATGTGTAGGAATAGTTTTGCATAATTTATTCGAATTTATTTATTTATGATCATTCACCTTACTTTTTGATTGCCAAGGTTCCAGAGATGGCCTAAACAAAGTCATGGCCCTTTAAATTGACGTTCAGCGGCCATACAAGTGCACAATTCCATGAATAGCAATCGAAGTTAAAGGACTCCAACTGCGAATGTTTTACAAATAAGTGCATTTTGTGTCTTCAACTCACAGACTCATAGATAGCCGTGTAAACCTAATGTGTCTTCAAGGCGAAGAAGCCGAGCATTTTAATGAGAAGCTCACATAGATATCAAAAATGACCAAACAGAAGTACAATCTACATGTATAATACTGGTTTGATACATTGAATTTGAAGAAGTTTACTATAATATTCTAGTTCAGTAGAATCTGTAATTTAGCTTTAACTTTGCACAATCTCATACGAATAAAGCAATCACATTCTACAAGTAGGGCAGGGTGCGAAGTAGGAAAAAGTTACTGGGGGGATGCCAATCTTCATGTAGGCTATGTGCTGAATGAGACCCATAATTATCTTCGAAGCGGCTAGGTATAATATTCGTCTGGCAAATCTCTGTCTTTCGCGTGCTGATATGGAGCTGATTACTAAGCTTAGTAGGCTATACATCTAATCCTCTCACAATACCGGTCGGCTACATAGAACAAGTAAATGCGGCAAAAACTCTCATTTATTCAATGAAAAAAGCGAGTGTTTCGCTCGCAATTTTGTGGTGAAACATGAAACACGGTTTTGACCACGTGCTGAACGATGCGATTTCAGCCAATCCACGACCTACTTAGAAAAGTTTGCGTGGGTGATTGGTGGTCCATTGATGTTGAGAAAAGAACAGCATTACAGACATTTACACTCAAACGATTCCGACCTTTTGTGAACACATCATTCATCGCACTAAAGCCTCTTTCACATTCAGCCGTACACACAGGGAAAATCTCGATGACATCGCAAAATTCTTTGAAGTCAGACGAGTCCAGCCCGTATTTGGCCTCTCGAAATGAGGAGACTGCGTTCATCACATTCTGTTTGAAAAACTCTGCGACTTTCATGACCTCTCTGTCACCACAGATGATTCGGTCATCAGATGTTGGCCACCTTCTCTTATCTACAGTCTTTCAAAAGTTCGACGTCGAATCTCGCGTCTAGGTTATCGATGACGGCTTGCACGAATTGTGTTCGTAATTTAGAGTTAGCACTTCCCTTCAAGGTGACTCCTTTGAAGTTTCCATTGAGCTCCAGCTGTTCAGCGAGCTCCTGAGATGATGGCCCTCCATTCTCCTTGTAGCTCTCCAGAACTTTCCGTAGACGTAGGATGTCTCCTGACACAGTGATGAGGTTCGCCTCGACCATCTGCATCTGTAAAATATTGCTGATTTTTGAAGATGTTCCTACTCACTCAGGTAAACATTCATGTTATCATGACGACCATTATCATTATCTAGAATACTTTACAAAAAAATTACGAAAATCATCTCAGACCAAGCCATATACTTTAATGGATTATCAGAATACTTTATAGAAAATCAATTAAATCATCTTACGTAGACCAAACTTTAAAGGTGTAAAGATGTGACCAAGTAAAAGTGTGATTGAATCATTGATGCAATTGCTAGGGAAAGCGGAGTCACAACACCGTAGAATCGGAACTTACTCTCAAGCTGAGTGCTTTCAGCTCACGAAGACAATCCCTTATAACACACATTTGTTCCACGAATTGATGTCGATCGAATTGATTTCTCAATCGGGATGCGACGGACGAAATTGCAGGAAAAACTCGTGGAGAAGCGACGAATGATGATGAAAAAACAGAGTTCGGTCAAGACACATGCATTAACTGCTGCCCACGCAGTGGACGGGGTATTAGTGAGTCAGATGTCCTTCATTGCAGCAGCAGCACACACACATGCGCTGCAGCATTGAAGATAGCCGTCAAGTGGAATCGGCTAAAAGCCACTCTGAGAGCCAGAAAAAGTAGACATACATTCTGACAGACATATCACTGGGAGGGACAATCTGGGATCCCCCCCCCAGGACTAATCAAACCTGTTCACTGGTGGGGATTCAGATGATCACTGGTAGGGACGAATCCCCCCCATCCCCCCTTACTTCGCACCCTGAAGTAGGGTGCTACTGTAAAACCGGAAATTTTCACGGCAGCACAACTTCGCGATTCGGCAAAGATGTATACCGGTATTTCGCGAGTTTTAGTTTTCGGGAATCCGCCCGAATTTTCAATTTACTGCGAAAATTGTGATATACTATTAAAGAAGCATTGCTTGCAAAGTGTGCAATATTAAGACCTTACATCAATAGCTTTACAGAAACTGTATGAAAAGTGTATGAATATATAAGTGCTAAACATAATTTTGAGCAGAACGACCTACTCGCCAATTCATTACACATGAGGAAAGGAGAACGCTGTTTGTCCTTCTAATAAGTATTTTCAAAAATTTTTAGACATTTTATGATATAAAAATTTTCCTTTAAAACCATATTTTGCAACTACTAAAAATTAACTAGTCATTAAGCTTGTTTTTTTAAAGTTTGTTACCTTGACGCACTTTGCTACGTTGAATCATGTTAATGATTCGGGAAGTTGGTGACAAATCAAATAGCCTTCTCTTTGCTATCGCGAGTGCCGGTAGCTGAGTGTCAACGTCGAAAAATCAATAGACTCTCTCTGCCAACAACAGCGTAGAACAACACTGAAGCGGCTGAAGAAACTTCCAAGTCTACTAGGTTTGCCAGATCCCATGAATAAAGCAATACCTGAAGCAGAGTCAATCTTAATCAGCAAATAGATAAAAGAAATTTGCTAAAATGTGTTTTAAAACATTTTCGCATTCTATGCTTACAAGCCAAGTATTTTTGAACCAAAAATACTTGTGTGTAGGATATGAGAAGTCGTTTTTCTCCAAAATCAAATATAAGGGGTATTCTTGTTATGACGTGGACTCTTTTAAGAAGGCTATTGATTTTATAGTGTCTGAAGTCTACATTTCTTTTTCCGCTTACGTGTTCAGACAAATTCGAGGAGTACCAATGGGAGGGAATTGCAGTCCTTTACTTGCCGACTTGTTTCTGTTAAATTGCGAATTTGCTTTTATGAAACAATTGGTTAAAAATAAAAAGTTTGGACTAGCTAAATTATTGTCAAACACTTCGAGATATATAGACGATATATGCGTAATAAATTACAAGCATTTCAATACCTTAATTCCGAAAATTTACCCGATGGAGCTTCTTGCAGATAGAAACGGAGTCAATGACAAAGCCGTTGTTTACCTCGATGTGAGACTCCAATCTAGTAGAGACGGTCTTCGAACCTCAATATATCATAAAGTGGAAGATTTTGATTTCCCTGTTGTTCTGTTGACATTTCCAGACAGTGCAATACCTTATAACATGGGAATTAATGTATTTGCCGGCCAGGTTTTACGTTATTGTCGCATCTGCTCACATCTTGAAGATCTAATTAAACGAATTAATATGACACTTTTTGTGATGAGCAGCAGAGGATATTGTAAGTCTAAAATGAAGGCATGTACTGAGAAAATCCTAACCGGTCATAACAATTTTCTAGTCAAGTTTGGATATTTCTCAGCCAGGCAGCTGACATCGCAGTGCGCATTTTAAACAATATAATTAACACTGTTTTCTTAACATTTTTTTTTATTGGTTATACCATTTCAGTATTTCACACATATATTTTAGTTTGTTTTGGATGTATCCGTCTTTTGCGGTTGTTTTGTTTTTGTTTTTACTATTACTATCAGTATTACTTATTATTACACATATCATTACTGTATTGATTTTAGAATGCCAGCCGCATATAAGTTTATGCGGGGCCCCGCCCGCCTGGGCTTGAGCGTTCAGGTAGAGGGGCCGAAACGCAACCAGGCGGGTACCTGCTGACGACTGGCTATTGTTTTATTTGTTTTAACGTTTGTTCTTTTTTTTTTTTTTTATTTTATCGCTAACTACCCTAGTGTGATGAATGGACTGTGTCGGTTACTGGTCTCCATGGGGTTGACATGGTGATTACTAAGTGTCTATTTATATATAAGTTCCTAATCAATCGAGCCTGAAACTTTGACCAAGGAGATCACTTGTTAAGCGGCCTTGTACGATCTCGTACACTTAAGGGTGAAGTCCAGCCCGTATAGCGCTATGTTATGGACCCCCGGGTAGGTCCGCCCGGCACGCAATCAGATCCGTCAAGTCTTTGTGCTTAAAGACCTTCATGCATTCATGCATTTGTCGAGGATCACAAGTCAGAGGACCATTAGGGGTAAGGTCCAGCCCCGCTTTAGAAGCGCTGAGTGAAAAATGGACTAGTGGGAAGGTCCTCCACACCGATCTCGTCAAGTTTGGCTCTAAAATGTAGTCCTAGGATAGTCAAAAGTTTGACGCGCCTTGAACGTTTAATGTCTGCCGGTGGGAACGCACCACCTGTCCTCTTAAGGACAAACCTTAAGTCTTATTAACTATAAGTTTATTAAAATTATGAAACATGTAGACATCGTTATGGGAATGTCCCAGCTTCAACTGTTACAAATTTGTTGAAATATCAACTTCCCTTGCTACATGAATCATTAAGGGTAAGGTCTTACAGAACATTATTAACGCATCATCTATTCAATTTGTCAGGTCTGTTTCAGCCATGTTAGCTTTATGTATAATATGATGAAATGAAGTTGATATGAATCAGTAATAAAAAGGAATTTATGGCATTATTATTACTTAAGTTGTTCATTAAGTAATTCATAGCGTGAATCAGACAGTATTCACATTGATGGTTGGTCAGACGATGATAGATGGGAAACACCGCACATACATAATTGTGTGTGAAAGTACCGGTCAATCAAAGCGTTGGTCACATCTTCATCTTGTTGTCTCCACAACTTAGCAAGATTGACAGACAGCCATAGCTTTAGAACTTGTCAGCGCAATGATTTGAAATTGTCACATCTAAGCAGAAACCGTTACACGTTGACAATGACGTCAAAATCGCTCACTTTTGCAAAAGCCGGCAAGGAATCTATTGCTGCACCAATTTCGAGTTTGTAATACTTATTTAGAAATGATAATAATTTTCTCATAGTAATCATTAATGATAATATTATCATTAAATGATGATATGCATGCATTTGCTGTTCATATTGCAACTTTATCATTCTGTTTATGAGGTCACAAAGTTCATCCGCGCTTGGATGAAAAGCAATTATAAGGAATTCATATGACCTGACGCGGGGAAGTATTTTGTGACTAACTGCATGTCAAATGCTATCAGAAAGCAAACATCACATATTTTTATATTCGTTTTTTCCCAAAATTAATTGGCAATGTCTAACGTCGAGCATGTGCGAAATGAAATTTATGAGAGGTTTCTAAGATTGAATTTTGAATAATATTGGTTGTATCTAATTCTACAATTTCTTCCAAAATGAATCGAAAAGTAGATAGCCTCACTCTATATCAACTAACATGTCGCTTCCATGTTTGTAGTGCCTCGTGATTCTGCAATCAATTACATTATCCGTCGTCGACTATACTATCGGTTGGCATCCCTTGCGTTATGGAACCCGTAAGTCTTAGACGGAATGATGGTCGCAGGCCAGATGATCTAAAAGACTTTCTTTACAAGAATGGCGAATCTTCGGTGTGGAACTTCACTTGCGTAGATGCGTACGCAGTCCCACCTATTCAGCTGCTCCTCAACACCAACTCTGCTGGAATGCTGCTGAACGCTCATAGGTTGCGAAATATGGTGACTTGTCTCAGCAGTATAATTTCTAACCTGTTGCTGTGGAGACCACGTGTGTTTTCGGCCCATCCATGAAAATATTCGTGCAAGAACTGGCCCCACGAGTTTCCGAAAATACTGACGACAAACGAGAACATTTCTTTATCAATAAAAGAGCCGGTATCGCCATTATTCGAAGAAACTCGATCAGTGTCTCCCTGGCCTCCGGAGCTATTCAGCTAACCAATGAATTGCTTTTTGATATAGTTCCATTCTCATGCCTTGCATTCTTTTTATATCGCTATTTTGCTAAACTTGTTGGATCTGCTTTGAATATAATCGAAAATATCACTTAAGTAATAGACATGTTGGGTTAGTACGAGAGCTACTGACTCTTTCTTCCTAAATTCGCGAACGAGTTTCTTATTATTTTTAACTTGTGTAAGGGGAGCGTTTTTGAATGTTCACCGACCGCATCTGACTAGTTGAATGACTGGATTATACCGTAATCCGGGCCAATTATAGCCACTTTTCATGTTTTTTCAATTATTTTTTATTTGGTTTGTCAATAGACTCTATTTCACCGCTATAAACTGCATGAATAGAATTTAATTTATGAATCTAGTTTAAATTTTGAAATTTGGAGCTATCTTTAACTCTGAGATTAATTTTCCGGGTGGCATCAACTTTTTAAAAAATCAGGCCAATTACAGCCACCCTTTAAGGACCCGTAAAAATAATTCATAAGAAAGTAAAAATAAGGATATCTATCAAAATTCTAATTCTAGCATATCATGAGCATAGAATACATTTATAGTCGTCCTATGTGTTTGTTGTTGATTCGTTGCAATCTCGACACCTGCTGAATTCGAATGAGCATATTCCACATTCTTCTTCATCATCTGTATAGTCATTGTCGGAGCTGCTTGTAGATATGCTCGAGGATTTAGCATATGTACCGTATTGTGCACTCGGTTGGCGTTGACGATCTTGTTGCGATTTGATACTGTCACTTTGTATTGGGCGGCTAGCAGTGACCTTGGCGCCTCTAGGCCTCCTCACTGTATTTTGTCCGTGCATGCCGGTCAGAATGATAACTAGAGAAGCATCCAAATTTCTGCAGATATCTTGACCTTGTCTTGCTTCCTTGTGTTTGCTTGTCCCAACGACACGATTCATTGGAATCGAGGAATCGAGGGGAGAGAGTCCACATGTCTTGAAACCGGTCACGAGATTCTGTCTCGTAGGCTCCTTGATTTGTTGCCATGATTGAAACAACAAGATCCCAAACGTTATCCTTGATATTGGCTCTATTGTCCTCAGGGACAATTGTGCACCTCGAGTGACTTATTGGTCATCAATACAAAGAGCGAATGCGAAAAAACATGAAACAACGCATAGATGAAGCAACGTGGCTGTAATTACCCCCTGGCTGGCATTAGCCAGTTTTACGGTACCTATTTATAGATGCCGAGGTACAGGAGGAAAAACAGCGCTATAGGTTTTGAAGATGATTGGTCTCTGAATTCTACGTGGCGCAGCCATTGGCTAAGTGCTTGGCCTAGCAATCTTTTGGAACAAAGGTCGAGCACCGAATATGCCATTGGAAGTCGGCAGAAAGGACATCCGAGCTAAATCTACTCCATAAGTCCAACAACATCAGCGCATTCAAAGCCTTAAGTGGGCAGCATACATGCATGATGCACAAGTTTCAAAAAACTGATTAAGATAACGCTGGTTGCAACAAAGTGCCTCCAGAGAATGTAATACACTGTCTTTTAAATGATTTTGAGCCACAGATTGATGTGAAGCTATCATCAAGGGTTCGCACACTTTATCTGAAAAGACATTATTTATCATATAATTTCATATGGAATCATAAGTCTTTTGATGTTTCAATACGTTGAATTCTGAGTGAATTCACTTTCATGCACGATAAGATGAAATACATAATAATACATCAAGTCAGGATAAAATGTTTGCATTTATGTTATTTGTTAATCCTCAGTTAAAGGCCTATTTTAGCGTTTTAGTCATCTACTATAGTAAACGGTCGTTCATCAGGTGTAGGAAAGAATCAGTATAAATCCATGTTCATAAATTTTGTTGAAAAAACCTGATTTTCACTGATCAATTCTAAATATGACAAAGTGTACATATTATACATACAGCGATGTAAATGAGACAACGTGATTGGTACTGGCACAATGTATTGATCGTGCTTGTGCAGTATCCGAACGCCAAGTAATATGCAATCCACTAGTGATCTTCCTGGGCATACATATCACTTGTCATTATACAAAATACGGATGATGCAAATGAAGGTATACATTTCCTAGCTCCAGACGAGATGAGACAGATCAATTTTCAGAAACGTGATTTGCAATCATTTAGAGCCACACACACTGACTCTTCTGCCTGAACAACCGCTTCTAATATAGTCAGAGAATCGTTAAAAGCATCATAAGCGGTTGCTTTAGCAGAGAGACTTTGTGATTTACACAAGCAATTAAAGTAGCTAATTTTTTTCCTCATACTTTGAAGAATTTGGTATGACGGCATTCTTGATTAATTTCTTGATTGACTGAAAAAATATTTTTCTTACAGCTGTCAGCAAAGATGTACATGTAGACAATCGCTTTAATATTTACCGATTTCTTCAGGATTATATGATTAAAATCTTTATTTGCATGTGAATGCATTCTTATTAACCATATATACTACTGTCATGAGATAATAGCATCAAACTAACTGCTTTAATTAGTAAATTTTTCATCATAGGCATTTTACCGATATTTTAATAGCCAGTATATTTTCTAATTGAATATATTTTCTATAACAGATATTGTAGAACCTAGTATGTTTAGGTACTTTCTGTAAACACACCTAATTTTTGACAAATACACATTCTGACGAAAACTATCACGGTCGGTCGATCCTGCGTAGTTTAAGCCGTAATTAAGAAAACTTACCTCCAACGAGACTTGAAATCCAAAGCAAACACACAAATTGCCTCATTGTATATTCCCACTGCACAGCTACTAATGCAATTTGATACGATAAATTTAGAATTCCCTCAAGGTAAGAGAACCCAGGGGGAACGAATAGACAAGACACAATAACACGATTCGAACAAGACGAAGACAATTTACGGTGATTCACTGATGATGTCGTTGACTAACGAGTTAACGTAAGAACACAATTTCACTGTTTAACATCGCGAAATGGATTATGAATACAAGCTTTCCTGCAGCTGAGACTTTGAATGTCAAACTAAATTAGATTAAATATTTCGTTTCTATTGGACATGAACGAGATTATTTGAAAAGGTTTCTCATCAGCCACATAGTGCAAATTATCAATGGAGCTTTCTGTTGAAACGCGTATTTAACAGTCTAAAAGCGTTAGCGCGTGGCCCAACAGTGCAAACTGCAGCCTGTGTGTAGATTGGTCGATTCAGATCGTTGGCATGTGTCCTCCACTTGTGACGCATTATTGTGGATTGAGGTAGCGGTACATGCACGTGAATTTGTGCTTCATGAATGTTAACAAGAAATTTTATTATTTTGAAATCGACTTTTCGGTTCAGCATGGACATACGTTGTCCTTTAAATCATTGGAAACGTTCACATAAATGCAATATTCATTATTGAAACATTAAAGGTGCTTTGTTATGAACTTAAAAGCTAATTTTCAAAACAGCATGACTTAACAATCAGTTGGATTGTTTACCTTCTTTGATGTGAAGCCGTACTTTCTCCATATTCCCACCCTCAAATCAATTAACTTAGTAACTTTCAGGTTTGGCATTTGCAATAAGCTTGGGCCAAACTCACGGAGAGAGGATATTTGTATAAGACAAGTGGGTCATCGTGGACACAGCCTTCTACCTCCTCTTTCCTTCCAGGATGCCACAGCAGAATTCTTCACTGGAGTCATTGCACTTTCAATTTATGCACAAAATAATTTCAAGAGAAAAATTTTAGCGAATTTTGCTGCTTGAGTAAATTTGAGATGATGAATGGTGCAGTCACCCACCAGCGAATCGAGAGGGTTTGATAACGGAATGAATCATCCCATTGTATAATCGTCTTGTTCATGAGTACTAGATCTCCTCTGGATGAATTTTCTGCAGGTTAAACTAATTGCGCTTTTTATTTAGTTTAGTCTTTTGGTCATTTGTCATCTATCTATCTGCAAACCGTGCTTTTATCTCTTTTTTTGGAGGCGGGGACATTCACACTACATGCATGCAATTGTAATTGATTGATCAAATACCATGCGCAATATCTCAACCGGCACGTTCATTCAGATGATCGTCTCAAAGTATTGGCATTAATTATAGCATGTGATTTTCATTTATGACAAACTTATGTTATAGTTTATTTACTTATATTTTGAACTTCATATTGGATGGTCAATGCTGTACATGATCACAGAAAATAGAAGTCGCACTTGCCAAATGTAACCAAATATTTTGTTGATTCGGCAATTATACTTACAGTGGTGATACTGAAAAATCTAAGGAAAGATATTTTAATTATTTATAATCTAGCATTTCATTGGTTACTATGGAAAGTTGATTTTAGAAGGTCCTCTTCCATGCAATCGCAGGATATGTAATAAGTAAGTAATTTTGTATCATCAACTATTTCATTATTTGATGAAACAACGATAAAAGTTTCTTTCCGTTCATAACTACAGTATACAGATATGCTTAATTAAGGAATTTCATCAGTTTTTTCATCGGACATTTGACCGTAAATCCTGCACTGACATCATATACCCACTAATTAGTCATTGGAGCATATTGATACCGTACCTGAATATCTTGAATATCCTCATTCTAGATAGCTTATCCCTGAAAATGGTATTAAGTTGACTCTGATGATATTTGTTCTCTTGCTTTTAAAAATGTCCTGTTTTTTTGTTTAATGTGCATGCACATTACTAGAAATGTAATTGATTGCTGACTTACATACACATTACAAAAAATAAAGACTACTTTAATTATGTACAAAAAGTACTCAAGTTTAATAGTTATGGAGCCTACTCAAAATTTAGAAATTTGTAATTTGCCATTTATTGGAGCAAAGTTTCATAAACAATATATTTTCGATTCTCATTGTTTTGGTAACTTAGGTTGACGTGACCTTCTTCAGAGGCGCATCTTATCATTTCGGCCACTTTGATACTTCGTTGATTTTACTGTGTTAGCCTGCTTTCTTAACCCTATTTATCCCGAGTGATTTTGAGCTTTGAAAACCCGGGGATCCTGGATTCCCTCAGACTTTGATGCTCCGATGATTCAAGCGTTCCCAAAATTGCTACTTGCATTGGGATAGTTGAGAAATGCTGAATACGAGTCAAATGGAGATTTTTGGAAATCTGTTTGTCTGCCAAAATCTCAGTTATACACTGAGCAGGCAAAATACAGAAAATGCACATATAAGCACATAGTGCTTCAAAATTATTATGAGGCATGGTAATCTGTCCATTTTATACTTGGAAGCTATTTGTAGCAGAAAACTGACAACATTACTCATAAAAATATTTGAATAATGCTTAGGGTTAATGACTACTATTCAAATAATTGCTCTATAGGTCCTTCTGTGGATGCATGAACATGTTAATTATGGCTTCAGATGTACCTTGTCAACGGTCTATTAATAATTGGAATTGATAAACATGCTAATTTTGTACGAATTTTCCAAAAAATTCTCGATTTCAAAAGTGATTTTAAATGACGGTCTGATATTTAATGTTCCCATTGGTAAATTTTAACTAAATTTGAATTATTTATATGAAAAATATAGAAAAGAAGCGTCACAAAAATTTGAGTCTTATAGATGCAGTTTAGAAGCAACAACAGCAATTTTGCAAAGGACTCCGTTAACTCGTGAAATGCTCATTATCAGTCACTCAGAAATGAGGTGATTTGTGAATCATAGTCTACTGGTGCTGCGAATCTGTATATTGTATAGCACAAATTATATAGCTATAAACATGCATATCATCTAGAATTGATTTGAGTCTATTATTCAACGGTGTTCCTCATTATATGTATGATGGCCTATTTGTCTGCACGTCACTCAAGGACGGATTTTATTCAAACAAATACGATAAGTTTATTGGATGCTAGGGATGTTCGGGAACGAGAACGAGATTCGGGAACGGGAATCAAGTTCAGAATTCTGGAACTGGAATTAGGTTCGGCCATCGGTAATGTGATGCTTTGAAAATAACGCAATATGTCACTTTGTTGCCTCAAAATTAATCTACTTCGCTGATCGAATGACATGAATTGCATCATCTTAAAGCGCGAAGGAATTAAAATTCACATCATGAGCCACACCAACAACTGTCAAAGCTGTAATCATGGGCAATAATCACAAATTTCTAAATTGAATTCAGAAGACGAAACTTAAGCTCATTTCTTAGGTGGCGTTTTCCAAATGGAGAATCAGGTAGTCACATGTAATATATCGGATGATGACACGGATTCTGTAGTGGTGTAGCAAAACATGCAACATCAAAGTCATTGATGACAAGATTCTTATCTTCAAGTGGCTAAACAGAAAGTCGCAGTGTGCGTAAGGATGGAACTAAAAGAGCATCAACGACAAATGCTAGGAAGCAGACCAGAGCGCAAGCTGGCAGTTTCATACCCTTGCCCACCAAAATAATGAACTAACAGCAATTGAATTTTGGAAAACTTTGCCCTAAAGTCTTCTGATATAAAACAATTTGCTGATATAAAAGTCATTAACGGTTAATGTTGCTCCGTAATCGGTTGATTATGATATTGACCAGCTGGATATCAACGTAGGAAGTTCATGAAGAAAATGGAGCGTTTGACCAATTTTTAGAGTGGTTGTAGTCATTGTCGATTCATGTGTGTGTGCTTGTCTGGAACTTGGATGCATGAGTATTCCGAAGGTGAATGAGGCGGTTTCCTCCATCGCAAATCACTGTAAAGATAGCAGCAGCAACCTTATTGTGGCATTATCTGTTTTCATCACTGCCATTGATAATCAATTCACAGGACGATTCAATACTTGGAAATAATGCCAAGTAAGTGACAAAATCAAAGATCGCGCCGATGTTTTGATTACAACTTGAAAATTCGAATGAGCTTGACTTATCATCGCTTGAGAGTTCAAGTTCAAGCAGGGGCACTACCTCACACCTTGACCAGAATCAAAGTGTTTATAGATTGTCGCCACTTGATGTGATCAGCCATGAGAGATTGAATTCATATCACTAGTTTTAGATGCTGTGATGTCCACTGTAGCCTCTTCACATGCACAGCATGTTTCTACACTGTCCTAATTTTCTATTTTTCAAATTGAGTTGAAGTCACAGCCAAAGAAAGGATCGCGGGATGTATTAGAATTTGAAGTCGGAGTTGGAATTGAAAAATGGAATTGACTTGTTTCAAGTCGTTGATTGGCGAGAACTGGGGCGGGTGTCTTTGAGTTGCCGCAATCTTCCCCCATGCACAGACAACGACCTACGCAAGTGCAAGTGCACAGCTTCATTTCGTGACCACTGGCGCATGAACGCTGGGGACACAAGCAGCATTTTATTGGTAAACATTGCCAGTGGTTCTTTTGTCTTTCTCAATGGAAAATGATCCCGCGAAATTCATCAGAACAAGCGTGGAGGAAAGGAATCATTACACTTTATTCCATACTGGTGTCAATGCGTCATACACGCACCATCATCAAGGACAACAACAAAGAACAATGAATGTGTATTTTTATACATGGATGAATTACATGAACAGAAGATGATGAAGTACTGATACAGACTAACTAAATGGACTGCAATCATGCAGATTACAGAGTCTACGCTGCGCGCGTCTACGGCTGCCGAGGAATATTCGTGTTTCAATTGTTCAAGTAGAAGGACATCTTTCTATTCTATGACCAGGTGAACTGGCACTCTGCAATCTTTACAATTATTTTTATTTGTAAATAAACGCAGAGCAGCCTGCTGCGCAGTCCTCCAGCTTGTTCAGCCATTCTAGATATTTTAAACTAGTTTGGGCCATTCGGAGCCGCACTGACGAGCTCTTGTAGGGCGAAACACAGCGTCTACAGCTGCCAAGGAATTCTCGTGCTCAAATTGTTCAAGTCGTAGGACATCTTTCTAACAAAATGGAATTATTGCCTTAGGCAACATTATCGATGCCTGGTCATGAAAGCCGCCTTCACCAAGAAATGAATGATTGTCGCTTATTCGCATCAGAATGCTTGTCGCCTCCAGCAGTCACGAAATACTGTTCAGTTTTAACCAAGCAGAGTATACCAATAACAAACATTGGGGACGTTTTCATAAAGCATTTAAAGATCCTCTACATGTACTTGTTTAGTGCTTGTATTTGTGTTAGAAATAATTACATAGTTCTGTATTAAAAGGTGAAAATCATTTATCGAGGTCAATTTTGTCATTTATAGCGAATGTCTTCACGGACTGTCTAGTTCAGAACAGTCGTAGAATTGATGGTCTGTGACACGGTTACGGGTAGGACTTTCATAGGCCAGTAAATTATAGTATGATAAACAAGCTGCTCTCAAAAAAGCCACTGATGTCACGAGATGCCACAAAGTTCAGCGAATCAGAATGCAGTTTTAAATATCATTTAACCAATCAAAGTTCATTTGAAGATTTGTTAATAATAGCAATTATTACAACAACAGATGTTTATTTTCAAATTCTCAATATCAGAAATCGTGTGTAAGTAACATGATTACACAAAAGAATTAAATTACATCCGTTCAAAAGTAAAAAAAACAGTGATAAAAATTTGACTTGATGAGAAGAGAAGATACACCACAGAACACTAGATGTCTAACCAGAGTGCAATTTGAAGACTCACTTAACCAATCACTGTATGAATGTTATTATCCTGATCGCCACAAGCGCTCGATGCGCGTGAAGACGAAGCCTGAAATTCCTGCAGATTGTTCACTTTTTCTGCCGACATTTTGTTTTGTGGCAAGACATCTACAGTGAACAAAGGACTATGAACAGAGAGGAGATCACTTGCTGGATGGAGACCACATCTTCACAATAGTAGATAATCAAATGAAGCTCCATAGTTTCAAGCTGATATGACTGTGAATATATCGAACCTGAAGCTGTGAAGTTGAGAGATGCTCGAGAAGTTTAACCGTTTTTTAATATCAATTCGTGTCTCTTTTCCTGGTTAAATGATAATAGGTTGAATGAGTGACAGCCATCAACTTTTAAGCAGCCTATAGTTCACGAAATTACAGTTTCTGTTTTTGTTTAAATTCATGCTTGTATGACTGTATACATGGAAACGATTATGAGAAACCAAGTGGTCAAATTTGACCTCCATTGAGATTTGCTGTAAGGCTGTATGTACAGATAAGCATTTTGCGTTCTTTCCGGTCACAACGCACTCAGCCGACATGCTATAAAATGTTCACATGCGAATTATCAAAAGACATCTGTCTATCAATAAAGAACTTGCATGCTCCTTTTCTGGCGCTACCTATAAACCGCGGTCACGACATCTGAAAGCTGAAGGAGAGAAGTGCGAATATGAGTGCATTTTTCAAAACACACCCTTTCTTTCCTCCAGAATATTTTTCAAGGATTCGATCTCAAACGGTCCATATAGTATATTTAGAAATTGTTTTTGTTGTCAACACCATACACCCGACGATAAAAGTCAATGAGCAGTCTTGTGAAATATTTCTGAGGTATTTCAGTATTTCAGCTTCAATATGGCTCCGGTTTTGCAATGTAGAGGCATACGGCACTATATATTGTCTAATTGTTCAAAGCTGAATAAACGCATAATTTCGCACGCTGTTCAGATAGCAACGTTCATGAAATTAATGACTTTCATGGCTGGGATAAATGTATGAATAAAGATTGTATCAGTAAATTCAATGATTTGTCAGCCCTTCATTGTTGATAACAATCATGACATTCCATCACTAAAGAAGACGCATTCTTGAAAACTCATTCATTTCGATATGTAGCGCACTTGAGAATTAGACAATTTATTATTCACAATTTCGTTTTAAATTTTTACAGCGAAACCTGATATGCATAGTTCAGTACTGTTTCGATAGTTACTGTGAAAGTACTGGTAATGCATAAATAAATTTCCAGGTATAATAATAAGGCCAATTTCTCGAATTGTATATTGTATTGCCGACGCTTCGGACGCTCGTCTTTGTCAAGGCAGAACAATTCATAACATGGACATGCGCACACGAGCAGAATAAGCTGATATACACTTTTGTGATGCACAGTTAACAAATCGATTAGAAATCAGTTATTTCGTCTTGCTATCAAGTTCACACTGCAAACAGCGAGCTCCCAAATGAAATATATTTCGCTGCCAAACCAACTCTTCATAAGTAACTAGCTCTTCCAGACCATGCTCATCTGGTAGCGGCCGCATGAATATTATCCTACATGTGTGGTAGATAATAGCTACCAAACCTTAATGCGGCTACCAGATCACCTTGAATTTTATCAGTCAATATCAAAATTCTTTGATCAACATTTCGCAGCAATGATGATCCTCGACCGAATAATCTGAGTCGACCGCACAGAAACACTGTTAGGCTAACAAATATCTAAAAGTATTATTCATCCATTGAAATCGACAACTCACTATATAACACTGTTTCCATGCGGTCTCCATAGTCTTAAATTTCACTGGAACTTCTCATAATGAGGTCATATTGAATACTACTTTTAAATGAACTAGGCAGATGTTGAATTACTACATATTTTAGAACGGAAGCCATAAGTACCGGTTTTATTTATTTATCATGCTTAGTGCCTATCTTTTTGGTGTCAGGTGAATCAGAAGTCACTTCGCCTCGGTATCTAATCCAAGCATTGAATTGACTAAAATCATTGCTGTTGAACGATAACTTCAACGCAGCCATGTTCATTTATATACCTCAAACATAATTATATTTGACTTAATGAATAATAAATGCACTATCATCTCGGATTAATTATAAACTTAATTTCAAAATTATGTGTAGTTATATTTGTGGAGTCATTGATTGTCTATAAGATGTCTTACTCATGCGTGTAATAGAATCGAATTCATTGTAAGTTTGACTGTTGAATGTCAATAATACTTATAAAGCAGCAATGATCATTATACTACTTTAGAGCGATGCATATAGACAGAATAACACAATCAACATATGTTAAATTGCAAAATTCGCGTTGAAGTTTTAATTCAATTTTTGTGAATATTATACCATGAGAAACATGATGTTTCATAGATTATTTTGGCTTTCATGAATGGTTGTTGGTTTTGGCCAGTGAGAACCTCACGACAAAATGAACGTTTACTCTGATGCAGAGGTTCAACAGTCAAGACGACAGAAAATTTTGATGAAATTTGGCTGACAGTCTTCCCGACATCATTTTCATGATGTAAAGATTTCAAGATTCTTTGAATAAACAAAAATGTAGTTTGTTTCAAATTATTGCCAGCACCTCTGAAAATTAAATTCTTTATCAATATTGTGATATCTGTCGATTTTAATTAAATGTGCATGTAAGTTAGAATTTCAGTTCGCTGTCCTAATTTCACTATACTCACGAATGAAATTAGATATTAATGGCATGAAAATCTTTGAACTTCAAAAGTCATTGCATTTATGGGTGTTGAATCGTCATGAAAATAAATTATAAAAGTTACTAGGAAATAAAGTCTAAATTTGAATAAATCATTCCAATGCAAACTTTACAAATTGTCATGATAAAGCACTGAAAATTGCCAAAGTGAGTGTATTTTAAGTCAACTTCAAAAGTAAACAAACACATTTTTTCTCAGACAAAATTATCCATCAGAGCCTGAACACAACCGCATTATCAACCAACAAAGCAAAACTTGAAATGAGACTAAATTGAAATCAATCATAGAAAATTCAGATGATCTGATCGGATAATGAATTATCGATAGCATTGATTTCAGCTCTTCTGCTGGTAGAAAATTGGCATCATTTTAATATAGTTAATTATGCTTTATTAACATACTTATGCGACTAGAAGAAAAAGACGCATCTGGCAGGAGCCATGCAGGTTTGCTATGTTTGTTACCAGACAGCAGCAATGCACTGTAAACCAAACTGTGCCCTACGTGTGACCGATTATGTGCCCAACACATGTGACGTTTGCCACTGCATCTATGTGACCAAAAATACCCAAATCGGTCACACTCAGCACGGCAGATATGTGACTTAATGTGATTATGAGCCCGACCGTTCGTGATTATCGCGTCTTCCAATTATTGTGATAATTAAAACCCACTACTTGCTTAACATAACTTAACTTAACTGCTTCCACATAGACTGTCCAGTGGCCGAATTTCGGTTCCATGCTGTAGAACTTCAATGCGACGCAGTTCCTTTTTCCCGACAATGAGTATATTGAAGTCAGTGACCTTTTGTGACTAGTTAAAATTCTTTT
This sequence comes from Prostheceraeus crozeri, assembly GCA_907163375.1. Lineage (NCBI taxonomy): Eukaryota > Metazoa > Platyhelminthes > Polycladida > Euryleptidae > Prostheceraeus > Prostheceraeus crozeri. The sequence goes on from CAJQUW010003829.1 coordinate 218,957, forward strand.
GATTTGCATTGTTTGCATTTTTTATGCATTTTTAGTAAATACCTCGTTCTTTTTAACCATATCTGTAACCTGTGCGCAATCATATTTGCTGTATTTACTTTCTGATTCTCAATTTGGATCTCAATAAGCATCTCTCTCTCTCTCTTATATTTTGGAAAGTAGAAGTATTGCCTCTAAATTAAACTGAGCTATGAATTATGTTTTAAATGATTTCATTTCCTGGGGGAAGAAAAAACCATACTTTCAATAAAGGAACTTGTGGAAAGAACAACAAATATTTCCAGATTATTAGATACGTATTCTACTTTTCATTTACTTTTAAATTAACAATCAATGCTTAATTCAGAGTGTCTTAATCATTGTGTGTTGCTCAACGCCAACCGCCACCCTGATGTTCAAAACAAATATATAAGGTCATGTAATAAACACCGTTCCTATACGCCAATGAAGCAATCGATGGCTGTGGCAGCATCCATTATTGTTTTTACCGATAAAATTGTTTCATTGAACCATCTATACATTAATGCAATTTTGTACAGACTCACTTCTCATGACATTGCGATTGAAGATTCTATTTTGGAATAGGACGTCATTATGTAATGTCTCCCAGTTTGTCATTCTCAATGTAATAAACAAGCTGACCATTGACATGAAGCTCATTTGTTTCATACTCTCTAAGCAAGATATAAATATTGCAACGTCACTTACAACACGATGATACAACTTCCCGGCGGATCAAGCAGATTAAACGAAGACATGTGTCACATTTTTGAATTACAATCATTATCCTGATTAAAAGAGTTTTCAATATGACATCATCTTCTTGCCAGTGAAATCTTTGAACAAAACACACCGTTAAGTGTTCGGAAAGGCAATTTGAATTATTCTCATCGAGCAATCGCCGCATATTCATGATCTATGGTGATTCATCATCGGTCACATATGTGACCAAATGTGACCGATGTGACGAAAAATGTGTCACATTTTTTAAACTACACAATCATTATCCTCATTAAAACATTTTTTAATTGAACCAAGTTCAATATGATGTTATCTTCTTGCCAGTGATATTCTTGAACAAAACGTACCGAAAAGTATTCGCAAAATCAATTTGAATCATTTTCATCAAGTACTCGCCGTATATGCATGATTTATGGCGATTCATCATCGGTCACATTGAAGTCATATATGCGACCAAATGTGACCGACGTGACGAAAATGCGTCGGGTACACAATTGGTCACATATTGGGTACAGTTTGGTTCACAGTGTGCTACCAGATGAAAAGAAATATAGCATATGGCAGCAAGCATTTTATCGGTTTGGTAGCGTGCGATTTGCAAGGTTCCGAATATCTGATTAGTCAAGACTGGACAATGTAGTATCAACAGGATATTTACACTTGCCAATGATTTGTACATCAAAATAATCACACGGATTCCGTTGAGAATAAGTACAAATTGCGCCCCATAGCCTCTTGTAGGAATAACCCTACCGAGAAATTGAACTTGTTGCTCTCAAAAATCCTGAACTATTTTGTCAAATACATGCCGTCGTACGGATGAAAAATGCGGCTGAACTGATGAGTAAATTAAACAGCATGCACGTGAATCAATGTGATGCTGGGGAAGTCTTCGTCTCTTTAGACAAGAATTTACACTCAAACATACCAACTCAAGAAGGTACTGTATAAGGATTAGTCACTCCTTAGAGAATTATTGGGATCAAATACACACTTCCGGCTTGACTTAACATGCCTCTAAAAAAGATTTTATCGCTTGGTTCGTACAACGAAATGTAATATAATGCGAAACATTACACCAAAAAGGTTACCCTGACATGTTGGTGCACATCACAACCCGTTTGATAGATTCAATCTGAACCCACGTATATGCCAGGTACACTGATGACATAATAAGGAAACCATTTTTTCCAAATTATGTAATTCTTAATACGAAACTATTGGCCATGTGTTATGGAGTCCATCATTTTGATAGCCAGGGAGATAAAGTTTTTGGATGTTAGTATTGAAGTAAAGCACAATACAGTTGAGTATGGCTGGTATATTAAGAAGCAGCATTCCAGAATTTAGTTTCTATAAAATACACTTGTCCCAAAAACGGGTTTTGGGTTTCGCAAACAAAAATACCAAAAATAAGAAACAAAACAATATGTACAGTATAGGTGCAGAACTAATTTAGTATTTAGATTTTGTAGACGATGCGATTGACAGAAAAAATTCACGAGCACATGGAAAAATATGATAAATAATTAGTAAATCAAATGGATCTCTCACCAGTGCTCTAAATAACAAAGTTCAAATGAGACGCATGAAAACTGCCATCTGTGTAACCTGCAGAATGATAGATATAGATGTAATGACCGCTTCATCGTTTAGAAGTTTACCAGTAAAATATGTACAGAATTTTTACATCGGAAAAAGTATCCACCCTTTTCTTAGGTTATGCTGAGCATTGCCATAGCATTGGCGCTCGCAGCAAAGTCAGTGATGCGCAGCAAGTCAGTGATGCCCTTTATGATCACTTGTTGCTAAAACACCAATGTCATACCGTCTATATTGTAAATATTTTGATATGCAAATAATTGACAAATCTAGAGACCCTGTTGATACTACTCGTATTTTGTCCGAATCATGACAAATCAAATCGTTGGAACCAAAACTTAATAGAAAGATCGAAATGAACGATTTCTAATCGATTTGTCAACTGTGTATCATAAAAGTGTGTCACAAAAGTGTGCGCATATGCATATTTTGATTTTTTTGCCTTGACAAAGGACGAACGTTCGAAACGTCATCCATGCAACATACAATTCGAAAAAATTGCCTTCTTATTCTTGGACGTATCTTTCATAATCTTATTTCCACATTATGAATGCCAAGCACCTACTGTTCAAGCTGTCTTGACTGTCAAATTAGTGTTTTTCCTGTGATCTTTTTCATGCAGTTTTTGTAGCATCAGTAGCATTGTGGTTTTGTACTGGGATCAAAACTAGTGATGTGCGGTTGGATGAATTTTTTAATCGTAACCGGCCATTAACAGCAGTTACAGCGGTTAACCGCGGTCAACCGTGGCCACGGTTATAACCGCACATCACAAATCAAAACTCTAACTGTTTTCTGTAGCTCATTTTTGTTTTTTTGCTTCGTGACCATAAATGCATCCTTCATGTATCTGAGTCTAGCAATGATGAGACACCATCATCTCATCAGCACGTAGTGGTGAATGCAAACGCAGTAATGAATGATATGACAAATTTCGGATTTTGCATGACATGGTAAGGCAACTGCAACGAACTTGCAGTAATTTGTAGCTTTTAATTCAATAAAAATAGGTATAGTAGGATCGTACTACTTTTCATTTTATAGTAGTACGTTTAAAAACTTAATGCATACAATGGATATTCATTTTGCTCTTTCAAACCAGCCATTTCATAAAACTCAAATGCGCAAGTAGTAATGTTATAGTAATAGTTAACAACAATAAATTATCACCATAATCGGAATACATAATCAGATTTCTGTCAATTGGACTTGTGGAGCAAATGACGACGGAATAATATACCATTGTAATTATTATATAGACTATAGATGTCACTGTAAGTCTGACTCAATAAGTCTGACATAAAATTCACCCGCTTGTTCTTGCGCATGTACGAGTACATTTGCCCGTGTGTGTACAATACTCGAAAATAGAATAATGTGAGTTGTTGTCGTTGTTCTTGTAGTTGTTCTGCATCGTTTGATAAATGAAGCAATATTGTTGCACTATTTCTACACACATCATTTCTCAACTTGAAACAAAGATGAGAAACCCTATACGTTTAGGAAGATCCTCTCAGGAGAATTTTAAGTTTCATTAGAATCGAACTCAGAAATTAGAGAATTCAGAGATTCGATTCTAGCAAATAAGAATGCATTAGACTTTTGAAGAATCTTTCATGAAATATAGAGAAGTCAATCCTGCTAAAGTCCTTCCCCCGAGGTCTTTTCAAGGACCGCGAAACCATGTTTGGCAAGGAGAGACTGCTCTAGCATAGAAATGTACAAGCGTTTATAAGATAAGAAAGATATAATAGGAAAGTGTCTGACCCATGCGAACTGGCACATGTCTCACCATAGATGTTGGTGATATACATGTACATTCACCTATATATTTATCTATTTGTGAACTTTTTAAAGGCGCTTTGCTGAATGAGAGCTTCAATCGTAGAGCCTGATGGGGCTGCAGGCTGCATAGCGTGTTTAAAAGTGAGTCATGGGATCACATGTGATCCTTGAAAGAGGGTCAGACTTTAAATAAAGATAATAATAATAATGGCGACTTTGCTGTTTCACTTTCAAGAATTGGTGAGCAATACATGAAAGTTGATGCAAGCGATAAAAATATACCAATTACCTCAGAGCTCAGAGCTTCAAATACATATTGAAAAAATAGACAAAGGAATGATGAAAAAACGATTTACAAAATCTGATAAAAAGAGTTAGAGTATAGCGTTTATTTCTGTTTAGTTGGTGGGCACAGGCTACGTGTGAAAGGAACTGCACATGTCATTTGTGCAGAACAAACATCTTAACGGATAGCTTTCATGATTATGAATGGAAGAGAAATGTCTTTCACATGAGTGAGAACTATTTGAAATAACGTTATAACTTTCGCACTGTTCAAATTCATGATTTTGAGCGTCCCGCGTTTTACAAGTTCGCTAAAAAGACATACTTTGGAGCGTTGCAAAGGCACAAATTAACGCATAAAGGACTTTAAGGGTAAGAAATTGCAACATTACAGTGGAATCGCAGCCAAAGCTACGAAAATTTCTGATAATGAAACTGCGCCGAGAATATGTCTCATGTGACTCTTCCAATTGTCATATCTTCGGGAAAATGACCGCGAGAGATAACGCAGATGAAAGAGAAGTCAAAAATATGCGGAAAGAGTTCCAGTGTCGAGTCTGCTGCTGCGAGCAAGCGCTTGCTAATAGTCTGCTTACGTTTGAATGGAGTCGTCTTGTTTGAGGAGATGTTTTCTGTCTGTGAACGAAGAGGTCTGCTCGTTCAGCTCTGCTGACTGAAGGGTCGGGGCATGGAGGCACTGGAAAGTGCAGGCACACGTACCAAGGCGGAACTCAATCCTGCTACGTACTGTGTAAGGGGAACCAGCTAAGCTATCGGAAGATCGGGGTTGTTGAATGAAAAAGGATATGAAGACTTTTAATAAACAATCTAAGAGCAAACATTTGTTACTCGCTGACGGCGCGTGAGGAACTTTTCTTGTAAGTGCCATGCAATGTGAGACAGAAATCACAAGATCGATAATGATCAATAACGTGACCAAATTGGAAGCTTGGGCCAAGCGGCAGTCAAATGCATCGATGAATGGCAGCAGGGCCGATGAGCACCGTGTTGGAAATGTTGTCTTCCGAACTAAGATTTACTCTAACGCATTTGAAGGAGATACCGATTGACGAAGGTTATCATCAACTCTAAGGACATCAGATGGGAGCTGAAGAACACCAAATAGCGAATAATTTCTTGTTATTGAAGATCAAACCTTTAGATTTCAAGATTTTAAAGCCTTTTGGATTTCAAACATTTGAATGAAACGCATAAGAGACGTGTAAATCTGATGAGGTTCCTTTTCTGAAGTGAGTCGCTTCATTTTCCTAATTACATGGGAGCGCTGACAAGCTTAAGAGCAAGTTGAATCGACATGAGTGCCCCAACTCAAGTTTTCATCTACGACAGTTCCAAGAATCTTCAAATGATGAAACTGTGACAAAGGAGAGGACCCCGAAAAAGATACATGCATATCAAACGGTGTAAAAAGTATTATCTTTGACGTGTCTATATTGAGTGTCAACTTATTGCCAATGCACCAACTCGCCAATAGAACCTGATTCTTCCTCTATTTTATTCTTGATATTTTCTTCATTGCTTGATTGCAGTGGATGGATGATATTAAGATCATCAGCAAATTTTACGGTGGATGATCTGACAGTCTTTGAAATCAAATCAATAATAAAAGCACTAGACAAGGACGGAGCAAGAACGGTTTCATGTGGCAGGCCTCTGTTCATGACCATAGGCAGAAACCAGATTCTTTCAAACATCTTCCAGAGCAATTATTTTAAGTATCTTTGAAGGAACGGAAAGCAGAGGTACAAAATGTAATTTCTGAATGTTTGGTGAACTCGTTGTGAGGATTGGTATGACCTCTGCATTCCTACATTCTTGCTGGAAATTTTTCGATCGCATGTAAGTATCAAATGCAGCAGCCAGTAGATTTGCCAAAACGCATGCCATCTCTTTATATATTCTAATCATCAGAAGTAGTTGACTTTTTGACAGAAAGCTTAAACAGGTACACAACTTCTTCGTTTATTAATGAGGGATGCCATCCACTATCAGAGAATTCTACAGTATCGTCGATGATGCCACAGGAGAAAAACGATGACAAATCAATAGAAATAACCCCAGAAAGATTGAACCACATTGTTGAATCAATTTTGAGATGCCATTCCTGTTCTCACCATTTTCACTTGTGTGAGTCACAACACATAAAGTTGAATTTTGAATTTGTCAGTTTGTTCACTGAAGACATGAGAGATGGTCATGTATTGACAGAATGATTTTGTTATATATATATAACGACATTTTTCCTCTATTAACTTGCTTAGACAATTAGCCAAAATAAAACTGTAGGGGAAGCGTGACTAAAATGGGCAGCGGACTGATATGGGTAATTTGAGTTATTCGGCCTCTTTTAGCTCAGAACTCATTGCTGGAATGAACTTCAAATTCGATAGGTCATGGTCACCATTTGTCCGTATGTGACAGCGCAGCTCATTCGAGGAAGACACGCGCTCACACGCAGACACGCACTAAGACGATAACGCTAAAAATGCATAAATTTGATCGCTGAATGAACGACAATAAAATCAGACGCTTATTTGGCTAAGCTTTTCATTCTGTGTAGATTGATTGTTCGAGGCAAACGGAAACTGTTCCGTCATTGTTGTTATATGCAAATGAATGATCTGACTTTCACTTAGGGCCCACGATTGACAGCTTCCGTGAAATGTGAGTCTAAGAAAAGTGCCCATATAGTCCGACTCCTAAAATATCGCTAGGGTAAAATGGGCAATGCATTTTTATCTTCACTTTTATTATTTCTTGCATGCTCGATTTCCAGAGGAATGCCCAGAATCTATGAGATATTATTGATAGGAATGAAAAACTGGAACCATGAATCAATGCAAAAAGTACTTAAGAATTTGATGGACACAGAATAGATTCAAGCAAGCGGTAGAACATACAATCTGTCAGAAATAGATAGGCCTATTGTTGTCAAATTTAGGCTAGAAAGTCAGATAGCAAATCAAATGCCCTAAATTCCTCATCATGAACACCTAACTTGCTTCTGAGATTGGCATCAGCTCAGCACGTCCTTCCAGCGCTCTAAACATGTCAGTTGACTATAAGCATCACTTCCTATCTGCAAGCAATTGATTATAGCTTCAAGAATGAGTGTACCATGTGTTGTTTCCAAGCTTGTACATGTATGTTTTCGGTGGCGGTTGACAATAAATCAATGATGATTAACTTTTGCACTAAATACCCTATAAGAATTGGACGCATGAGTCATGCGGCACGAATGAAAAGACGCTTCAATGAAACGCTTGTTTTTCAGTGTTAAGTGCAAAATCAAATAAAATGATGAATCATTTTATCATTTTGAAAAAAAACATTTGTTGATTCATGACTTTCCGGATATGTAAATGAAACCTTGTTTACTATATAATCAATGCAGCATAGGCCATTTAATTTCTCTTGATAATCTAATCGTGCATAGGAAACGATAAAGACGTTGGAAAGCATCATTTAATAAGTCGTGATATCCAAACCTCATATAGCCCCAAGTCAGTGCCCATATTACCCCTTGGTATGAGATAAATGTGCTTTTTGATACTTATATAAAATAACTTGCACTTTTTTTCTAATGAATCCTAGAACCTCTATCTTCTTTGGAGAGTTGGCTGATACGTTCTTCTTGCCCTGTGTGTTGCTCCGGGATGAAAAGTATTAATTTTGTAAAAAATAAGTCTGAGAACCCCTTGGGGTGCCTATATTAGTCCCGCCTCTCCTATCAGGTGTCCGAAGACATATTTATTAATATTTGCGCAATAATAGTTTTCTGAAAAAGTTAAAACAAGAATCATCATTTGCACCATATTTACACTTTTATCTTAAAATTAATATAACATACAACATAAAAGTATGAATGGAAAGACCATTTCCACTGTGCGGTGACTTGTGTCCACAGCTGCAGTTGAAATAGTTGAAAGGGCCATGTCCTTCCCTAATTCCAACATTGATCTTAAACTCAACATTCAATTTCTGGAAATTTCAAGAAATTGAGAGCAGTTTTGTGCAGTCAAATAAGGGAAATATTAGTGTTCTGCACCCAATAAAGGCTTCATGTATGCAGTGTGTGGTGTATTATTCAATTTAAATAGCCAATCATTTGCTCAAATAATTATTGATGATCATTTCAACTGCATACCTCAAGACAGCCTCCCTCATAAATAAACAAATGAAGACAGACAATGAATGCCTTCGATCGACTTATAATGCAACGAGATTGAAATGCAGTGTATATCTGTAATCAATTATTTATGACATGAGGAATACTTTCACTGAACGACTATGTCAGCGCTTGGCAACACGCGATACACTTACAAAATTCGATATCTGATATTTTGGGCGTAGTGAATGATTTACAACTTCAATAACAGGTATAACAATTTCCCTTCATGCAAACGAATCACGCAAGGATAATAATACCAAGGTTGAAAGTAGCATTAAACAGATCTTGGAAACAAAAGTTTATGGAATCAACACGCAACTTGGTTGATAAATCTCTCAGTGCATGAATAATTCATCATTATAATTCATCATTATCGCTGACATGAGCACAGTAGCAATGATAACTTTGAGGATGTTTGCTCCTGATAAGAAAATCAATCGCAATTTGGATTAGCTGGCCTCTGAATCCGTCTATGAAGTTTGTGCGGAACAAACTGTCGCATTGCCATTGATAATAATAAAAAGAAAAATTATTCTCTTCTCGCGCGAAGTCATTGGTATAAAGTTTTACATTCAGAAGTAATAAAGGCAGCCTATATGTACATGTACATGTCCATGTGCTTCCACACCAGACTTGATACTGTTAACTGCCGATCAGCAAATAAAGTCTAAAACTGTTTTTCTGAATGATATGAATATTATTGATAAGAATCGATATTTCATCAACCCATCAAGCGGCGTCATTATACATCGCTGTACAAATTATGCGCTAGCATTATTTGCTTTACGCATACCTTAAAATTACATTACTTTAGAAGAACTCAAAAATCTCTTCAAAACGGTGGGAAGGTACATGAATTAAGTATTGACCGTCTTTGGAAATTTTGCCTTACTCAGCTCGAGTGCAGCTATTTGATCTATGCTTGCACGCGGACCGGACCCCAGCCGGGTTTTCAAGCCGTTTCGCAGTCTCACCGGTCCCGGGGTAATCGAATAGACTAGATAGAAGAGACTTCAGGATGATTATCCTTGAAGTCCTTTGCAACTTTTCAATTCTATAATACTGAGTTGATACACAAAGCAGTTTAATTTGTTCGGTTTGGAATGATGTTTGTCATAACGAGCGCTATAATAAGGCCTATAGCATTGATGGTCAAGATATGAGTCTTCCTGATACGCAAAATCATTCTCCCTGAGAATGATTCTATCAATGAATTTAAAGATCAACACATTCTACACAGATTAATTCACGACAAAGCGGCCTCTGTGAGATATTATGTAACTTTCAAAGAGTTTAATTGGCGAATGAATTATTGTTATCATAGCTATTTCCTCTGCAGTCGTAAATGTCGTTTGAAAAGGAATCATGTGCTTTGATATTTTTTTGTTGTGGATACATTTATTTAATTAGTAATGACATTTAGTTTGTGGATGATGTGTGTCCACTAATTTATGAATAATGACATACTTTAATTCTTAGCACGAAGGCAACTTGAGTGAATCTCGAAAGATGACAGTTAATTATTTAAGCACAATTTGTACAATGGCCACTAAGCTTAAATACGACGGACGTCGGCCCGGGTATGGGCTAGCGAGCCCAGTTTCGACGTCATACAGTAAGTACATTAGGTTGACCACCAACTCAGCATCTTTCAAATACCCAATCTGTATGCGGTTTCGATTTCATTAAATGACCTTGAGTTGAGAACCCGGTTGATGCCCATCACCACACATAAGGATATGCAAATTTTTGCACTTCTGGAGAAATGTACACGAATTTGACTGATCATGATAGCAGTACAGAAAAAAGAAAAGTAACTTACAAATCCTCTATGTCATGACAGCCTTGGAGATGTAATGTGGTTTGTTGAATTATCAATTAGATGGGTTGCCGCTAAAAGCTCAGCCTTATTATGATAAGTATATTTTCTTAAGCGTGATCATGCCACAAAATCTACCTGCCACTGAAAGTGCAGAACATCATAATCAAGGAAAAAGATCGCAAACTGTTAATGGGGCCACATTGTTATTCAAATTCAAGAAATGACGCCTTGTGAATCATAAAATCATGCCGCTAAAAAAAGCACGACACCTTAGCCAAGAAGCTCTCTCTAAGATCTCAACTTTTCATCGAAGATTTGCAGGGACTTGCATTATGACACAGTTCCATAGAATAAGTACATTAGGTAGAGTGGTAACTCCGCATTTATTAAATCCCCAATGTGTATACACTTTCGATTTTATTAAATGAACTAAGGAAGATACAGGTGGTATTGTCAGCAAATGTGAGATATGCAAATTTTTGCAGTTTTGCAGAAATTGCAACGGAATTGAGTGATCATAATTGTAATGCAGAAGGAATGATGGCATTTCACAGATTCTCATGACAGCCTTGGAGATTCAATGTTTGCTAAATTAGCAATTCGATGGGTTCCTATTACTTTCATGGTCAACCTCAAGAGCATTTTCTTGAGCGTGATCATATAACAGGCAACTTGCCACTGGTACAGCAAAATCACATAATCAAAGGCAATGACGTCATGTAACTTTGAAAGATGTAAATGGTTCCACATCACTATTCAGATTCTAGAAATGAAACATGAATTTAGTGAATCATAAAATCATACAGGTGAAAATTGAATTAGAAACTTGAAATTTCAGCCAAAAAAGCACAATAGGATGTCGACTTTTTTCATGAAGACCTTCATTATAATGCAAGTCATGAAATTCCCTTGATAATCAGCTTAATTTCCGCTAAGTTGGGATGCTTATTAGCAAGGATTCATTCCTTTTGATATCCAACTTGTTTCATACTGCATATATAGGAGAGTCATCTCGGTAGTATATAAATTGGCAAATTTTGACTTTTTTTAAAAGTGCTGAAATAACTTTTTGGACCATGGGTCTCCGCAAGAAACTGAATCTTTTGATATAAAAATTTTCACTGTATACAGACACTTTTTTGAGTCGACACTCTACCTATATATCCCTACTCTATGCACAGTTCATGAAATATCCTTGATCATCAGCTTAATTTCCGTTTAATGAAGATGCTTGTTTGCAAATGTTCATTCATTTTTATATCCAACTTGTTTCATACTACTTGCATAGTGACTTCATCTCGGTGGTGTATGAACATAGGAATAATTTGCAAAACTTTAGCTTTTTGAAAACTGCTCAAGTTACTGTACCTCAGAAACGTAATCTCCGCATAAACTGAATCTTTTAGCTGTATACAGATACTTTTTTTGAGTCGACACTCTACCTATTATTATTTACTCTATATCCCACGCTAATCGTACATGTGCAGTATTGCGTTGATAGATAAGCTGCATGAGAAATTTCATATTTATGTAAAAAATATAATTAATTCCGGACGATAAAGACATTCCCACATCTTCACGAAGCGAAAGCATCAATATCGTGATTAGTTGAGCTCCTTCTTTGTCAAATAGAATTGAGACATGAATTGTAAGTTTTATCACAACACTGATGCACAAAATTTTCTAATCACTTGGCTCGGAGTGACAGGATTCGATTTACAAGAGTTCATTTCAACGTTGATATCTTCATATTCTCCTCTGTATAAAGCAAACGTGACGTGATTACTGTCGAACGCCGTGTCAATGCTAAGAGAAATAAGAATTATCGAATCATGTAATTGTATTTGTCACTTGACGCAATAACGCTCATCTACCTTAATCATTTTCTACTTGACAAAATCGTGGGGGGAGTGCCCTCGCGACAACATGACGCTAATTTTGTTGAATTTTGTATCAAAAACATTGATGAACGTGACGTGTATCGACTCACAGATGTAATAATGAAAATATTGAATAAGACGATGAGGATAATGGTGCATTTTGTACATGATGGAAAGTGTTACGTCGAGGAAAATGGGAAGTGGAAAAGCTCTAGAGAGGGGAGAGAGAGGAGAGAGAGGCAGCATTTCCAGAGTATTGCATGCGAATTAGTTACGTATTTAAAAACAGAAAACTGAATTCAAACTATTAGCTGAATATTTCTAATTGGCCACTCGTGATTAATCTGCACCATGCCTCAAGGATATTATTGCCGATTCCCATACAGCTCATGCTAATTTGTATTGTGAAAAGAATATGACGACAATAGGAGGATCAGAATTGCATTGTATTGATAAATTTGAAAATCTGATATGTCATCAATCTTATTATTTGGTCGTGTGAGACAGCCTCATCTAATCAACAACATCACTGTCAATCAAATTATCTCCATCACTTCAGTACCACTAGAATACGCCTACCATTTGATGAAACTTTCAAATAATGAAATCTTCAGACTGTCTCTAATGACTTGATGGGATTTCAATGTAATCAAATAAAAGCGTATAATTTTAGATCAACATTCTTTATTTGGGGGACAATTTGCACTCTAAGTTTGTCCAAGTGCATTATTTTTGAATTTGCCTTATGCATCAAAGCTCTATTTATATTTGGCATTTAGAAACGTATGCAAGAAACAGACATTATAATGGTTTAGTACTACTGTGTATTTACGATTATCATAACATGACATACCGGTGCTTTGATGCAAACAAAAAAACTACAGGAACTGGTACAACTTGCATCAGCCACAGAAACAGATTTCCAATCAAAGCTAATGAGAATAGCGCACGCCCTGCAAGCTACAACTTTTTCAATTGAGGTTTCAATTCTTCTTAATTGCATTTGTTTCAGCTCCATTTCCTGCACATTACTTGACATTCAAAATTTCATCGTTTCACAGTCAGAGGGATCTTCCGTTAATACATATCATTTGGCTGCCTTGGATCTCAGGAAAACTTTGATCATATTTCAAAGTTGCCTATCATACATTATTTTATGCCTTCGAAGTATCGGTGTCGAAACCGGCTCTTGGAAATTGGAACCGCATTTGAGGCAAGGTCACGTTTGTGAGCCATTTACTTCTTTTGAAAATATTTTGCATTACACACTTTCATTGAAAAGCACAAGTTTTTAAATTGATATCAGTAATGTGTAAATAGGAGTTTGTGAATCACGTCATGAGCATCTGTTATACCACAGATTTTCTGACCTTTCCAATCATGTTGGGCATCTGCAAGCTGCTATTTCTCTTCATTGCTACATTTGAAATTGCTTAGAACTACAGAACATCATTTCACAGATACACGTACATTGTAATGGATACGTTTTTCTGAAGATTAGCCACATTTCTTTTACGCATATTTGAGTTTATATTCCATGCAAAAACAATCTTGTCAATAAAATTTTGCACTCAAAAGTGACTTTTCGATGCAATCAACCCGCTTATGTTCATAAGTAGCAATCATTTAGGAGATTTAGAACCAAACCTCGATAAAAATTCAAGAATTTTAATAATATGTCAACATTAGCGATCTAAATTTTGAATTTGCTTGCTGTAAATACCCAGAGATTAGCGATCTAGAGGACAGAGTAATAAAACCCATTATTAGAGAGTTAACACGCTAAATATCTCCTATACCGTAACCGCTAAGTGATTCGGAGCAATGCATTAGAATTTTGGGAAGCGGGCTTTAGCCCATTGAGTTTTAGCATATTTTTAGCCAGTGATATCTCCACTGTGCATTTTCAATGTTCGATATCCACTTAACAACCTTCATGGATTCAATTTATATTTCAAATTATATGGTCGATAACACAAGAGAACAATATTGAAAGGTAAATGTGAAAATGGCTTCAGTTTCCGATAAGAAACGCAATGTGCAGATAGTTTTCGTTTCTCCTGAACCGTTGGGAATTCATCACAGATTTAGCTATTAATGACTTTACATGGTACTGTGCTTGTAGTCATTGGTATAGTCATTACTCAATCACCTTGAAATGAGATACATGCAATTTTGTCGCCACTATTGTTTCATGTGGTACTGATGTTCTATTCTATATTACAGTATACTGTAGCATATTATATACCATTCACATACATAACAATTAAAATTTCATTGCTATAAATGTTATCCATTTGGAAATTAAGGAGATCACTTTGTCCAACATGATCTTTCAATGTCTCCTATCCATTGAATATTATTTACATAATGTAGTTAGGCCTATATCCTGCCAGATTGCACGCAAATTGAAACATTCACAGTTTTGCTTTCTTTGCGATTGTCCAAGAGGCAAAGAGCTTGCCTTCAACGTTAAAAAAACTAAAATTGTTAATTTCAAACAGAAATCCTCTGATTACACGCCTATTTTGATTGGAAGATCGCATATTGAGCAGGTTAGCAGTTTGAAAATATTAGGAGTGCATTTTTCTTCTGATCACAAGTGAAATGTCCAATTAGATCATGTCTATAAAACTTTGTGTTGTATCCTCTCGTTTGTCAAACGTTTAAAAAGTAACTGCAATCCCCTTGAATATATTTTTTAAGTCTATATGGATACAGTTTTTTGTCATCTGTCTTCGCTGGTCAGTGATGTGTGACATATCCATGAGTTATTTGACGAAGCTTGAACAGTTTGCCTCATGAGAACTCATGAAATTTAATGCGGAGTCATGAGATTTTCATGAGAGGTAATGAGATTATGATGAGACTCATGATATTCTCATGAGAAAATATTTAACTCATGATGTTCATATGATGCATTGATGAGAAAATAATGAGTGGTAATATACACATTCATGAGGACAATATCTTATGATGCGGTCATGGGAAAATCATGCGCATTCATGAGTGTCTTGTGAAAATAAGTTTATAAGTAGTATGGCATGCATGCCAGCCGCGAAAGGAAGGAGTCATAAGAAAGCATATTCAATCGATAAGAATCTCCAAGTTTAGTCTATAAAGGATAAAAAGCAACAATATAGAATATATCATAGCGATCTGCATCAACCTTCTCAAAATGATGCCTATATCATTTGACTTTACAATTAAGTGTTGAATGCAAGACGTTGAAAATAGAGATACAGTACAATTTCATATCATAACCACTGTAATGGTTCAATATTGCGAAAACTGAAATAGTTGTGGACATTGTGTGGGAATGCTCAGGACAAAGTGGCGAGGCTAAGAAAGTCTTAATAATTAAATGCCCGAAAAATCAATTCAGTAGTATGAAAGAGCAACTGTTAGTTTATTCATGAAATTCTTATGAGAAACTCATGAAATTTAATAAGATATATTATGCGAAAACGTTCCAAATCCGCATGAAATTTCATGAGACATGCATCAGAAAAAATCTCATGAAAAATCATGAGGAATATTCGTGAGGGTGACCGCCTGAAATTGGCTAGTGTTTCTCAAATCCCATGTCTGAGGAGCCGACATTTAAAAAAATATCTGCAAATATGGAAAGTCATCCATTGTGTCATTTTTTTGAAATGCGAAATGTCAGTAATATGGAACACACACGTTCTCTACTTCCACTAATCAGGAAGTCAGCTCTGCATCAGAACTCTTTTGTAAAGCATTCCTCTCTCTCTCATGATGATAATTTGTGCATGTTTACCTGTCGATTTCTGTCATATACCGCTTTTGTATTGACTGAATAACGATATCATTATCATTGTTATTCTCATACATTGATTTTCGATGCATGGTCGCGAAGAGTTGATGATATTTTTAGGACAAAGAACTGAGGTGGCGATATAACATCCGATGATAACGATAACGAGCTCAATTAAGAATCGGTTCAAAGAACTCTTCACAGCCGTCAGTAGCAAAAGGCACGTATCTAAAGAAAGCACATTAGCAAGAAATCGATATTACACAATTAACAGTGTGAAGTTCAGTTGTCGCCATGTCCCTAGCAACTTGTCTAGTTAAGCTAACAGCTTCTCTGAATCAAACTAATTGGATATATTTTATCCTTTTCTCACTCTAACATCAGATGATGCTAAACGCTACATGAGCATTTGGATATATTAACAGATTTTGAGATTATCTCTAACAATAAGACTTAACAGTGAAGATTTTCCATACCCATTACCTCGCAGGTCAGGGCGCGAATCCAAGATAGGAGGATTCGTCTCTTCGTTGTAGGGATTCGTCCATTTTCAACGGATTCTCGCGAATACCAACATCATAATGTATTCATATCACTTTTCAATGTAATGTGATAATGATTTGCTTGAACAACTCTGGATTACACTGCCAAGGAGCAGGTGTCCTTAGTGTTAAGAAAGCCTCTTATATTTGTGCTTGCGTGGCATGATGTGCATCAAACAGATAAGCAGATAGTGAATTGAATTAATAACATATTAGTTACTGCATGCTATTGCTTAATAACTAGCGGTGATTATATTTATTAATGTTAGATGCGACACACTGATGATGGAACCATCCAGTTGATTCACTAAGTTAACATGTAGATCAGTTATAAATCAAATCCGCGTTTGTAAGCCTCAAGAAAATCTAATTCCGCAATGCTTCAGAAATTGTCTAAAATTACAAATGCATCAACCTGGTCAACCACGTCGTGTGTACATAAGCCGATAGTCCCGACAATATAAGGAGAAAGTTTTCAAAGTCTAATTCAGTTAAAAATTCTTATTAACGTTGAGAAGCAAAATCTCAGAGGAAATACATTATACTAACGTGTATATTTGTCATGAAAATCATGACCAGAATCGAAAATGCTCGGACAACTAGTTCTTAACAGGTGCATCATTAAATTGAACTCAAACACATGCAGCTGTGAATGATGTGTGAAAAATACTCGCAGACTCAAATCAAAATCAAAGATACAATCAATGAGTGGACGACATTCAACAATCATTAATTTTCGCACATAAGATCAACATGTGCGATGATCCAAAATTATAAAGAAACGAGGATTGTAACTAAATATTTTATCCATTTGTAAAAAGTGCAAGATTCTAATCGCAAGCTCAGATTCGTGTAATTTTGTTGGAATCGTTCAGCCAGATTCGCCCAGCCCTGCTACGCAGCACCCAAGATGTCCCAAAAGCAGCAAAATTTTAAAATTCATCACAAATGCTAGAGCCTCAACATATTCCTAGTCAGTCCTTAGCTATGAATTTGATTCTTGAAAGTACCGGTAAATTCCTACTTTCAGGTCGAAATGAAAGGCTACCATCATTTTGAATATCCCTGTGCATCAAAGTTGTATTAACTTATGCAAAAAATGCTTGTTTGAATTGCCAAGCTTGTTAGAGTCATGTTGTCATCAGAGTTTGTTCAATTCAACCAAATTTTATTAGAAAATAAAATACATGTCAATAAGCAATAACATGTTTCATGCAAAAAATAGCCATAATTCAGATTTCATCTAAAAAAGCAAAGCCACACTTCGCTTACGAAAGCATATTTGAAATAAAGTCAAAGAAATGTTGAAATGATTCTGTCAACCGACCTTTTTTCATGTCAAGTGTCAGATAAACCCCATTAGATTTCGGAATTCTTTGGGAAGTTAGCAAGTCCATCGAGGCGGAACCGCGATTGGTGTTCATGCTCAACGTTTAAGTCTGTTTGGCACGTGTATTCATATTCATTTGCAACTCGTTGCTTCAATTATTTCTTTCACTAAAGAATTGATATTCTACAAGTTTAGTTTGCAATTAGCAACTTAGTGAAATTCAAAGGGCATCTATCAAATGCGTAGTTGACCAAGCGGCGAGAGAGGTTAGGCATGCTTGTCCAAAAGCGGAAAGAAAGTCATAAATTCTCTTGATAAATTTAATGGCCAAAGAAACAATAAGTTATGTAACAAGTTATGTGGTCTTTGGCGTCCAGCGCCTTCTCTCAGTCGATTTATCAAATATTGCTCTAAACACACTACTGGTAAATCGCCTAAATTAATGCGCCTGAAAAAATTAATAAACGCTGCTTTTGCAAACACAATGTAAATAGAAGAATTAAATATTGAGTTGCATCCAATACTTAATTCTTCTATTCAAATCAAGTGTTTGATTATTTCAATGGATACAATGGATTAAGAAATGAAAGTATATGTTTGTATATATAAGTCCCAAAAATTTGCGATAAATTTCCATTAAAAGATTGTTTAAGCCACCAGACCCAATGAGGTAAACATCATAGCATACTGCTTGTGAGTTACAAAGAATTTTACCTTCATTGACTTCAGCCAAATGAGGATTCGCAACACTTTCAAAGGAGTAGGAAAACTCAACATTTTGCAGTATTATTCAAAATTATTCTTTGATTTTGATCGAATTTGCGCTTTCCTTGCACGAAATACTTATGCTACACCAAATCAATGAATGCCAAACCACTTGAAATGTTTCACGGATGATCTCATTGCTAGTATCGAAGACGAATGCTATACACATGCTCAACGAAGACATGCAAGTTTGAAAAAGAAGATGATAAAAAGGAGATGGGTCCATTCCGCTCATTCAATCAAGTTCAAAATATTGGTAGTATAAAATCAGGAAATTAATTCAGTTTTGAATCAAGCAATGAATTTAAAATGAAGGTTAAGATAATATAATGTTTAGATGAAAACATATTCTTTCAGACAAGGAATGAATTTGCAAGATTACTTTCCGGAAAACTCATGTCTGTATGGACTGTTGTTTATTAGCTACTCGAGCTTACAGCGACTTTCAGCTCGCCTTCGTCAAGAGAAATGACATGCGGTTTACAGTGTATCAGTGGCGTGGATTACAGTTCAAGTGTCAATAAATTTCTACGAATAATGAGTGCAGGACCTGATGACAGAAAAGGAGCAATGAGCATACTACTAGTAAAAGGACATTGAGTAAATCTGTCAAGAACAATGATATGACTAAGGGAAGTTAAAATCTAAACTACGATATGTCATGAATAATTTCATGAATCAGGAACATAAAACTGTCGTCTGTTAACAGAGGCATCCAAATACCGCTCACATCCATGCCATTGTACCTGTTGTATGCCATCTCTCGGTTCACACTTATCTACATGGCATCCTTGATTTGTCGACAAAAATGATTGCTTTCAGTAGCAAGGACATTCGGAGGAAAAACCGGGTGATGATTGTGCTCATGTGTGTGTGTGTTGAAATACTGCTGAAGGATAGTCCACACAGCGAATATCATATTGATAATCCTTCATTCGAGTGCTACACTTGCTCCCAGTCTCTCAGATGTAAAATTGGCTGCAATCGCTGCATCCTACTTGAAAAAATGCACTCTTTTTTGTCATCGTCCTGTTTCTTCACCCTCGTCAGGTGATTTCACAAACTTTTTCCCATTTTAAAGTTGACTGATAAATCATGTCGCTTGTATATCTTTCTAATAACGGGTTGGCCTAACATATGAAAATGAAAAGCATAAAATGTAAATCAATGCAAGTTGCCTTTAAAACATCAAATTAAGAGAGTTTTAAACAACAAAGATGCTGTCCCTTGGTCGCAAAATAGAATATTTCCAATTTCTTATTTGTCATTGCACCGGTAAATAACTGACAAATTTCATCAAATTTTTCATGAGCCGTGAGAATCGAAACAAGCTCAGAACCGCTTCATGCATATTCATAATATGAATGTCTGCATCTCAAGCTCGCAAAATAGTGAAATCGAATGCCTTGGAGTCTAACATGCAAAGTGTTTTAAAAATAGTTTACCGCAGTCTCAGCCATTAAGGGGCCATCCCGCATGTTCTCCATATTGTACGTATATCGTGTAAAGTGCATGCCTCTAAATCAAAAATTTGCTACAGTAATTTTGATGTTTATGAAATTGCTTGTTATACTTTTTGTAATTAGATGCACATGTATGTCGGTGAATTATGTAGGACTTTTGCTACGCGTACAGGACTTTGTCGATCGCGCAGGTATAATGTCATAATTTTGATCAAATTTTAGCACATGCTGCCTTGTTGTACTGTTCTTGCGTCTCATGCTGCAATTATTATACACTGTACTTTTAAATGTGCTGTTTTTTCAATTGTCTGTTATTGCAGCTGTCTGGTTTTAGCTATGTTGCGTTTAGTTTATTAAGATTTCCATAATCTTCTTGTTGTGGTTTTAATGTACCTACCCTTGAATCGTGTGACGTCTATAATTGCCACTCCATGACCACCGACACTTGCATCTGCCGCATCTGAATTGCACACATGATTGTTACCTGCTGAAGACTTCGGCCGAAAATTTTTGATTTCATTAATATATATAATTTATTATATATATATAATATCATGATAATATTAATATAATATTATATAATTACATACTGTATCATACCGCATTGTAATTATATAACAGATTAATTCTATATTTACTATTTTTTCACCATTTCTGACACTACAGCACACTGCATGACATTTTAGCATAGGAATTACAGAAAGCACAAGTAACCCGAAACGCTTCTTTAGAATGACGCATGAGCGTTGATCTTCTTCATTGGTAAACAGAAATTGACAAAAACAAGCATCTGACTGAATCAATATTTTTAAAATGTGAAGAAACGTCGTGATAGTTGAAATTGAAGAGGAATCATTTAAAATTGACATTAATTAACTAAAAAAGAAAATAATCCTTTATTGAAGGGAAGATAACCACCTCCAGTTATCAAACAGACAATCATGGGATTTGCTGACTGAATAGTCAGACACCTATCGATGATCCTGTGACATGCAAAGATAATTGTTGTATTTTCTTCCGCATGCACACCTTTGTCTCGGGACAACGGAACGATTTTCCAGACCTCTCATTTCTTCTCCAATGTCTTATTTGGCAGTCCTTCATCTCATTGATTTATTAGCGTCAATTTTCTTATTTCAACCCATCTTTTCAATGGCTCCTCCTCCTCTTCACTCTTCGCTTCATACTCCAACCACTGCTCATTCTTCAGCTTCGTAGTATCACAATTTTTCCTGCTGCTGAGTATTTATGCTCTGTCTGCGAATGGCGGTAAATTTGAAACTCAACAACCGAGTCACCGTTGCGCGCTCTTCTCCCCGTCTCCTCCTCTTCTTTCTCGCTTCTCGCCTGACTCTCCCCCAACCAACCTCTTTCTCCTGCCTTTCGCTAGCGACGCCTGGCCTCTTCTTTCTATCTTCAACTTCATCGTACTGCAGTGTCGTGTTCCATCAACGATTTGAAATTACTCGTTAAATTCGACAAAGGAGATGCCTTCGTCCTTCATGCTGTCTCCAACCTCACTCTGACAACGCCAGACTGACCCCACGATGTTGGATGGATGTTGTGCACTTTTCTTGGATCATATACTCTTTAATATTTATCTGTTCCCAAGAAATAAAATTCTCATCACAAGGTAAGCCCTCAATAAGACGATAAGTCACGCTTACTTGTAGACACGAAGATAACAGTTTGCTTGAAACATTTTCAAACTCGCTATTTTTTGTTATGACATTAGTTTTTATATAAACGATCGAGTTACTGATGCGTGAAGTTCCAATTGAAGTTAAAATAACCAAACTCAAAATAGAAAAATTAGAAAAAATGTGATAAATTTAGTCTGCATCCATAATCTTTTGGCCTTATCTGCAGAATTGTAGTCTTCGCTGCCTGCCGGAATTTAAGAGTCATCTATGAAAATAAAGCTAAAGGCGCATCAAAAAATAATACGACAAAGTGCAACCCGGAAACCTGAATCTGACTAACCAATCGATTGAATACTTCAGAGAATTTACAGAGTAGCATGACATGACATGATACATGTATATCAGCAATATTTACCTCACATTTTGATGTTTGATGGACCAATTTAGCATGCTGTCTTCAAGGAAGTTCATAGTCACACACTGCATTTCTTGGATAATGTAGGCTACTCTCCAACAGTATTTTGTTTCCAAGACATGAAATTCTCATCACAAGGTAAGTCCTCAGTATCGGCAAGAGGATGTCATGCTTACTTGTCGATGCGAAGATGATCATTTGTTTGAAACATGGTTTTAAAAACGTCGATATTAATTAGGATATTACTTTTGTTTAAGCGATCAAATTGCTGATGCGTTAAGTTCAAAATGAAAATAATCAATTTCATAAATAGTAGGTAAGCAAATTATTTAAAGATTCAGTTTTCATTCAAATTTGGAACTTTACGCTAAAATCTAATTATCTTATCTGTAGAATTGTAATATTCTCTGCTTGACAGATTTTGGGAGGCATCTATAAGAAAAGAAACTAAAAAAAATGATAAGATAAAAGCGCAAGTCGGGCATCTGGAACAGACCAACCGATCGATTAAATGCTCAAGCGAACTTTCAGAACAGCATGACATATTGTGTTATATCAGCATTATTTGCAAGTACAAATGCAGAAAAATGTACAACAAGTATGATGAATTATCAATAACGCGGACGAAATTTGACAGGTACAGTATATACAGTACGTACTTAAAATTCTGTCTTCGATGGGTCCATAATCATTACAGTGCTCAAAATCAATACATGTAGCAAGCCTCTGATGTTCGTCGGGCGCAAAATATTTTGAAATGCTCACAGTTCAATCATCCAGTACAGTGATTCTAAATGTTTTGTGTATACTGAGATTCAATTTTTTGAATAATTTTTGGCAGGACCCGTGTGGAACGTCACATTTTAAATGAAGGGAACTGAAAACTCAAATACATGTGATGTGTGCATATCTCATCACATTTGCATGAATAGCACACCGCATGCGCATCCCTCTTCACTTTATATATACAAACATATCAGAAATATACATGTAATTGTTTCTGATGGTCAACTCAATTTCCATTAAACTTACATTATATGAAATTTCTGAACATTTTTGCGGTTAATGAAACTTACTTTTTCACAAATTTGAATAAGTTTGGAGTTCCAAGAACGCCACATAGTTCAAGCTCAGAAATTACCTCTTCAATGTACAAACAACACCCATATATAAGGTTCTGAGACACATGGAAATCGCGGGACAAGGCCCCCTGCTGGACTTCTAAAGCATCAGTCCGGATTACTTGAAAGTCACGGCACAGCATTGTATTTTGCGTATTTGTACTTCCTAATGGCGATACGGACATGCATCTGCTCTGACTAGCTGATCTTCTTGTAATAGATAGCAATTCAACATTTAAAATCACCGATGTTGACAGGTTTTTGAATTTTGACCATAGATCTCCAGGATGTTTACGATACACAAACTGGCTAAAAAGTACTGAGAAGAGCTTTTTCAATAGCTCTACTGTTGACTTGTCAGTACAGGAAAATTGACAAGATTGATTTGTACATGGAAGACAGCTCCAAATGACGTCGTATATGAAATTAAGAAGATGACTTGTAGCTACTGACTCCTTACTCTCTATTTGGAAAGTATTGCTCCCACCTCGAACTAAAGAATGATCTATTATGAACAGCTTTTGTTAGTCTCCCTCCTAACGATCGTGTTCAAGAAATTGGAAAGGATGGTGCTCAATTCCACTAATCCCTAGCGAGTGAACCTCAATAACTTATTCCTATTCGGTTATATACTGTATGTATACATAAGTATTTCGGTATAAATATATGTGCAGAGAGGGAGCACATGTAATATAATGTTATAAATACATATGTTTAGAAGATTTTCATCTTGCAACGTGACATCGATAATACAGTCATCCGAAGCATGGAGAAACTTTCGGCATAGAAAAGAACAATTTACTATCAGGCTATCTTTGCTTGATTCGAATTTTGAGTAGATAGGAATTTCAGTTATTGAAAAATTGTACATGCGAGATTTTTTTGGTGTTCTGTAACACTAATTATTTTGAGGAACGGATTTCAAAAGCGTATTGAATGGTTCTAACACTGAATTGGACTATACTGTCTGCAAGTAAATTACATCTGAATACAATGTCTAGGCCTAATCATGATAATAGGGCGCTCTAATCATGAAACCCCTTTGGTCATCGTAATCAATATCGAAATCCTTTATTGGTATCGTGTAAGCAATATGTAAGTTTAAGCGCATTTCATTTCGGCTATGTGGAAGGAAGTGGAGTCGTCCCCAGGAATTCTATATAACCGGAATCATCTGTATATAGTTAGAAGCATGCATTTGATCACTTATTCTTAAGACACAAGCTATGATGTCTTTGAGTTCTTTCAGGGACTCCTATATCTTTTGAATAAGGACATTGATGAAACGACCTGTCGATGAAATGACTCAAATCCATAATATCTACGTGTCGATGAAGTGAGAAGGTGCGCAGTTAGTGAAATACCTTGAAAGTTTTTAGCCAAAGTCACGAGTCTTTTCGAAAAGAAATGAAATGCTTGTGCTTCAATGAATACGTTTACTCCAATGAAATTTCGCATGAGCATCGCAACTGCAAATCAAAATAATGGTTTTGCAACATTCTCTCATATATTTATCGTTCGTCAACCTGCTACTTTATCTTTTCAATACCAGCGATATTTTTTGATTATAACGATTAGATTTTCTGTCACTTGCTCAAAAAACTGCTAATTGCTTGCAACTTTATGCTAAATGTAAACTAATACAAATTTACATCAATTGATCCACAAATCATTGTGTCTTTCCATCAATAAATAATTAGTTTTTATGAACACCAACCGAAGAAAACGCATAGGCCTAGATGCCCAAACTAACAGGTTAGAAGCACGTGTGCTCCCCCTTTCTTGTAGAATACAATATAGTACGACCTGTAGGGTGTAAATTGATTGAGATTTTGTGCCAGGTTGATCACATATCTGCATGCTTTCCACCAATAAACGATTATTTAATGCGCCCAGACACCGTGTCGGATCCACTACCAAACAAGTCTCCCGGGTTATCAAATTCTTTCCTAATGGCTTTGCACCAGATCTTTTCCTCTTCGAACACCTGAAGGATGCCATTACTACTTCTCCCTTTGAGGACACGGAGCGAAGTCTTATGACCATAACGGATCTCTCCAACCTTATCGCCAACGGACAAGTTCCGTCGATAGTTGCTCCCTTCAAACAGGTATTCACCAAAGCTAAGAAAAGTGGTGGCTCTGCACCGATTGTAGTGGGGAACATTTTCCACGCTGTTGATGTCGCGAAGTGTGTCGCCAAGGCTGTAATTTAGGCCAACCCTGGTCAGCTGGTGACGGTGACAAAAGCTGCAAGACCATCGGTCACACCATTTCCGATTCCCACGATCAACGCAGATGACAATGGCCGCTGATTAGTCTGGCAGCCATAGCGGGTTTCTACAGGGAACGAGGCCGAAAATGAGACTTTCACAGAATGATGTACCCCTTATGCCTACTTAGAATCTGTGCGCCTGCCGAGTGCTACCTGGTTCCTCGTCATATCAAACAGACGTTGAAAAACAAATTTAATCCAATGGGATGCTGACTGCAGCTTTTGGTAAAAATGAAATTTTCTATGTTTACTCTGATTAAGTGAAAAGTACTGAGTCGAGAGTCATAGTTTTTGAGATGGAATGTCTTCAGGTCATTTCCTACGATATGCATGTGTTATTATCATGTTTCTGATCGGCCATGTATGCGAGAATGTAGTTAAATGTGGGTTAAATTGCTCAAGATGCTTGCGCTTGCCGACATTAGGAAACTTGCCAAATCTGAATGTGTTTAGCTATATAGACAGGGGTACATTAACATTATAGGAAATGATTGACATGAAGACATTTCAAGTCAAAAATTATGACCCTTGGTTTAGTACTTTTCGCTTAATCAGAGAAAACATATTAAATTTCACTTTTACCAAAAACTACAATCTTCGTCCATTTGTATTTATGTGTTTTTCTTTGACCGTGTCTGATAATTGATTTTTGCAGCGCCTTCAACTCGGTCGACGCACTGTTACATGCATGCTTTCTGAATTCTGGTTGAGGTCTGATTCTCCTACATCCAGTTCGTCGGATGATTCACAATGAATCCCATCTCAAATTGACTCTATGAAAGTTTGATTCTCTCTTCCCAAGTTTATCTTCGGTCTTAGCCATCAAAGGCTATATCTTCAGCACAATCCTTTGATCTTACCATCCGCAGGGACCTGTCTAATCCTCTCGGGTCCCCCTGTTCCCCTCAAGCGATGACCATCGAAAGTCTATGTCTCAGGTCTGTCGTAATCTGTAGCTCTTGTCAGCTTCGTCACTTCCAACTCACCAGTTGATCACAAAATCCAGAGAATTTTCCTCTCCCTCCACATTGGGATGACGGTAAAACTCGATCATGGAAGGAACTCTCCAGCGCCTAGATACTAACGTCCATGTACTCCGTAGATTTGGACTTCAGCAGACGAGAGCAACCTTGAATTTTATCAAACTATACACTGACAATGTATCGGTACATAAACACTGTCAACCATTCTTTAGTCGCAGTTTTTTGTCACCGTTCCGTTAAGACGATGTACGTCTGCAACGATAATGATGCATTCAATGTACATGGCTTTCTATTTCTTGGGTATTATAGAGCATCGGATTTGTATGGGTCGATCCCTGGTAATTGTTGAATCATAAAACACGACCAATGCTGAAATTCAATCAATTGATGCCTTCCAATCGTTTTGCACATCAGCATGCAATACATCAAAAGAGAGAGTTTGCCTTCTCAATTTTCATTTAAAGTATAATGAACTGTGCAAATCGCTCATCTTACAAATTACGATTTTTTAGTAAGAAAGCATGTGAGCATGATAATAAATGAGGTACGAGGCGAACGGGCGTTTTCAGAGCTTTCGTTTGCTCATCGAAATCAGTGACCTAGAAAAAAATAGATATTGTGAAGTTATCATATAATCATGACTTTAATGGCTGAAAATGAAGCTCTCATTCTAATCATAACTCTCGTTTTTTTCAAATGACGTTGTCTCATACATGTATATCAAGAGGTATATGTTTATATTTTAAAAAATGAATAATTGTGCACAAAACATGCATAAATTCATTTAGTTCCATGAATTCATTAAATATCTTGGACGTGTGAGTGATAGATAAATAATCCATTCAAAAGCTGTTTACCAATAACTGACATCTCTTGTTAGGATTATCTTTCTTAATCGAAGAACGTCAAAAAGACAAATGCCTACATGCAGGCATTTTTGATATTAGTCTCCACATATCCAAATTATTCTCTGGAGAAAACTAATGATAATTCGCTCCTTTATGATCCAGCAAAAGCTTCATTTCAGCCATGCTTTGACATATAGAATCACTATTCTATTTCGAGCTTATTTCATAATTAGTAGTTTTGTTACAAGTCATCAGGTACAAGAATGGAAGGTACGGAATACGGTGGAATTCGCATCAACATATTGAACTCAAAGAGCATTTCTTCAAAATAATTCAAGATGATTGTGAAATTTGATATCTTTCACACAGATAATATTAAATTCTAAAACTGATGATTTTACGAAAATTTGAACGCTTTTGAAGTGTTTTCACTTTTCAATTTGATAATTATCAAAAAGATAAATATCGGAATCTTTTGCTTACATTTCCATTGGATCACTTCTGTTGGACTTGTGTAAGTCAATAAAAATACCTTTCATTATCTGAGGCAAGAAAATTATCAAAAGAAAATGTAGAATAGTGCCTACATGTAATCACTTTGTCAAATTCTCATTAATATCTTGATTGGAATGCCAAAGAATAGGCATGAAAAATGTATGACGATTGTTAAATAGTCAGATTAGAATGGTGACTGTTTTCAAAATGCTTTGATATTTATTACTGTCGACTCTTGCCTAGATACGGAAGCAAAAGCTGGACTGTCTCGGTCTGAGTAAGGAAACGAATTGTAGAGACAGACAGGAAGGATGGAGTTCTTAAGTTGATTACTGGAAATTCCTTTGATTGCACGAACGACGAAAGATTTAGAAGAGAAGGACCAGAACGTAATTTACTAAAACGGAAGACAATAGAGATTCCTGCGACATGCCTTAAGTTAAGGATAGATGAGGAGCCTCGATGTGATGACGGAAGATGAAAAAGCCAAAAGTAAATTGTCTGAGTTAACGGATAAAGTTACCAACGCAGGCGATACTATTTTCGACTCGAGATCAGACGAAATGTAAACCCATCATCGCTTTTCATTGAGCACGAGACACACGATGAAGAATGCAGTGAAAATTTTAACTTCGTTTTCATCATTTTGCAACTTAATGAGTTTTCACAGCGGTCACTTCAGGGTCGGGTAATATAGTGAGCTGAGAATCCAAAGAATCTCAATTTTTGATGCTGAAAAGCACCTGAGATTCCGTAACATCAGGGTCACCCATTAGATGCATGCCAATAGGCCGATTAGCGACAGTTCAGCCTCCAACACAAGGTACTTTACGGAGCGAGGTCAATAATGAGACTTTCACAGAATGAATGATAAACACCCCATAGCTGCTACTGTATAAATCTCCGTGTCTGCGAGGTCTGTCCGGGTCACAGAGTTAGATTGCTTTACTCTTTCAATTTACTACAAGTGAAGACTAATTCAAAACGTTGACACATGATAGAACTTAGTAAGTGGACGGAAAGGAATTCCTAATATATTACACAGAGATAGAAATAGTGCGTCTATTTCGGATTGCTGTGATTTCTATCAAAGTGCTTCGATTGCCACGATTCTTCAGATTCGAAGAATCCAGATCATTGAGTGCAAGTTTTCTCCATAATGTTGTCACTTCCGATCATTATTCAAAAAATATGAAGCGAACGAAAATTAGTTCACCTTCTCAGCATTCCTCACTGCATAGTGCATACACTGAATGTTAGCCAGAGGGCGATGTGTGTTGTGGTTTGTGTGAAGTGATATCACTGCACGCACGCCACTCACTCACTGACTCTGATGTCCTCGGCTGACAGCTTATTGTTTGCCATTTCCAATAGCAAGTGATATACGAATTATCCATTCGAGAAATAGAAAGTTGTATAATTCTCTGATGCACCCTTTCGATGCTAAGGTTAGTCATGATCCTTCCAAAAAAGCCAAATCGCGGGGAATCAATCTGATTCTGTGGTAGGCTGTTCTTCTTGTCAGACCGGATCAAAGAAAACGCATGCAAATCAATGAGAAATATAGAGAGATTTTCGATGAATATAACATTTTTCATGTGTTCTGTGATTAAGAGACAGTATCATGAGGCCCAGTTTTAGACATGGAATACCTTCAAGTCATGCCTCAAGTGTTAATGCACATGTGCATCTAACTATTAAGCTAAACAAATTCTGATTTTTGCAGACATCTTGAAGTTGGCAAGCACAACATTTCAGCCAATTTTGGTAACATTAAAAATGAAATGGCTTGGTTGGTCTGAATGCATTATATTCGCATACTTACTGACAAGTTCGACCCGCTTTCCATCGGATTTCTATGATTCTTTGATTCTGTCTGACTAGAATATGATTAAGGCATGGGGTACTCGGCTTATTAGAGTAGCAAATCAGTATTACATAAAGCCACAATGTTACGGCAAATTCGATTTTATTAAAGGAACTCATGTCGTTCGTACTACCACGTGTGAGATTTGAAATTTCTTAATGTATTGGAGAAATTAACGTGGGATTGACTGATCATGATTGTAATGCAGAAGAGGTATTTTACACATCCCTGGGGTCACATTGCCTTGAAGGAGAAATATTTGTTGAAATTACCTTCGATGGAAGTGATTGATCACACACAACTAGTTTAAATATATACGCGGAAATAAAATCACAATAAAAAATAGATCCTAATTTAGTGAATAATGAGATCACACCAAAGAAAATTGAATTTATCCACATATATGAAATTGAAGTCTTACAAAGTATTGTCATTCAAGCTCGCTATGTTTCTAACAATTTATAAATCAGTTCTACACAATGATTATTATGGTCCGCAGAATGCATCCAGTAAATTAATATTAATTCTCTCAACCTAATAAATCCATTTATTATGCTGCTAAAAGAAGCTATTAAATAAACTTGCTAAATAATCTCGAAAATTGAGCAACGAAGCATATTACATGTAGGTTTTGATTGGTTGCATGAAGAGTTCACTTATAATGCTTTATTGAAATTTCCTTGATAACTATCTTGATTTCTTTTTTAATTACGCTTCCTATCAGTAAATCAGTTTTCATCAGTTCATTCTATTTGATATCTAGTTAGTTTCACAGTTTCATGCTATACTCTTATATTTAAATCTCAAGTACCAAATCGCTAGTATCGCTAGTATCTGCATGTAAATACAGGAAAAAGTTTATCGAATTCTTTTAGACCTCAGGATTTTTCAGTCGAGCAAGGTAGATATCATCGGCATACTTAACTGTTTTTGTCTAGAGAATGATCTCGAGTCAGATGTTGCTAGTAATTACGAAACATCTACATGTAGAAAAGCAAAAAAATATCATTTATGCAGCCTATACAAAAACAGTATACAATACAAGCACGTGTCAACTGAGCGAGCCAAGTGGAATAACGTGTTCTATAGGCAACCGTGAAAAATCTGTAAACACAGTGCGTCACCCTAGTGGTGGTTGGATAGCTGATACTGACTGACTCGCACGCTCGTAATTTGAAGTAAAGTAGCGCAATCATTAGCACGTATAGCTGTGTCAGTGCGACCTCATATGAAGACTAATATAATCTGTAGATGCTTTCTACGCTTATCATATTGAAGAAATACTTCTTCGACTCTGAGACAACGTCGTCGCATTAATAAACCAAATCAAAGACAGTGGAAGACGTCTTTGGACCAAATCCCTCCACTGATTAAGCGCATTATACCAAGAGCGATCTTTATTTCACATTAACTTCGCGGACTAGACTGACCTGTCCCGCACACTAATTTTAGTACTCGGACAGGGTTTGAGAAACATTGAAAAAGGCAATCACTCATTTAAATCAAGAAGTAGCATTTTACTTCAAACGCACTTTAATGAAAGTAAGACCAGCACGGATTTTAGAATATAGAGAGCAAGAGAAATAATTGGTGAAATCAACAAACACTCTATGAATGAAAATCTTCTTGATATCAATGCGTGATTACGCGACAAGTCTCATGATAGACGATCGACTGCAACTAGAAAATTTACTTGAAAATTAGATAGTCATCAAAATTTTTCCAATGTCATTAATTATTCTTCATTTATTATTTTTGATGCTTTAAGCTGCATAAATTGAATATCCAATTCTGTAATCAAAATTACGACGTCGCAATGGACAACAAGACACTTAGGTTTTGCTTCAATTGGGAATGTTTCACACATTTTCATCGCTGAGATTCTACGTGTCAATCATACAACACAAAAACAATTGCATTGTATAACTTGAGCAGTTATAGAGTTCAGACGTAGATTTAACAATGGAGTCGATGATCATTCTTGTCGTAAAGCTAGCGCTTTGTTATAACTCGTTTCATTCTCCTGAGTAAGTGCAATATAGTTTGTAATTATTCTATCCTACTGGATGCAATTTGTATACAAATTCCATTGAATAGAAAATATAATTGTCATAACTACAATTTGTCAAAAGTAAGTGTGCGATACTAAAAGCACTCTGAAAGTCGTTGAATGTCACTATACAAAACTGCCATTGTTGCATGAATTTCTTATTTCGATGTCTAAAGCATTGAATCTACTAAGTCCAATACCTCATCAAGAAAGTCAACATCCAGTCAAATAAGTTTGCATTTTTTGCACAATTTTTTTCCATTTAGATCACATTGTCATTAGGTGCCGTTCTTTTTAATTATTCGAAAGAGGCTCCATATATCTGATGAAGATAATCGACAAATAAATTTTCTTTACGAGCGCTTTCAGCCAGCACCGCAGACAATTATCAAGAAAAAACTTTTGATAAATTTTTCGCTTCATACTGGCCTGCGGTGATGACTGAAAGCGCTCGTGAAGAAAATGTAGTTTTCAATTATCTTCATCACACATATGGAACCTCCTTCGAATACTTAAAAGATGGTCAATCGTTCTAGTATATTTACACAATTAGGTACATCATTTGAAAATCGGTTCAGGAAACAAAAAATGGATAGTAGCCAAGTACTAGTGAGTTAGGATGAAATATTTCATGCGTTAGCTAGATCTTTAAATGAAATAATAGTTATACTTTCATTTTTTTACTCTCATCAACCATTTTCTTATTCATTATCAGCATGGCTGCATCGTATACCTGACGAATATCTCGCTACTTATCCCATCTAATATTTGCGATTTGAATAACATGGTTTCTTCTGTGGAGATTGCACGATCAGTGATAAACTCCAAAGCATTCACTGTTCGTGAGATCTTTGATCCAAAAGGCAACCAGACCTGAATGAAGGAAACATTCTGTACCAATACATTCATAATTCAATCACAGAAGGAAGATAATGAAGACTACAGTGTCCTTCATGTCATGCCGCTATGATTCTGTTGTTTTATGTAGCATATGAATACAAACACATCTAAAATCTCAAATTGTATGCTCCTTTAAAAAGTTAACTGGTGACGTTTTTAGAATCCATACTAATGATTGCAAGCTGCAAAAGCAGGCTGAATTTTGCTCCGAATGCAATTACAAAGTGAGAATAACAAAATGTAGTGAAAGCATGCACACTATGCGAGTGAGTGGTGCTTTTGCAGTTAAATCAGTCTTTAATTGCGGAAATTTTAATTCGCAGTTATCATTTTAATACTTAACGAAGTCTCCAGTTTCAGTGTGCGGAATCAAGTTAACTGGGTTTATTTTCGCATCATAGCTAGCAATGCCGACACTTCTTCATTCGCTGTTTGCGGAAACTATTTTCAGATTTCTGACAACTGCAGGTAATTCTCTTTTGCTACACTGACAAGACTCCTAAGATTGAGGTTTGAAAGTTACGTATGGAATCTTGTTTCCGATACCTCGTCATTATCGATATCATGAATAAATCAGATATCCAGACAGAGTCAGTGGATAGGATTCGCGCTTCAACATAGTACAGCGGTGCAGCTTGATGTGATTTTATTCCGACAAGAGAAGGAGGTAATTCAAGTATGAAAATTCATTCTAGAAATATTTAGTCAAATGAGTTAGCAAAGAAAACGAATCTTCTTATTGCAGATAAAAGGAAGGCGCAGGAATGTCAAGAGAACAAGTATTTTCGGATTATGTAAATCCTCTCTAATACCATATTAAGATGGAGCAAACAAAGTCGGAAACTTGATCGTGGATAAAATGGCATCTTATTAGATTCATCTGTTACAGTATTATATCAATAATTTCTGGTAATTAATTTCGGGCGAATTTCATCTGCATTCTAGATCTATTAACTTAGCGATTTTCAGCATTGTGTCCCCGCAGCATGTGCACACGGAATTGGTAAATTACAATGCATGCAAAAATCTTCAAATTTTCTACTAGTTATGAGCAGAGAGTGTTGGCATGACATTATCATATCCAGGATAAATGATCTGGCATTCATGTCTATTTTGATACTTGAAAAGATGCATGATCGGAATTAATTGTTTTAACAATGACTTAAATATAGTGTATCTCCGAAATTAAATGACCAATATCAAATTTAAGAATTATTTTGCTCCAATAGGTAAAAGTGTTTTGTTAGTACTATGGTTCTAGTCAGTGCCAGCGTAGTGTCGGCACTTTCGCACTGTGATTCCAGCACTTCACATCGACTGCGCCTTTTAAGATCTTTGCATCACTCGAAGGAGACCAACTGTCGGCTGCTATTCAGCAAGGCATAATCTAAGCAGGGATATTGATATTGGACAATGAATACAGTGTAATCATACAATATTATAAATTTAGGCATTCGCGAATTGCCTTTAGAAAAAAACCACACAGACAACCCCTAGAGAAGAACACGCTTTCATAATTTCTAATTGTTGCTATTGCTACTGAATACGAATTGAAACCGCGCATTAATTGTCAGTAGTTGACAGATGGAAGACGGAAAAAATCATGGTTCCATTGTCTTTGTTCTCTTTAATGATGCCTTTAAGTAACCCTAAATAACATCATTCTGTATATTGTTCTGATTTTTAACAAATGTCATTGCAGTCAATTCATCTGCATCAATTATGCTTCAATTGCTGACTAAAAGATAGTATCCCTCAATGAATCAGCCTTTGATGCATTCACTTATCTCATAATAAATTGAAGAAGCAATCATGTATATCATGTAAAGTGCAAACTGATGTTGTTTAAGCACTGATTTTATGCAATTTCGACAATATGTTCTTCGAAGCATCTTTGATACAAAAGATGTTTGATTATATCACTGATGGGAAGGAACTAGATATAAGATAGGTATTACATGAAATTACATGATACTACAATATTGGGTAATGCAGCATACACTAAATATGCATCATGAAATACATTTCTGAGAAAGAAAACACTTTGAATGAAACTTGAAATTGAGAAGTTTTGAATGTAAAAAATGACCTCACATTTAGATCATAATGCTTCTTGGGTAATAGCGATTCATGCAATAATGGGGGTTGTTCTACTGTTTTAGACGGATGCTTAATATTCTGATGCATCAATTCCATTCTGATGAAATCCTTAAATACGGAAACTTTCACTGAACGTAAACACGTTCAAACGCAAATTGATTTGCGACCAAAGAAAGATGAGACAGCTAGAGTCTGTCTTAAGTCTGTCTATAGTCTGACTTCAAGTCCGGTACAAATTTTCAAGATTTTCAGTGCATCGAACGGTGCCAGCAGGTGCGACTAGCTCACATCCCTACTTAAAGCCCTTTATTTATACCAGAAAATCCGGATTACTCATTTAAAAGCCTCTAAACTATTGTTAAACTGTAAACTTTAAACAGCTAGAATTAAACACAAAATCGCTCTATATTTTTGTTGCGGAAAATATGTATTTTCCATTGAGAATCTAGAAGGAAAGCAACGCATTGATCTATCTTATCTCTGGATGCGTGTACTCGTACAGTACATAATGACAACAAGAATCTCATGGATAACAAGTTGCTCAAATTTCGCATGAGAGTGCACATTCAGACGTTATTCACTAAAAGTATGAGTACCGTGTTTTTCATAGAGTTTCATGTGAACACATAAGCTGGGAAAATTGCTCATCACACAACATGTTTGAAGGTTAATAATAACGTGTCTAGTGAACAAAACCAAGATTAAACGGCATGCTGCAAATATTAGTACACGCATTCTTGCTGTCTTTAAATCTTTCAGTTACAGCTTTCAAATGTGAATTCTTTTCTTAAACATGTTGTCGGAAATCATGATAGTCTTGTCTACCATTAAAATGCTGGCTTCTAGGGTTTTGCGAATGATATTTTGCGACATAATTATGATAGATGCAGGATATGACTAATCAATGGGGCCTACATTCTTGGCATTTATTTTCGTGAAGTGTGCGCATAATATGTTAATGCTACTTTTAGCGGCCATAAGTATTGATGGCAACTATTTATTTGCAAATCACATTCAAAGTTAATTTTACACACATCTATGATTTCAGTGGAAAATATTGATCAGTTCGAATTTCCTTTTTTAATGCATTTCTGATTGTCAAATGAATGCGAAGAATGCATGCAATTTACTATCCTATTTTCATAATTATGAAATGTAACAAAATTATGCATTTGAATTTCAAAATGCTATCTGTAGTAGCAAGGTCAATATGAAGCACAGAAATAAATGTCTCTCCGAAAATATGGGTATGAAGAAAGTGCATCTCATGATTTCGTGACATCTACCCACTTGCTTGAACAATTATCACAAAAACTGTGAAGATAAAAATGTTATTTCTCAGATAATTTCGAAGATTTTAAGTCGGCTGAAGCTTTTCTGAAAATGTATAGCCTGAGACAGTAAAATGTAACTCCGTACCTAAAGCATTTAAAGCGCAGTCTATTAACTGCTTCATCAATAAAGCCGTTGGTCCTTTATCCTAACGACGAAGCAGAAAGAATGGATGATTCTCTTTACTCTCTTTGACATTTTGAAAATAAATGAGCTCAAAATTACTCATGGATAAAAAAATCAGGCGTAAAACATGTTCTACTCCATCATTAGACTCGTCGCACTGCACTGCTGTACAAAAAGCAACACTCAACGCAGAAAACGCAACGATTTGCTACTTAGCCAGAATGCCACATTTTTAATTACGATTGTTCTGCGCATAGATCTTTGCAGGGAGCAGAATTCACAACTAGCGGGAAGTCAGTGGATTTCAGAGTAATTCAGGCCGCACGCAAATGGTTTGTGAGTGTGTGAGAGCGAATATAACGTTAATTCACTCGACGGATTTAGTTGGGAGAGTATATCGAAATTTACCTGCTATTGAGAATTGCCTTCCCGAATACACAATTCCAACGACGAGTTTGGTGGCTGACGCACTGATAGCCATTGACTGTCCCAAGGGAATGTGTTGTAGAGAATTTGAGAAACGGATGAAACTGAGAAGATTTTTATCCACTACGTGAACATTATTTAAAAAGTACAGAATAAACAAATGGATCGATCAATGATGCAACAAACTATTTGATTCAAGAAGATTTTATTGACTTAATTGAGAGATGATATCCGACAAGAAAATGAAGATACTATTTGTAGAGATTGAATTATTCAAATCCGATAGATATCGGAGAAAAGTGGAGAAAGTTGGAATTTAGCGCATGTATTGTATAACTTCAATTCAAATAAGATCAAATCAATTCAAAAATATATTCCGATGTGTCTACAGGTACAGTGATTCAAGGAGTGAAAATGGAAATTCTGATGAATTGCTTCGTAGTTTTGCGAGCATGAAATTGCTCGACAATTTTTTGATATTCTTGAATCGTAATTCCCCTTCTTCTCCAAAATCAGCTTCGCAATCAGCACTCGCGACGTCTCCATCGACAAAGTAGCCGCTCGATAATTTACCACTGAATGCATCATTTCAAGAGTTCGTACTTTCATCTTATAAGCACATGTCTCTAGCAAATAATTTCTATTCACAACATGCATGCATCAATAGTGATTCAATGAGTCAACAAATGAAACAGTGGGCTCGGTTTTCCAAATTCAAAATCACTACACAGCTGACCGCGAATTGAATGTCCCCATACCAAGAAGCCAATTTCTCCGGTTCGAAAACGTCTCAAATGAAGCCTGTGCATCACGGTGTCTTTTCACCCCTACAGCCACTGAACCAGCATCATCTGCCGGCTTGGAGTGCACACCCTCCAGGTCATCAGTTCCTACGTAGCGGTTGGGGTCTGTTCTACAGTTCAATTGTACACAGGCACTGGTCGGTTTGAGCCTCCATATGTACTGTGGGCCACGCGATATCTGATATTTGCTTTCTCAGACTGAACAACATGTGCCAAGTTGCGACAAAATCGGTCCTCCCTGCCTCTCACCGATTTCTGCAATTTCTGCCTTTTCATTACCTCTCGAACCATTGTGACTCAAACACACATGTCATGCTATGAAATAACAAAAAACTTGTACAGCCTTCTTGGGGAATGGGACCAACCTTTTCGACTTCCCCGTCTTCTTCAACCATTCCTTAAAGAGTTAGTGCGCGTTGACCAGAGGTGGAGTTTGAAGGACGACATAAGAAAAGTGATGGCACATTTCTTTAGCTCATGTAAATTGATTCCATAGTGGATTTTAAGTTGCAGCCCATTGCGTAGTCCAATCATTTCAAAACATTGGTCTAGTTATTTAAATCTATCATCTAGAATTTGTTAAACATTTCGAAAACACTTCCCATAGACTGATTGTTAGACGAACGTTGATTACTTTGGTAAAATATGCTATCACAGCAAATCTTAAAGGGCTAAACGGATCAACAATTGTCGATTTCTTTAATTTTTTGATATCTCGAAAAGTTGAATTTGTGAAGTGCTATTCTCTAAGCTATTCTTTAAGCAAATCCAACTCCATTTAACAATGCCTTGTGCATGATGAATAATGATATACTTGAAATATTAAGAAAATGTGATTTATGTTAGAAAGCAAGTTTATAACGCACTTTCACACAGCTTTATTTTGAAAAATAGGACCTGCATGTTTTGATACCGATAGAGCTTGTACAGCGAACAATTTCTGACAGTTAGACTGGTAAAACAGTGCATCTTCAGTTATTCAAACTGCCTACTGAAATCTATCTTCAAACCAAATAGATAAGCCAATGATCCAAATATACGCTATGTGTGTTTTTAAATCCATAATCAAACTACTCGAGGTTTACTTTTGCAACGCTGCTTGTCTTGTCGTTCCGCTTCCATCTTCCATCAACAACGTAAAGAAGTTGTCGAGATGACTTGAGCTGCTAATCGATCATACCTTCAGCATGATTGCCGGTCAATTGGCATGTTACTTGTCTGGACAGGTAATGAGTAGCGCCTGCGTGAAGCGCCTCCATCTCGGATGCTGCATTAATTGATGATTGCCTCCCTGGCTAATTCACGCTCTCCCCAACGTCGCTGGCTCAAACTCACCCACGACTGATCTCGGCCCAACAGGCCGAAACATGTCTCGTGGTGTTGACATTTGTTGAGATTTAATGAAATGATAGAAATAGTTCTGTGTGATGACAGTCTTCAGAAATCGCTGGCCGCTTCTGACCTATCCTTAGTTCCTACAACCTCATCATCTTCTACGTTGCCATTCTCACATAAGGTGTGTTCAATAAAGCTTTCATCAGTCATATTCATACTTCAATCCATCATTCTCAAATCATCCCCTGAACTGGCCCACCGAACTCTCACCAGCAACTTCTGTCAATCACTTTAATTTGCACTTTTCCCCTTCTTCCTTCTTCCAGATTGTGTATCGCTTATGATAATTAATTCGGAATAAATATGAAAATCAAACTTCACACTAGGGAAAATATGAATGGGAACCGATGAAATAAAGATCTTAATCATGAAGGTAGTTTAGGCCCTTAGTCTATTCAAGTATCAGTGATTAAACTCTTTTGGATAATATGATTACATTGTTCCAGTGACTTTAGGTGACAATTAGTCGATTAATTAGTATTTCCGGGTAATTTGGACAGTTATATAATTTACAATTTTCTTTCATATAATGAATTCTTAATGTTGCATTCCATCTTTCTGTAATATTCTTAAATCTATTTTTTTATTAGAAGCTCACGACACATGTACACGTACATTGTATTGGGTCAGCACTCCTCGACCCGTAAAACTAGTTGCATCAAGCGGGACGAAATTGAACTTTTAACTCCGAACTCATTTATCAATGCGAAACATTTCAGTCTGCTCTATTTTAAGCATCGTTTGAAAGGGGAGTAGATATCTGAAGCTGTAAACGTAATTACGACAGTGAAGATCAATAATAAAAGTTCTAGTCATGAAATGCTTTTAAAATTTAATAAATTATTAAGTTGTTAAACGCAAGCGTCTTCTGTGGTTTGCGTCCATAAAATCTTTCTACATTTGCTGTGGTCATCGCTATTCATTCAGTAAATTTCTTAATAAAAACTTAGTCGCTATGAGAAAACATGTTTTTGTATTGATGAAATTTAACATAATCCATGAATCACAAAAATGTGTGCTTTCAAATAGCCGATTTTTGGCGCATTTGAGATAATTCATCCCTCTAATACCTAAGTGTGAAAACTTACAGCAGCAAGACCAACTTGTTCCGCGATCTGCATTATCCATTGTGTAAACATTTATTTATTCAAAGGGTCGCATCGCAGAAATTATTAGAATCATCAGCTATCAATGATTTGCATTGTCAGTTTCATCTCTGTCAATTTGTTAACAGTCAAAGTCAATGCTGATGCTTTATCTCAAAAATATGTTGAAGATAAAGAAGCTGATGACTTTCGAATTCGCAGGATTGAAATTATTTGTTCTCTTAGATGAATGACAGTTTGTGAAGGCTTCTTTTCATCATTACGATTTTGATCATCATTACATAGACCAGCTCGGTTGGAAGTGTATTCCTTTAGCCCTGGCAGTAGGTATACCATGTGGGACGATGAAGCGACAGTTGCACTTCAACGGTTTCAGCAGATCGAATGCCCTTTAAATGAATACAGACCACAATACCAATTGCAGATAGATCTACCAACAGCTTAGCATCTCTCTTGCTGGGTCCAATGCAAGGGCTTTATTAGCCAGAACCATCCGAAACATTTGATTTCGCATTGCTTGCTTTCTTCTTATTTATCTGGGCTTTAGGTCTCTCTGAACATTTAGTCTTCCTTAATGATCATTTTAGGTATGTCAGGTTAATGGGTATTGTTTGTTAATCATTATGTTTGCATCTTTCTTTGATTTCATTAATAAATAGACAAATTCATTTGTGAAAAAATATATATGTATAAACGGCCATTAGTATAGTTGATGTTGCAATAGGTGTATCTTATTAGATTACTATGCCCTTTATCATCCATGCTCCTCACTTCGACTTCAAGATAATCCTGATCCTGAAACTCTTGGACACATAATAATCATTTTTATTCATGTCACTTCATTTCACTTGAATTATTAGAAGGTAGATAGCCAGAGAGATCCACTGGACCCCATCAACTTTCAGTGGTTGTAGAACTTTTTACGGTACTGTCGTATGCCAACTAATTTTGTACATGTCTATGTGTGTGTATTTTGTGCAAAAGTCACACATTTCATATTTGTATCATGCTCATGAAAAAGTGTGATGTGCATGAAGGAAGACTACAAATGCGAGTCTGTTGATTTTTGTGGATGTACGTGTGTGACTGCTCGGCTTATATAGGCAGCTCCGTACAACTCTGAAATATGCTTAAGATGATGTTTCTAGGCTTTTGCCACAGAAAATATCAACTGTTCACCAATTATCCGCTGCCGTAGCGATGAATCAGAGAATTCCTAAGCTGTTTTGAGAGCAAAGAGGGTTTGCAACAAATGACTTTACTTAAGCACCAAACATCATGAAGCAGCCTCTTAAGGCCGCAGACACAGAGGATCAACCATCTTCCGTTCTTCGTCTCATGATACGTGTATATCATAGAGCATTAGGGAAAGTCTGAAATTTTTTGTATTATGAATACCATTTGTGAATGATGATTTATGGTTACGGTCCGTGTGCCTCCAGCCTATAACATCTGCCAATAATCATCATACATCTGCCTATAACAAAACTTTGATTTTTAGAGACACTATCCATGTATTGTTCAGCATGCTTACTAAGTCACACGTAGACATAATTATTTTGCATAAAATTAACATGAGCTAGTTAGAGAATTCCGCAGTGGTAGCCGGTTTCGACACCGATTTAAGGCAGTATTAACCATTATGGGAACTGAGAATTTATAACAGGGGTTCACTGATAAGCGACAACGAGTAGCGATCAGGACATGTTGAGGTTTGTTATGATTTCCCATAAGCGAGTAAACTGAACGATAGTTCCTTAGGGGTTGCATTTCTATAAGTTTATCATATTTCAATAATTACATTCATTTCTATTTATGATATGACATTTATGCAGTACTTTTTGTAATGAAACTGATGTGCCTAAAAATGAGACGGTTATAGCAATACTTTTCTGGACACTTCTCGTGGATCTGTTGTTAGTCTCTTGTTAATGTTTAAGGAAAGTTCAATGTTTGCTTCCAAGAAATTGTGTTTGACTGAGACTTCCTTCAAATAACAACAAATGCTTCGATGGTATTTCTCTTTTGACGTGCCACAATCATGACTAAAATACCCACCCATCAGGTCACCAATCCACAAGTAAAAATACACCAACAGGAAGGTGATCGTTATTTTTCTCAATTAAGCTCAAGCTCTCATTTGGCAATACTTGTTCTTGATTATATTGCTTACATCAAAGGCATCTGTAGAACTATGCAAGCATGCACGAATGACGCTTCCTTGTGAATGATAAATTCGCATTTTTAAACTGAAAATCAAGAGGCTTTCACTTTAATAAATGAGTAGTCATGTGCTTTTATCGTTTTGTTGAGTGTGTCATCAGACTGTAGAATATCAGCCTTATTATTCAAGCTCTCAATTTCACATGTACCAGACTTTCATGCTCTGCAGGAGAATGTAAAGATGCAAAAGAAGCAGGTATAAAGACTAGGACGCAAGCTGCAACGACTACCGGTACTACTTAAGCTGCAATGACAGCTGCATTAATGGACTTTTGAGTTTTGGTGTTCGAAAAGACAATAAAATATACAATTAAGTCATGCAAATGATCGCTATGTCAATCCTTAAAAAATCACAAGTGGATTTTTTCTCTCTTCAATATATATTATTGAAACGATGAT
The DNA here is from genome assembly GCA_907163375.1 of Prostheceraeus crozeri. Classification (NCBI taxonomy): domain Eukaryota; kingdom Metazoa; phylum Platyhelminthes; order Polycladida; family Euryleptidae; genus Prostheceraeus; species Prostheceraeus crozeri. The sequence goes on from CAJQUW010003829.1 coordinate 261,651, forward strand.
TAAATGTTTATTCTTCTTCTAAGTGCTTCTACATCTTCTTTGACATCGTCATTACCATAATAATGAATTATTTCATTAAATTAAATTTCCGTCAAAATAAGCGTTTGAGTTATCACGTTGTCTAATTCACAAATTTCCAAAAAAAGTTGCATCTTTATGGTTCTTAATATGGCTTTTTTATATGCACTCCGGCAAAATATCAACGTCACACTTTCAAGTGACAAATTTGGATGGAATATTGAAAAATTGTGTGGAATTCATCCTATCTTTCCAAGTAAAAAATGATGTTACCTTATTGATGATCGCGATTGTTATCTGAAAGACTTCTTCGAATCATTAGCAAAAGGAAGTGCACATTCCGCGCATTCAGATTTTGAAGTCGCTGCTTTGACGATTTTCAACGCAAAAGTGCAAAATATCTTTGTAGCATAGCATTTCTATTACAATTGAACGTCTTCGAGAAAAGTAGGCACTAAAAAACAATTGCGTTATATAGACTTCACATGAGTTTTTCCACAAATTTCTATGCATATGTACAAAATATCAGCTAAACAGAAAGAAAGGGATATGAAAATCTCAAGAGCTAAGCCGTTTCTATTAAAATTGATGATGGTGTCCTGTATTGCACACTGCTTTAATTCCGAATAACATGCGGATAATAAAATCATACATCTACTAAAACCCAGTTATCCTGTAAATCTGAATCAATAATGTATTTTTAGAATATTTCAAAATGTACGATTTCCGATTTAATATTAGCTATGCAAGGATATGGATAAAAATCTTATTTTTATGTTCTACAGTGTAAAAAGGACTTTATTGATGGAATTTTACCCTGGATACATATCATAGCGGGTAAAATACACATTAGATTAAGTATAATGTTTTTGCAGCATATATGGCAAGAGCCATCATCACGAATCATTAGTATGGAACATTTGTTTGACATCTGACACGCAAATCCCAAATACTTCCAACAATCTTTTGTCCTATGTTGTCAGAAAATCAATAAGAATCTATTTGCCTCCAATAATTTGTTTCTGATAGATGATCAAATAATTATTAAAATGAAACAATATCATAGAGCTCACCAGTGTTTTTCAGCAAGCGGAACCAGCGGCATTTTTCGAATTTTCGATGACAGGATGATTGGGCGAAAAATATTTCTTTGAGTGAAAAATCAGCGAATGAGTGGTGCTTTTTCGTTCGACGAGCAAAGAAAGAAGCAATAAAAGATATTGCAAAAATTTGTATCATTGAATTTCGAAAGTGAGAAATTTTTAAAATGTTTTAAAGGAACAGTAAGACAACAAAATTTCTTTCTCTATGCACGTATCGAATTCGATTGAACAAAACCTTCAAAGTTTGCAGCTATTGCGTGGTTCTGACACTTTTGACGATATGTCCTGATTTTGCCTGTTTGGGACCTGCGTGTAAGCAAGCAATAAAAATGATTTGTGTTCAATAATACACTCAACTTCTTGCCATCGATATACCCTTTATTTACATACATTGATTCGGTCTCCCAATCATCGCTTCGTCTTCTCAATGTAGGCCTACTAATGGTATCCGCAATTAAGCCAAACTATTACACAATGCGTCAATTTGCTTGAACATGTCCACGTGCAGGTGACTGACTGACATTCAGTGTCGTCAAACGTGCGCGAATACCGAAAGAATTTAAAAAATTAGAGGCATTGTAATCAATCAAATTAGGACTACAAACTGCATGTACTGGAATGTATGGTTTTCACTGTACATTAATTAGTAAATCTTCGAGCTTTACCGAATGACGATTCGGCTCCAACCATAACTTTCATTAAATTGCTCCGTGTCATACGAAATTCACTGCAGTATTCTTTTGGAAGCATCTATTAAGCTATTCTTCACCGAAACTGAAGTAAATCCATACTGCCACCACGAACAATTCGACACAGTCGCCAACGTTGACCAAAAAGTCATATCAAACGCGTGTATAAGCAACGGTGACACCATTTTGCCTCTTGACTGGCTGGGATACGATATTTGGTTATGAAGTTGTCGTGAATATCCACATCTCCCATTCGCTTGTTGTATGAGTTTATAAGAAGAGGTTGCTCTGACAGATTTTTCTTCTCGAGAGCAGCGTCCTGCTTTTTTTTGCTAGGGATTGATTCTTTGAGATGTTGTAGACACAAACAGTTAGTTGCATTGTCGGTCCACTTTAACGCTAGAACTTGATGTTCAGAGTCAAACTGCCAATCCCTCGAACCTCTCCCTGCTTTCGCCAGCTCTTTGGAATCTGTCAGAGGGCAGCTGTTCCAACGAGGTTGACGTACTGTACCCTAGTAGTACCCTAGCGTAGCAAGGAATCCAACGCCATATAGAGAATATGATGTGAATCGGAGTGTTTAGAGGATGCGTGATCAGCGGGATTATCGACGATCAGCAACAATTCAAGGACGCTGGCTTTTAGTCCGAATGAAGCCTCAACGAAGTCGGCGTTGTCGCATTATGGCACGCATTTATACATGTACTCTGATGAACTGCATAGGCACCAGAATCTGTACAGAAAGTAAAACTTTATCTCATTCAAGAACAAGCAGCATATGTAATTATCAGCCAAAGTTGCGAAAACTCAACAGAATGATAGAAACATGTGTGCCCATGAGCAAACCTTATCTCTTGAGGTAATTTTTGTGCTGAAGTATGTTCTTGGAAGTTATTTTCATTACAGCTATAAGATGAAATAAATCTTTAAAAATGCAGTATGCTAAAATATATCACATCAACTTACTTCGGTATTTTTAACAAAAGAAGCCAATTTTCAAATACCAAATGAGACGAAACTCAAGTAAAAACTACCGAACTAGAAACTTTGTTTATAAAACTAGAAATTAAAGCAAGAAAACAGCTTGCATGATGTGAATATTCAAGTTTTCCACTTCATACAATGAACAGCTTCGCGAAAACGCAACTTTGGTGGTAAATCTGTTAAGTAGCAAAGGTTATTTCGTTCATAATAGACAAAAAGATTTGATGAAATTTCAAAGATGCGGAAGAAAAGTTGAGATATCATGCTAGTAATTCGCACACTCAATATCTTTATTTGCAATAGTTTTCAATGGCATTTCAGTCTGAACTGTGACACGAATTTCTAAAGTTGAAAGTGATCTACAAAATGAAATTGTGAGAAATCTTGATAACGCTGACGAGTAGTTTCGGCGGTGAAGTCTCACTCGAATACTTTCATCGCCAAGGGACTTACATTCCTCTAACAGGACTGCTTCCTCAATTTTCGAACCAAAAGTAAGATTCTTCTAATCAAAGGAAATATGAAAATTTCTGAAGAAAATACAAGGCAGGCTTGAAAGACATTTACATTCAGCGATAAGTTTTGAAAAATTGGACAAAATTTCCAGCAATTCGGCGCTTTACTAAGTTAAAAGTACTAATAGTTTTCCTAATATCAGTGCATCTACCAAATTATTGATATATTTGATAGCGAAAAAATTAGTTGCCTTTCAAAAACTGCAACATAATGATAATTGTGTGATAGACTTGAACAAAAGCAACTTACTGTCTACATACACGAGTGCATGTATATGATAAATACTGTCGATCTACAAACTTGTGTGACATATGTTCCCTGAAGACGTTTTGGAAAATTGTCAGATGCAAGAGATGGGGTGCTCATTGAAAAAGAACATATAGGATGCACTTCCTTTTATGGAAGTTTGGGGACGCACCCCCAGTGCCTGCCTTCCACGTACATGTATAATATGATAATAATGAGAGCTACACATGTAGTGCCGGTAATGATAAAATAATTTACTAGATTTAACTCTTGATAAGTGACTCTTTTACTCGATTTACTCTCATAGACTAAAAAGACCTGTGGGTGACTCAGAGAAGATAATGGTTTCCTAAAACATTATCAGCATTCTTGCACTTAAATATTGATCATTGAAAGAAAGAAATATAGTCTACACCCGGACTTCAGCTCCTGGCAAAGTGTCAAAATTAAAGTTCTCTGCTGCATGCCAAGCTACTTACCGAATCATCTGCAAGACTAGCATAATTCACACATTGCCGTTTAATTTATGCACAATGTTTCTTTATACCAACACAAAAATCACATGTTTTATAATAGATTAAACATCAAATAACAGATGGTTGCTGCATCATTTATGCAAGCTGAGGCTGACATGGCAATCCCAGGATATGTTTATTTAAATAAATTGATAAGATAAGTCATTTATTAAGGTTGGCTTAGTTTGGCGCCACATTTAAATTTGAATACTTTTTAACTCTCGGCAATCATAAGTTACTACTATCAAAAGGAAAGTTGGGGAACTTTTTCTCCTATAGTCTTGCATTTGTGACGTTGGGAACAACCCTTCCTCTCCAAAATTAGATCGATGTTTCATAATTTATCCCCTACGGAGGCATCAATGTCATAATGTTTTTTTAGGAAACATTGGATGTTGGTGTTAAAAACCGATGAAAAATACTTTTAGCTAAACTTGACTTTCGATATTTTGTTTAGCTTGGAAATTGTTACTTTTATGTTTCGCAGTAATGAAAGGGACTTTTAGTCATATATATTGTTTAATTTTATTTAATATCTTTGTTGTATACATTTATTGCTGTCATCACATTTGATGTAGCTTGGAAATTGTCAATTTTGTGCTATCGAGCAAAGAAAGGGATATTTAGTCATGTAGTTGAAATTTATAAACTATAGCCAACTATAGACAACACATACTAAACCTCACAGCTGCTTCACTATTTCATTAATAATATCAAAAAATAAAAAGAAGAAGTAAGAAGTGGGAATCGAACCTACATTCCTTGCATTTATAGCAAATATACAATTTGAAAGACCGCGGAGATGAAATGTTGCAAGGAGGGAGCACCAATGGAAACATTTACAGCGTGGAAGGACAACAAGACAGTTTTCATTGCCTCCTCAGCCATCGGGTAAACTCGTCGCAAACTCTGTCGCAAAGAAGTAGAAAGATCGAAATTGCCCTTCCTGTGTGTATTGCCCTTTACAATCGAACCAGATGAGGCGATGACTACGGACCAGCATGCTAGCCATTGTTGTTGCTCCATTCGGGGTTAGAAGTGGTACAGTATCCGCAAAAAGTATAGAACGCACGACTCCTAAAACCCCAATATTAAGAATATGAGTAATGAAAACAAAACCTTGAACACAATTCGTATTCTATTATCACAATCAATACTTTGTCATCTATCCTTCCATTTTGATGACCATCTCCACGCGTTTAGGCATTGAATCGGCCAGTTTTTCGAAGTAATCCTTCTCCATGTCAAAACACCACAGCTTCTTGATTTCATGAATCAGTCGCGGAACTGATGACGTGTCGACTGATGCAAGGCGATCTTTCATATAATTCCAACAATTTTCAATCGGATTTAAATCCGCAGAATTGCCTGACCAATCCAGCACTTGAATGTCACGGTCATTCAGCCAATTGGTCACTTTCTTGGCTTTGTGACAGGGTGCGCTGTCATGCATAAAGGTGCTGCACCCCTGAATGTCAAAGAAACTCAACATGTGATCATTCAGTACACCGATGTATCGATCAGCGTTCATGGTGGAATTCTTGGGCAGGAAATATAAGCCTCCGCGCCCACCAACACCAGAAAACCACCCCAAACCATTACCTTGTCTGAGTGTTTCACTGTCTTTGCAGTATATTGCGGAGCGAAGCGGTTCGATTTCTGTGGACGCCTGATCCTCCCGCGCCTGATCTGAAGCACAGGAAGGTGCTTTCATCGCTGAAGAGCACCTTCCGCCATTGTGTGACAGTCCAGTGCCTGTACTTACGAGCAAAAGATAGACGTTTCTTTACCATTGCCCGTGTGAGGAGTGGTTTATGCGCTGGACGAAACGTAGGCAGACCAAGTTCTTTCTGAAGACGATGCTGTATAGTCCGTTCAGAAACGTTGTGAAGAAGCTGAGGATGGATTTTCTTCAATTCTCCAGAAGTAGTATTCGGATTCTTCAATACTTCACGACGCAGAAGTGTATCTGTGACCGAAGATGTCTTTCTTGGCCTCCCAGAGGCTGACTTTCGCGGCAGTACAACGTTCAAAGGAAGACCACGAGCAAACGCTACCAGGCGTCTGATGGTGCTCTCGCCACGTCCTGTTCGCCTCGCAATCTCCTTCGTTGACAGGTTTTCGTACTTCCATGCCAAAATTCTGGCCTTTTCTTCAACACTGAGATTAGTTGGAGCCATACAGATAACACGACTGAAACAGAGCAGCAGATACACAATGACTCATGAAACTGACAATTTAAGGTAACGAGATGAAAATTCAAATTCGCTATCTATGGTAATTTAAGAACGACTGACTTGTTCGATGTCACGTGATTGTTTGAGGTAAGACGAATAGCCAAAATATGCGTAGTGACATTCAACTTGTCAGTCGACTATGTGAAGAGGGAAATTTCACCAATTATGGGGTGAGCGCTCTATACTTTTTGCGGATACAGTATTTCCCAATTACAACAAATCTTTTCGATATCACCATATTCAATGTTTACCATTTACACCGCCTCAACCTTTCCAACACGAAAAAGAAGGATTTGAACACCCTTCGAACTCGTGTCGCTGAATCCTTGCTGAGTCAGAGCATCAAAGAGCAATCAATGCCTTCAGTGAGCCCATCCATCCGAATGGATAGAAACAACCACCGTGTGCAATATTCTACACAAAAGAGCCCATGCCGGCTCTGCCAGAATTTCACCTGCATCAAATGCAAAGTACATCTGCATCTGAAGACCTGATTGGGAGACTACCACACTAAGTAATTTGTCATAAGTGGCTCACTTTATCTTTTTGTAAGTAGAATGTATGCCAGGTGGTTTTGTAGATTCTCAAATAGATGCTGATGACATTTAACATGGTCTTTATATATATCTGTACCAAGATAATTCATATACACCGTACAATGTTTCTTTTAAACAACTTGAAATATGTACACTAACGTACGATGTTTCTTTTGAGCAACGTTCAAAAAATATATGATGTAATTGTCAGTTTCACTGAAACTTCTTGAGGTCAATATTCTGTCCACAAGCATCATTAAAAACAATGCAAAACTTCTGAGGCATTGTTTTTTTCTATGGGTGGGCATAAATGGATTAATGCTTCTGACAAAATAGGTTATTAAAATTAATGAAAAGTATCATGATGAATTCAGTTATAAAAGAATTACAAATGTCTGAATTTTTTTGCCATTTAGGTCGAAATAATATCTTTTTTGATATTTCATGAACGGGTGTAGCATCTCGTGAGCTCATTTCCTGCAAATAAAGTACTCAGAAACTACAATTGCATGATTTTACCCGAAGTATCAATTATGAACATGTAAACGAAAACAAAACACATGTGCCAGGCCCTGTATCTGAGGAGCCATATCTCATTTGTACTTGTTATTAGGCAGACGCATAGCCATACGCCACTTTGTAAACTCATCACAGTTTTGATTTCTTCATTTATTTGGATTACGAAGAGGCGCCTTGACATACCCCTGTATGCAAGCTCTTTATTTAAACTTTTTCTTGAAAATTGAGTTGACGAATAGACGCCCACATTACAAACTGTAATTACCGATAAGATTTCGAACTCATGTCCATTTCCAATGGAAAGACCGGAAACTCCCGATTGTGGCGTTATCTCAAAATCTCAAATTTTGTGGATACGCCCTTCGTCAAACCAGGCACGTTATGATTGATGGTCTCAATAACACTGATAGTCGTCATAGTGTAATAACAAATTCAATTTTTCATGTTTCGTTTACCAATTGATCACTTTATCAAGATGTAGGCTACATCATCACTAATTCATAATTTAAATTACAAAGCGCACCTACATTTATGTGTAGTTAGAATATGGGCATATGCCTATTGATTACAGAGTAAAACATGAAGTATATTGTCTAAGCGAAAGATTTCATCCTTACGTGAGAGTGCATGTAATTATGTACAGTATAATAATCCTAAGTAATGCGTTTTTTTATTAATACGATGCATTTTTACATCTCTAAAACTGTCAATTGGTTGCTATCAATAGCACTATTCAAACAAAATTTTAAGTGAATTGAATAGTGAACTGCTTTACCCAAACACAAAACTGATGTCGAATAGCGTTTTTTTCAATGAATGCAGATTTTGTTTCTGAAATAAGCCAGAGAGTTAATTGTGAGTGAAAAATTTGATATGTTGTTGGAATTTCTACATCTGTCTATTGTCTGCCGTAAGACGTTCGGGAGCTGTGCGGAGGTGGAGACTGGTGTATATGCAGTAGACAGGTTCTATGACAGAGACGGTTATTTTGCTTCATGGATAGTTGGAGGATTCGATTTTTGTTTGAGAGACTGGAGGCGGCTGCGAATACGCCTGCTTGAGATAAAATCGGAAGCGTATAATCAAAGATGCCGTCGATATCCTCAAACTGTATAAAAAAACTTTCAAGCAAGCAGGAGTCTTAGGTTTTGCAATTACTTAAAGTAGTTAAATCTAATCTCAAAAGAGGTATATTATGTATTTGACTTTTCATGTGAAGATCACGTCTGCCGCCGTAGAACATTCTCATAACGTTTCACATCTGTAGCTGAAAATGTTTCTGCAGTAGTATTTCTTGATAAATATTGTCAGTGCTGGAAAATACACTGTTCCCCTTTTTGAAAAGGAAAGAAAATGTTCCGTGTTTTTACTCGGAAGCACATTCGACGAAACTCCCCTCTTCAAAGTGGCCGAGTTCCATTTATCCCACTCCCATTCTTTAGCGCTGAGTGTTAAACAAGAATGCAGAGCGTGTTATTATAAAAGTCCTATGTTTGACCCGACCTAGATTTGAACCCAGGTCTCCCGGACGCAGAGAGAGCACTCTACCACAGGGCCACTGCGCCGATTCATGAAGATAACGGTACTTCCGTTCAATTGCAGCAGCGCTAGATACTAAGTTTAAAATGATTCACCATTGTTTTCCTCTGTTATTGCACGATATAGAACTTGTTGACCAGAACAGAGAATACGGAAGGAGTTTAAAAGGTCAGCGGTTTAATACTTGCTAGAAAGGAGGTAGCGCCTCAGGTCCTTCTTCCCCGAGACTATTTTTTGAGGTCAGATTGAACCTCCTACTTCCTGATCGCTATGCCGTCTATTAACCACAGACCTACGAGACCGTTTTACGCCTACTCACGGATCTGAGTTTTGAGTAGAGCTGGACGACTTGATGAGATCTTCCTACATATACCACAAGTACATCAGATGAAAACTGCTTGTATCCACGGTGGACATCTGCTAAAAAATTCTCCAGAAAAACTGCTTCCATTTTCTGAACATACTAAGTCGGAGTAATTCAAAAATGTGAGTCTTAAAAGTTCTGTCGGACTATTTTCGAGAAAATTCAAATTTTGAATTTTGCAAGTAGAATAAATTTTGTTTTTTAATTTCAAATAGAGAGCTCTCCATACATACTGTTCGCATTTTCACGCATCGAACGATTGTTTAGTCGCAAAATGACAACAATCTATCGTGCTTTTTTTGAAACAATTTGAATTTTGAATTTAATGAGTTGTGTAGATAGTATAGATTTTGAATTTTCTAGATGGACGTTTCCTCTGTCAATGAAATTGGTGTTGTGATGTATGCACACTTTTCAAGCGCACAATGCATGCATTTTTATTTCATCTGTCTAATGTTTGAGAATTTGTTATTTTTCTCTTAATAAATTGAGTGAATTATCCATAAGTCAATTATCGCTTACAAAGTCCAAATCTTTGCTTACTCATACTACGGGGTATTTTTTGCCACACTTTTTGATGACAGCGATTAGCGTACAGCACTAATTCCCGACATTGATTGTAACCATTATCAGCAAACATTCGACTCGTGACAAGGTCCCACACCAACCATAGCTTCCAAAAAAGAGATTGAATTTAGCGGATAGCCGGGTGACATTGATATCCAAACCTGCCATCTTGCCCAAGTTCCAAAATAGAATAAATGAATTAATCTTTTCCTTATTCGTAAGGATGACTTCATCAAAATGTTTAGAACAAACTACAGAATGAAAGTAATTTAAATAGCTCTTTTTTAAATCAGAGGACGAGAGCTGAGATAAAACACAGAGAGTTTGTAGAAATCTTGCTTATCCTCGGGAAAGTACCGAGTACTTGAAAGACTCCAGAAAGTGATTGTACATCATCAATGCCTCACTGTGAGACGTGTAATTTCATCGCTTAGCAAATTCGGGGATCATACCAAAGAAAATGTCCTTTCTTTTAGCCTCGATCTAAGAACCTGAGCACTTCCCGAGAGAGAGTTTTACTTCATGTCATAGGATTACTACGAATGGAAATTATAACAGTTGAATTGAATCGGCTCTCATCATACATAATTCATGTATATCAGGGATGCGGAGTCTTATCATTTTGATAGGACTCCGACTCTGGAGGTTGATAGGACTTCGACTCCGGGCGGCAAGTAAATATAGCCTAGTTTTTTTTAAAAAACAACTGGTAACCTACATCATAGATCATTATGGGCTTACCTGAACCTATTTTTAGTGATCATTGCTGAATCAATTATCAATCATCTTCGATGAAAGTTTATCAAATGTTACTTTAAGTTGGATGGATGCGACTCGACTCCACGAGGATAAATAATTCGCCACTCAACTCGACGTGGATTAATTTTTTCTGCTTCGGGTCTAGTTATAGGCCGGAGTCCGGAGTCCTATCATTTGATAGGACTCCGACTCCACATCCCTGATGTATATTAGATCACCCCTGAAAATGCCGGACAAATCCAACATCGTACCGCATACCGGACAAAATACCAAAATACCGGACGTTGGCAACCATATTATATACATAATCTTTATAAGCATATTACCGATGCTGAGCATGCAAAAGTGGTTTCATAATAATGGAAGGTAAAGATTTCCACTTGTGCTGTGTCCTTTTCATGTATCACTAGTCATCTTGGATATCTCTAGTATTTATTGTTTTGTCTGTGATAATCATCTTTCTGATGAAATATTGTATTTCAGATACTTAGTTCTTCCTTTTAATCTAGGGCGTAGACAGATGTAAACCTTTCATACCTGAGCGATTTTCTTCTTTCACATTATAACATCAAAGAAAAAGATAATCTGTGATACGTGATATTCTGCTTTCACTGAAAAGGAACTTAATGATCATTCTAGGGAGGATTCATATACAAATTCTCTTAGAAAATCTAATTTCCCTTACAATGCATATTTGCAGCCACTATTGAAACAAAGAATTGCCATGTGGAGAACGGATGTTTCAACGATGTCTTTTACAATTTGATAAAAATGTCATTGTACGATTATTATGTTGGAAAGATGATGGATGCGTTGCCTTCATCGATTGAAAATATCATTCTCTGATTTCAAATTAGTAACACTGCAGAAATCATAACTATACAGATAACGAATAATCTATATTTTTGTGGTTACCACATTGTTTAAACCTCATATCCTTATTCATGTGCTTGTTTACAAATTAAAGAATAAAAACACTTCTATTTATTAGTGTAGATTTTAAATTTGATGAACAGGTTATGAACTAAAATCACTAAATTCGAAATGATTTTAGACTATTGCACAATGTCTTCTTTTCATCTACACTGTCACCGCTGGACCGGTGACTGACAATTGACAGACATTTATTTATCCTATAAAATCTATTTTGTCAGTCATTGTTAGTTCCTGTAGGATGATTGCCACTGAAAACCTACAATATCTGACAAAAAGCGACAAAATGGATAGCAATGAATTATAGCCTAAATTTTATCAAAAATGTAGGTAATTAATTAAATTATGTCAAAATAAATCATGATTTTGCCACACAATAATACAGATTGCCCAAAAGTCAAGCAATCACTAATCCAAAAAAACCAATCAATATTCAACAGTTTTTGTTTAGTTAATAGGCATACAAGGTATCTGTTTCGATGTCGGTGGAGAACCTACAAATTCGTCGGATATCGTAGGATATTGGAGGTGACAATCGTCGGTTGATTTTGTCAGTAATTTTGTAGGATAATTGTACGGTTTACAGTGTATGAATCGAACTGGTTTGCACATTGTAGAAAGACAGAAGTTGGAATTTTATATGACACATAGATGCAGTTACGAATATTACTTTTATCAAATTATCTAAAACAGCTGCGGCAAAGGTAACAGATTCGACGGTCATTAATGTTTAACGCGCACCAATGTCAAAGTTCTGCATAAGTTCATTTACGCGAACAGCCAGAGAGGAAACATGTTGTGTGGAAATGGTCATACATTCGCTTTATAAGAAACATACATTTTCATGCAAGTGCAATGAACTAACGGTGTGTAAAAGTGGGCTATTACGTGTATCTATATTCAAGGTCTTTGCTTATATCATTCAGTGACTCCTGCTCATTTCTAGAGCGTGTTTAAAGCTGCGTTGATGGGCCTTTAGTGAATATATGAATATTACCACAACGCTATGAATATTATACAACAGAGGTTTAGAAGTTCGTGATAGCTCGTACCAAACAGACAGCACGAAAATCCAGCGGTGGCAAGGCTCCAAGGAAGCAACTTGCGACCAAGGCTGCTCGAAAGAGTTCGACGGCAACTGGTGGAGTTAAGAAGCTGCATAGATATCGACCTGGTACTGTTGCTATGCGAGAAATCAGGAGGCATCAGAAGAGCACTGAGCTCTTGATCAGAAAGCTGCCATCCCAGCAGCTTGTTCGTGAGATCGCCCAAGACTTCAAGACTGACCTGAGATTCCAGTCATCAGCAGTTTCTGCACTTCAAGAGGCGTCTGAAGCTTATCTGGTCGGTATCTTCAAAGATACCAATTTGTGCGCCATCCATGCTAAGCGGGTCACCATCATGCCGAATGACATCCAACTGGCCCGGCGAGTTCGTGGTGATGATGCCTAGACATCCTTAATCGTGAAAGCTCAAGAATATTGACGATCGAAGAGGAATTCGAAATTTAATGATTTTCTTATCAAACTAATTGAATATATTTTGGAAACCTTGAGTAGCATCAGCACACGATCTCAATGCTTCTACATGTAATGTTTCCTCAAATTTATCTCTGAAATATGCGAAAATTAGCTGCGAAAAATTCTGCGAAATATAGGTGACTATTCCGAATGAATATTCTCAATCAGAGTGATGAAGAATGATAATTATGAAAAAGCATAAATTAAACGATGCATTCTGCCATGAAAATACTTAAAATGGATTCGAAACGCGATCAATTTTCAGAACTGGCTGATCGCAATAGAGTGAAAAATGTGCGAAGATTATTGTTTCAGCATTCCATGATCTTCTGAAATTTCGCCTAAGTTCCAATTGAATTTCAATCTTTTCTGAGCATTGTTGAGAATAGGAAATCCAACTAATGATGAAAACAACGTACAAGAATAGCTCTCAAATCCCAAATTATCAAAATGTGGTTCAATTATTTATATCTTGTCTCTTAGGCATTATTCTATCTATCGTATCTAATGATTACATAATTCGCATTCCCTCTACGGAGGAATAGATTGTTTGGAAACACTTGCAAAATATTGCGAATCTCCAGTCATTCAAGTATCCTCTCGTTAGGTAATTCTTAGTGAGTCTATTTTTAGATGCAACTTAACCAATACCAGCAACCCCTTGACACTGTTCAATAATATGAAATTGATTCTTGTGATGGATAATCTGGTGATTCCGATACTTGAGATGTTGATTGTTGGGAGTTTTACGTCTTAATGAACATTGTATAATTAGTTTCTAAAACTTCCAAAATTGTTCGGAAGATGAGATCAATCAATCTATTATAAAAATCGCATCCTATTACAAAAAGTGATTAAATTGCATGTAATTCGTTTTTATTATCATGAAACATTGAATAGTCAGGTTTCTGTGATTAAGTTTAAATTAAGCGGTCCATAATACATAAAAACATACTAATGAAGTGATCTTGAAATCCTAGGATTTTGCTATCGCCAACTGCAGTTGTCATTCTGGTTCTCAGTTGTTGCTATGATTTTTACAAATTATCATTACTAAATATCAGTAGATTATTTGAAGTATCTACAATATCGGTAAAAGTTGAGACCGAGCGTAGAGAAGTGCGTACTCTTTCTTAGGACATGATGATAACTGAAACTGAATTTCTGAATTAATTAAATTTATATCTACCATGTTTGTCAATCAAAAAAACAATTCCAATAACGATAAACAAGTGTATCTAATTAAAATAAGGAAAAGACAGAAAACCTGGTTTTATTTGTGTTTATTTTAGTAACATGCGCATATCCAACTATTATAGACTTATTGATAATTACAGTTATTCTTCACTGTAGGTATGAGGTAGTCGGATCAATACCATATGTCTGGAGAAGCAAAATGCATCGTTCTTTATGTTATTAACTTTGGAGTTCATGGAAGTCCATTCATTCCTTCATGTGGATTAGTAAAGTGGGTGTAGTGGTTACAGGTCTACAACGGTAACATGACAATTAGAATGCACAAAGCATAAAAAGCTTTATCTTTTTTGCACACTAATAGATGGTCATTCAATGCCGAACTACAGAGATTCCTGGATAAAACATTTCTATTAAGATCTATTTCGCATTCTTGGCTGCCACTATAAGTGAGTAACGAGAAAAACAAGTTTGAGGCTCTATAAATTTTATAACTTCCATCACTAAATATGATTTTCCACAGCATTAATGATCATCAACATCTCATCATAAACACTCGCTGGATCCCGGATCCGGGCGGATCTCATGCCGGATCCGGATACTTACAAACGGATCCGCCAGATCCCGGATCCGAATCTTGACCCAGTGCAATCCCTGGATCAATCAGATAACTACTTTTCGCCTGAATTCTGTCAGACGGATAATACAGCAATAGTTATTTAGTACTGTATAGTGTATAGTTATAAGTATATCTTCGCCACATTTTTCAGGGACTTCTTGCCTCTGCCGCCATCGATCGTTCAAATTAAATACGCAGACAATTTGAGTCTTATCATTAATAACTAATATTAACTAATTATCACTAATGACTCTATAGAACTATCACAAACCATCAACAGTGAAATTTCACGGGTGACCGATTGGTAGTTGATAAATGGCCTCACAATTAATCTGACTATATCGAAAGCAATGCTCAATCTGAAAAGGCAAACCTTAGTAAAGACTTACCAGCATATGAGATCAATGTTGAGATTGTGGATTCATTAACGTTACTTGGGCTGACTATTCAGAATGATCTAACATGGAATCTACATGAAGAGAAACTTTCAAAATTAGCCAACCAAAGAATTTATACTCCACGCAAATTATGGCCTCACCTATTAAGCGAAGAATTACACCAACTAACTGCTACATTCGATCAGTCTTAGAACATGCTTGCCGAGTTTTCGTCGGATTGAATAAAACATCCACCATTCTTCTGAAAATAGACAAATGTGCTCACAGAATTATATACAGAAATGAAGAGTGTTGTACAGGAGAAATAACATTCAGAAGATATGAGAACAGAAAAACTGCTTAAATTTGCTGAAGGCAACTCACACATTTTGCATAACATTTCGCCTTTACGTGTTGCACAGCCATTCCGTCACTTTGTCTATTCCATGCTGTAGATGTGAAAGAGTCATTAATTCATTCGTACCATTTACGTCTTAATTGTTATTATTATAATACGGGCGTTTGGTACATACGATAATTGAAAAGTCGGGCTCTTGATGCAAAATAGCAGTAACTCGGGCGTTTTTCACACCTAGGGAGATCTGTACAAATTTTTTCAAATTTATTTCTTGACTTTAACAAAGTTTTGCCCATTATCATAAACCTTATGAAAAGTGCATTGCGACCCACATCAAAGATGTAAAAGATATTTAAATGTTGAAAATTGAAAATAGGGCGCTTGGTACATTTCTGTACCAATGGCCCACATTATGAAAACCAATAGAAACTACGAAATTCATTTCAACTTCTAAATCTATTGTACATATTTTAGAAATAAACACGATCGAATGAACGTTAGAAAAACAGAACATGTCCTAGATATACCTTACTTTAGATATCCGTGTAGGCCTAACTGCTAAACGTTTTCGCTGTTTATTAGATCTTTTAAGTAGCCAACTTCCTCATATTCAGAATGTAATTTTATTCTAACCATAAGTTTTAGACTTCCACAACTTCCACAGATAGACCTACATGTAGATATATGGTCTATTTATTCACTTAATCCCATAAAGATTCAAATAAAAAGTCAGTCGCAGATACTTGACATTGACTTTAGAAAGAATGCATTGCGTGAAATCCCTCTGGCGATTATTGCAGCCACGAGCATCACAACGTTTGGTGTTTCGTCCTCTTCGTTTACGTCCACTTACAACGGTCGTTGTATTAGTAGATGGCTGTAGTTCCGTTGCAGTAGTCGTACAAGGTTGTTGTGAATAATCAGATCAATATTTTTCACTTGGGACATATGCGCGTCCTTGTCACAAAGGTTATCGTCACTATCAGCAACCATCAATGATATCTTCCAACAAATAGGTTGTCAAGAATTCTAAGAATTGAACTGTTTTGTTGATCGACGGATACCAATGAGAGATCGTTTAACAATGGCTTAAAATAGTACAGATTGTTTCATAAAGAATGGATCACCCTTAAACATTGCCTTAACTTCAACTTTGTCTAACTCCGCCAAACTTGAACGAATTTCTCTGAAATTTGGAAGATATGTCAGTTGTGCTTATTAATATCATTGTTGGAAATTTCAAGCATGAATATTGAGTTGTTTTCCTGTTATAGATAAAAAAGTAGTAGATAATTTCATCTTCATTTAGCAATGTTACACAAAATCATACCTCACTCCTATGAAATTACATTTGTTTCCTTTGTTATGTAATAAGTTGTTCTACAAGCCAAAAGCTATCAAGCAGAACAAAAATAAAGAAAATCGGTCAATCAGAGCCAGTATAGCACCATTATTCATCAACAATAATGTAACTGCTACATGTGATTAACTGGACTTCATGTTCCATAGCTTCCTGACTTCGTTGCGGTGGTGTTGGCAGCACTCCTGATTGTTTTCAGCTAGAAATCTATCTCTTACCGGTTGAAAACAATACAAAGCACAAATGAACAACAACGAGATCGCATTCACAAAAGGCAAAGTGTCAGCCTTGCTAGAACTAGGGTTTTCTTTGCGAGCCACAAGCAAGCGACTAAATGTCCCTTACACAAATGTGCATCGATGGCATAATGATGATTTTCGACTCTGTCGTAAAGAGGGCTCTGGCCGTCCACGCAAAACATCAAAACGTAGAGACCGCCTAATTTTGAGATTTGTTAAAGTTGATCCAAGTCTCTCGTTAACTGAGATGGCTGCACTAGACTCGTCTATTTCTAAGTCCACTATTCGTAGAAGACTTATTGAGTCGAATTTCAAGAGCTGTAAGAGGCCCTCTCAGATCGAATTATCAAATCAGCATACAAAAAGACGTCTCAGATGGGCAATGAGTCATTGTCACTGGCGAAATCAATGGGATCGGGTTGTCTGGTCTGATGAGGCATCAGTCCGTCTGAAGGATAGTGATGGTCGATTGAGATTATGGATAAAATCTGATCAGGAAATTCCGAGACATTTACATCGGGTACAAGGTGGTGCGACTCTACTGATTTGGGCTGGCATTTGGACCAATGGCCGCTCTGAACTTCACATACAGCAAGGAACCATGAATTCTGAACGCTATGTGAATGTTTTACGAATGAACCAACAATGACAGATCAACTTGGTGATCCATCGACTTGGTTATTTCTGGATGATAATGCTACGTGTCACAGGAGTAGTAGAGTCAACTTATGCAAGTCTCAATTAGGGCTTAGGACATTATCTTGGCCAGCTCGTTCTCCTGATCTGAATCCCATAGAAAATGTATGGAGTATTCTAAAACGTAACGTTCGTCGTTCACTGCTACCTACAGATGGCGTATCACAACTTACGTCACTGTTAAAAAGAGAGTGGAGAAAGTTAGATCAGTCAAAAATCAACGATATCATCGAATCAATGCCTAGACGAATTGGTAATGTCATTGACAATAAGGGTAGGGCCACAAAATATTAGCTTCTTAAGAACCGTTACTGTATCATAGCTTATCAGATTATATAAGGACATTTAAATATATTAGGGACATGAAATAACATGAAAATGCTTTTTGTATCATCCTTATGTTTTATTTAGTCAAATTTTAGGATGATCCACTTTTTATGAAACGGACTGTATTTAGGAAGTTAACTGAATAAAGGACATCATGAAATGGAATCTCGTCGTTAATTCTGTCTGTTCAGTATTCAATGTAATAATTGCAAGGAGATTAAAATACTTTTTAAAGTTACTGGAAACTAAAGGCGTATGGTGCACATGAATAGGCAACTTCTATTGTACAAGACGCCTTATAATTGCAAAAATAATTCTAGAAATTTCTTAAACCTGTATAGAGCGTCGTATCGAAAGAAATTTTCGGTCCACTGCTCTGTAAAATAAAGTACTGCACACTGTGACGAGAAAACATGTACATGAGTGGTTGACCCCCTCCAACATATATATACATTTAAAATATAGAGCTTGAATCTACCATGGATATCGAAATAATGTAGGGGCCCTCTGTACAACATCGTTTTACATAGGAGGGCGCTTCGTACGTTTTTGGTGCTATCTTGTCTATAGTATCAAGAGCCCGTATCATTATTATTTATTATATTAATTATTAATTACGTATTAATATTAATATTATTATTTTTTTTATATCATTGCTTCCGCTTTGATTGCGGTCCAAAGATCTGGCACATGTGTTACAATAAGGATTCAATTTGCTTTTGTCTGATCGACTATTTGTATCAAAAGTGCAATTTATTTTCCAGGACGCACTAGTATCAATAGCAAAACCTCGGGTCTCCAAGGGATAATGGCATCACCGCAGTATCCAAGTCCTTACAAAAAAGGAACGAAGCACAAGTACCAAATACAAGGTGATAGGAAAATCATCAACATTCATTTCGTCCATTTTGATGTTGGCACAATTTCACAGGAAAGGTATGTTGTCCAGTTCTGTTAATCACAATGTCCTAGCTTTACAAGTAACTGTACTAATATTAATTTTGAACTCGGTAAAAATATCCATAAATTTCCCAAACCCTGTTTGTGTTTTTAGAATGTCATGTGATGTGTATTACATAATTTTACAGAAGCACGTAAACAAAGATTCTCTGTTTTACACCTGGATTGCAACAGCATATTTTGATCCGCAAATCATTATGGCAAGTATTTCCAAAATGATTCTTTTAAGCATGCGTCTTTGGCATCACAGCAATTTGGCAAACAGATAATGACCTTTGCGGCATTTAACCGGCCCATTGGGACACATACATATATTAGCAGAGAGTGACGAGGGTGCTATTACAAAATTAAATTAAATTACATTATTATTATATTGTTAAATAAAATTCATAGAGTGCTTGCTTTTCCCATTTATATAGAAAGTGGGATAAAAGTCCCCGGACTATTTTTCGCAAACGTTTTATTGTACACCACAGACAATTTATAGTAAACAGTTTAATATATTCATAGGAAACGAATATAATCGCCTCATGAAGAACTTTCTTTAAGAAGCCGATAGAATCTCTTCTCATTCATGTGTGGTGCTATGAAAGAGGATTACCGAACTTCTGAAATTTTATGAAATCGCTGCTGATTAAGCAGTGGCGGAAAAGTTTGAATACATACTTCACTTAGCTAGATGTCATGCGTACATGTACTTATTTCTTGACTGATAATTGCTTCAT
This sequence comes from Prostheceraeus crozeri, assembly GCA_907163375.1. Lineage (NCBI taxonomy): Eukaryota > Metazoa > Platyhelminthes > Polycladida > Euryleptidae > Prostheceraeus > Prostheceraeus crozeri. The sequence continues at coordinate 281,551 of CAJQUW010003829.1, forward strand.
GTTGGGACGTTTTGAAACATGGAATGGGCACCGAAGGCAGTCAAGTATTTCCTTCGTCCGCAGATAGAAGTGAATTATTGAACAGCTTTAATCTCATAAAATAAACTCATGTCAGTTGGTAACTTGTAACACTCTTCCTTCCTTTCAATAAGACAGTAGATGATATTTAATCATTCTCCGTACATGAGAAGTGGTGCACCTGCGGATATCCTATGAAATGCTAATGATTCAATCATTCACATTGAAAGATTCTTTAAACGAAGATTCACTCTTCTTCAATGCATATAATTTGACACAACAAGGAGTATTTTGACCCCACAATTCACTCGCGACTGTTAAGAGTAACGAAGTTCTAGAAAAATTAATATAATGCTTTTTGAAATGCTGTATTACTTAGTGTGGATCAAAAAAATCGATATTTGAAAATCAAAATTTGGGTGGTCAGGTCTTTGGTCTATGGTTATTTTGAACTCCCATGCAAAATTTCAGTGAATTTAGACTATCCCCACAGTGGCCATCTATTTGCTGACTATTTTCTTCTTTTTTTTCGTTTTTTCGTCAATTTACGCTAGTTGAAGCTGTATTACATAGTACTTCCCAATGAGCTAGAGCCTTGAAACTATAAGTGCAAGTGCATGTTGACAGCCTCTTTTGATTGAAGCAAAAATTTAAATGACTATCAATATACATTTTGTAATTGCTAAAATATCCAAATTACTGAAAAGTAAACCTATTACCAAAGGTTTACCAAAAGTGCTACCAAATTATCATTTTGTACACTGCTGAAAATTCCGATTACGACCCAGTTCCCCGAATTCGCATCAGGAGAAGGCATTTACATGAACAATGTCAGTCGCTGAGTTACTGTGGTAAACCGCAGTAGTCACAGTCAAGTTCGACACAAGTCTCCTGCTCACCAACAGTGTGCTTTGAGGCGGTAGAATGATTTCTGTGCGTCTGTGCAGTGTCTTGGCGAGAGGGCGAGTGAGAGAGAAAAATTTCCTCCAATAGCTTTAACTGGGATCCCAGTGCTTTAAGATAATCAGAGACTGACTCCTTGTGACCATCAGCTGACATCATGTTACGCGGATGGGGATGCAGGAGATTTAGAGAGAAGCAGACTGTGGCTTATTGGACGAGGAATCAGTGGTCATGTCTCTCACAACCGCTCATTGCTATTTGTTACGATTTTAAACAAAAAAGTTTGAGAGAAAATGGAGAATGTTTACTTTGAAAAAATGGACTTATTCACAACATTTCACAAAAAAGGAATGCATGTAAACATTTCTTAGAATATCAAATCTCTTAATAACTACTAATAATTTATTTCTGTGAGCCGCCAGATTTGGACTGGAAAAATTAGACGTAGCAATTCTGTTCAGAAATGTATGTCAAAATTCAATCCAGGCTGAGTGAGAGGTAAGTAGGCTTACACGAAAAAGGATTTCACTTGCGTTTTCCCTCCGGATGCAGTGGGTCAAACGTATTCTTGAAGGTTCGTCAAACAGCGGCCGTCATTTTTTGTGAGAAATACGTACCGGCAGCTCTCTCGGCGGTCGTTCCGCATTACACGTCACTTTTGGCTGTAACATGAGCCGATTGATTTGTATAGTCTTTTGGTTCTTTATATTCTTGGTTCAATCGCTCTTTTCATTTCCCTAGCATTATTTGCTGAGCAAAATTACACAATAGAAGCACAGCAGAAAATAAACCGATATTTGGATGTCGGTTTTCGGTATTTCTGAAAAATTGAAAATAACGGTAAAACCGGCAATGATAATATCGGTATTGCGACCCTTAACCGGTATTATCTTCCGACCGTGACGTTTATGGATATCTACTTCACCTTGCATCCGCAGCAGACCCCGTGGTCATCAGCTTCATATGACAATTTCTAATTGTCTCTGGCCGGATAGACTCATTCTTCCCATAGATTCTTTCCTTTCACAAAATGCCACCATCTTTGCACCGTAATCATTGAATTCCACACTTCATATCGTGTCGCAACTTGTGCGAGTTCTGAGACCGTCAAACGATTACTCATCTTACGATGTCAGAAAATGAAATGCGAGCGCAGAAGAGGGTGTGCAATCATTGTGGCTAAAAACGTTATCGATTGATTCATAGAGATCTCATCTTCATGTGATCGGAGAAACCAAGGACGACTGGTGACTTATTTCTATGGGTTGTTTAGCAGAACATGAAATGCATGAATAGTACAGGTGTCACTCCTAAAGTAAACTGAAAAAACTCTGAATACTATCCACTAATCAAGAACTCCAGAGGACCCCCGAAACATTAGGAGCTTTGGAGAAAGATTCTCTTGAGCATTTCAATCATCTTTGTATAACCTGCGATAGCGTCGTGCCATTAGGGGTTAATCCGTGGAATTTGCCACCTCCACTCCTATTGCTATGCTGCAACTCCGAACCTCACAACGTTTAGAGCAATGTCTAGGTACGTAAAACTTATTTCATGCATTTTCCAGCTTTCTGATGTTCGTGCTGATGAAGATTCATTGAGACTAGATAGAAATTACAAACATTGCAGCTGGTTTCTACTGCCTTGTTACTTCTCACCCACCCTGTATGAGTATTTGACTGATTTTTGACTCTTTCATTGAAACATGCTAGCTCATAGATACTCATGCTCAAAATCACAGATCAAAGTCGCTTGCTTGAATTCTTCTTTAGACTTTGATCTTTCTAAGCTGTCTTTATCAATGCTGTCTTTATCAATGCTGTGTTTTGTTCATGATTTTCAAACAAGTCAATTGTCAGTCGCAGATTGCAGAGACAGCATTTCTAAATACAAATGGAAATGTGGTCATTGATTGACGGGATAGTGAGAGTCTCTTAGTAATAACAGCACTGAAACAGAAAGCCGTTTTTTCTTGTAAAACAATAATTAGTCAATCAATCACTATACGACAGTATGGTTATTTATAGTCAAGTTTTATTTTAACTGAATCTTCTTGTATTCGCTTGAGGTTGATAATCACGTCAATCAATGAAAAACTTCATTTACGCTGCAAATGTTACAATATGACGATTAATTATCTTCCTTTGTGAATAGGTGAAGGTTTTCAGCAGCACGAGTGACATTTGACTGAATTCTTTTCTTTGCTGGTTCAATAAACTTCCCTCTCTTGCACTCCTCTAAATCTCTCTAATCTCACCATCAATAAAGGTTTAGAAGGCAGAAGTTGATCGTTTAGTGCCAAATCTGGGAAGAACTTTTTTCACGTTGATTTCTTCTCTTTAAATATCACGGTATTCGTTTTATATGACAAATCTACGAAGTCACGTGCTTTTGATTGGATAGATCAATTGGCGATGGGCTGCGATTCGGTGCGAAGAAGGTCCAGTGTTCGAGTCTGTCCACCTATTGACGTACCATCAATCTTAAAAGGAACGCCAAAAGGCGATCCTGGATGAAGGTTGCCACCACTTCAGCGTGTTGCTGTAGCATGACTGCGTGAGTGCGAGCATGAGCAGAAAATGGCAAATAATACAGTAAGACCTGTAATATACGGACCCTTCAGTCAGCGGACACCTCCATAGCGTGGACGCGGACAATGAAAAATGGTCCGTTTCCCTGCAATGAGCGGACAGTCAAAGACAAAAATTGTTGCTGCTCCTAAAGCAGTGGAGATGCCCATCATTCGCTGAATAATTCCCCTCGGTTTGTAAGACCTATCGGGGAATGAGTCTCTGGTATAAGTTTGTCAAGTCAACACCTCTTGAAGTTCATCCATGTATACATGCACACTCTTCGTTCATTAGGCTATTGTGTCATTTCATATCACAGATTCATTAAGATTATGTGTGCCTTTTAGAGATTTTACTTATTTATTTTACATCTTTTAGAGATTTGTAAAGTATTTACTTAGACTGAGTGTTCAATAAAACCTTCTGATGCAATGAGTTTTTGATTAACGCCAAAATCATGTAGTACATTGAATGCCACGTGTATATGTGCAATTTTGTATATGACTTTCCGCATCTCCCACTCTCTTCCCACCTCTCGTAAGCTTTTTTTAACCTTAAGCAAATTGTATTAACTATTATTGTCACTTCTATGTACTATATGCAGCATTTATAGCCATGCACTGTATTTATTCTTTCATCACTTTGGTAGGTAGTACCTTCCGTGGACGGACGCCTATATGCGGACACTTTCATCATTTCCAGAGAATGCCCGCTTATCGCACATTTTACTGCATCACAAAATTTCCTCCGGTTGCGCTACAAATGCATTACGAATTTTTGAATCAGTAAATGAACTTGATAAATACATTGCAGCCACTTTAAAAATAGTGTCAAATCGTGCTAAGTGGAATATCAGTAGACGCTCAGTCCGTCTGATGGTCTAGTGAGTAAAGGTGTGCTTGTAGATAGTGACACACGCATTCCCGTGGTATCTTGATACACAAAAATGTCCAGTATACAGTTAATGGTATGCGATTAATCAATAAATCACATTATCTGAAAATACGTGTAGTCGAGTTACAATAAAGAAATGAAAGTAGCATGACGAGCATCTACTGACATCATTTGGTCATCATGCTGCCTTTATTTCACTAACACAGCTTAAGGTGTAAAAATCTTCTAACTGAATATCAACCACTTCTGAGATGTAAAATGAAGTGTTATAACAAGCTCAGGTCATCAGTTGAATATTGGATACTTACATGAGTCACTCTCTTGGCATAATACTTTCATTCATTTATCGATGAAGAACATGCGAGGTGCACCGGCGTCTGAAGAAGTATCTATTAGCACCATTTGATTATCGTGCTGCCTATATATTCTAATTGTGTAGATTGCCCTCCATGTGTGGTATTCCGTCCCAGCTGTAACAAAGGCGTAAGAAATGTACAAAATTTCAGCATCATAGGCCCGATAAGTCTTCTCCCAATCCCGGTTAAGATACTTGAAAAGTTTCTACTGACCTCAGTCAAGCAGGATCTAATTCGTGGTTGCGGTATGGAGCAATTTGGGTTTCACCCACATTCGTCCACAAGCCGCGCAGTTATCTCGTTCCATGATTTTATTTTTGTTTTGAAAACTCAGATGTTTCCGGTGCGCAAATAATTGCTTATGACTTTACAATGGCATTCGATAAGTTGAAATTCGAAGTTTTCATAAATCGACTGACTGAATGTTCTATCCCTGTTCCAATAATCAAATGGATACGAAGCTTCTTTGAAGACCGCACTCAATGTGTGCGTATCGGGTGTGACCTGAGCAATTTTTCTAGCGTTTCTTCTGGCATCCCACAAGGTTCCGTCCTTTCGCCATACCTTTTTCCCTTGTGACTGGTTCATTTAAATCTTCGAACCTTCCTTCCCACGTTATAAAGTATGCAGATGACTTTTCAATTTGTGTACGACTTTTCTCCGATACATTTACCCAACATCGTTAGCTCTATTTTTCTTAGTGATGAATACTTTAAATGGAAATATTATTCACACCACTCGACTCTTCACGATCTAAATTTGCTGACTGTGCACCTTTAATGTACTGTAGTATCAATGTTCTAGGTCGTCAGAATTCAGGCTTGAATTTGCATTGCGCTCAATAGAAAATTGATCTTCTTGCCTGATCTTCTAGTTCTGGTCATAACCAGCTGTATTGTTAAAAATCATCTCTAGACCCAAAGACGTAGATAATTGAATTTTTCTATGTGACGGCAGAGGAGATTCAGATTCAGTAATTTCAATTTGAACACAATTTTCGGAAGGATACTTGAAGTAAACTGGACCTTTCTCTATTTCAGTTGTGTGGATGATTATCTTCTGATAACCTATGCTGATGAAAAGTCCAATAGATTATGCGGCAAAAGAAGAAATACTTCTATATCTGCATATCTCATGGTTACCCTTGACCTCTATTCTACCCCAGCAAGATTAGTTGGGAAAGTATACCGAGGTTTCCAAGCAAAGTATACCTTCACCCCAATCCGTAAGTAGTGAATTGCTATCATCAGATAATCGTAAATGCTCTACTAACGTTAAAAACATCCAAGGTCCCTTAAGAAATATTTAATTCAAACGATTCATACTTAAATAAATATTGCATAATTTTACGCAAAATAAAGTCCGTGTTTAAATTGATTAATCGAACAGATAATAAGCAGTACTAAGTTCAAAATAAAAAACCAAAGTAATTGCTATTTTCAAGTTCCATATATCAGTGATAAATGTAATAGAAAAATTAATAAAGCTGTTAAGAAGTTTGACTTGCGTATTAAAATTATTAATGAATACGGTAGACAGACTGTGAACCAAGTAAGTAAAAATATAAATTTCTCTAATACTTGTAGCTATCAAGCCTGTCAATGTTCACCTAAGTACGAGTATAAATGTAATGATAAGTATACACATATAAAATGAAAAGGTACACATATAATAAATGTGGAGAATGCTACATTGGAAAGACTGTAAGAATATTATCCACTCGGCACGCAGAACACAGACGTGAAATTATTAATGTCTGCATCCATAATTTTGACTTGCTCATAGTATACTCCCACGCAGCTTGCTTTTTCAACAGCAATTTACAAAGCTAACAAATTCCATAATGCATTTGGATAGAATATGATTGTCGAAGGCAAAAATGATTGAGCCTCCAAATGACTATACATAGACAGAATAAATGCGACATACCGTGAAATGTTGCATTTGTTTCCAATTACAGCTAAAATATATAATATGATGAAATTATTAACCTAAGATAAGGAAGTGATAATTGTTTATGAAGAACTCGAAAATATACAGGCGCCTGTCTTCCATTTGACCGAATCACCTTTACTACACTCTCATTATTTGCTGATGAGAGTTGATAATATTGCATATTTATAAGTCGCACGATTAATAGGACCGGAGGTTGAATAGATTGAATCCACCACAATGTCACTGCAATAAATATGAATATGTATCAGCAACCATGTCACTTCAATCAATATGACAAATAATGGCTTTGATATCAAATTGCTTTGAGGCAAGGTTAATTTAGTAACATTGCGTTTTTCAGCTCACATATGGATTACAAAGCATGTCTGTTCTCACAGACAAAGACTGAATGAAAAAATATGGAATAAAGTATCATGTGCTTCAAACATGTGGCAGTTGAGGATAAATTAGTGTTTCTTTTCTTTTCTATTCTTCTATGCACAACGTTGACCTTCTGAGACAAGCTTAATAACGCATTGATATTAATATTAACAACAGAATGAAATAGAATGAACAGAATGAATTTTCATTAGATAATTTCATGTTCTACATGTCAATGTTCATCTTCATCCTATTTTGCAATGATAACTGTTATACTGAAAAGCATCTTAAAAGTATTCACTTTAATCTATTTTATAGGCATCGATTTCTTCATGATAACCTGCTGAATTCGCAATTTTTGCTGTGAACGTATTTTTAATGCAGCGCCTGAACGAATTATCGAATATATGCTTTTCATCAATTCGCGAAGATTTTCCGGTTTACTATATAGTTTTGAAAACACGCGTAAAGCTGATCATGCCCAGGAGGTTAAAGCAGAAGATCATGCACTTTTGAAAATGTAAAACATGACCTGAGCAGAGTTCATAACACATTTGTGGCCGCCGACGGTATTAATGGCTTATTTTCGCTTTTACCTCATCATTTAAGCTGGTTATATCTTTGACTTGCTACTATTCTTAGTTGTTTGTTAGAGAATACATTGCTAGCTAACACAATCTTGAAAGTAAACTAATGAGCAATCATGGTTACTGGCGGCTGCGGTGGGAGCCGCCTTCGCAGTGCTATGATCCTTGCATACATTGCCAAATTTGTTATAGACGTTAGAATTTTTGAAAATCATACGAACTAAGACTTTGTAAGCCTTTTCTCCCCTGAAGCTGGCTGTGACAGCCGAAATATTGGGTGAATAAAAAAAAGAAAAAGTTGATAACATCTATTGCAGCTCTGTCTCTCGTTTCATCATTATATTCAAGTATGCTGCTAAAACGGAGTTTCATCTTACATCAGATTTTGATGATAAAAGTTGGACCTCCTGAAAATGGCTGCATACCTTTTCATCTACAAGTCAAATTACCGGGTAAAATTGAAAATAAAAGGCAAAGGACTTCATGAGCTAAAGTTTTAATCTCAAATATTACAATGCTTCTGCCACGCACTTTAATCTACCCGGCAATTTATTTTTGATAAAGGGCACCTACATGGAGGCATGCTTAAAATTGAGGTATTTCTTCATATGTAGTAAGCTAATAACGCAAAACACAAGCAGCAAGTACCTACAGTGTACATCCTTAGATAAAAACGGCATTATCTCGTTGGCTAGATTCGTAGCTTCTCATAGTAACCGTGCGCTCGAAGAAATACGGTAATTTTAATCAATAACCACTAAAATATAATAATAGCATAACCGAATGCAATAAAATTAAGTAATGTAATGAAATTATAATTACTACTTTTCTAATGACATTGATGGGACATTTAAATCAAATACCTAATTATCTTAGGTGCGAATTGCATTTGACGTGTAGAATAGATAATTTTCATGTGGTTGGGATTCGGGTTCTCTAATCCAATAATTGTAAGGATGGCGCTTTGTATTCGAGAAAATATGGCGATCGAGTCTCAAAAAAGAGAGGACATCCACTTCGCAAATATTGCGCCTCTAAATTGCTAGGAGAGAGGAATTTGAAGATAACATTCATAGACAGGAAGACGAACGAATGGATGCGGAGAGTGACAAAGGCCAGGGTCGCACTACAAATGATGAAGGCAAAAAAGTGGCAGTGGGCAGGATACATTGCCAGAATGGAAGACAGTGGATGGACCCAAAAAATCCCTTGAGACCATGGGAAGGAAAACGAAGAAGAGGAAGACCGCCAAGAAAGTGGCATGAAGAGGTTGTGCTGTTCTGCAACACAATTGACTGGCCACAATTAGCCGGAGATAGAAGGTGGTGGAAGTGCCACACTGAGGCCTTCGCCCTGCAGTGGGCAGATTTATGCTGATGATGATGAAATTGCTAGACAAAGTCTCTGCAACGATCAAATCCTCCAAAAATACCCTTTTCGGTAAAAAATTGAAAATCCTTCACTGCACTGATTGAGAAACTGGCAATATTGGCAGGCCTGCTATCGCTCATAACTTAGAAAGCCTACTTCCCTATCCTCAGCATCATGTACGACCCAGAACAATCAAAGCATGCATGCGATCTGTGATTGATTAGTCTCCTTCAAATTTCAAATAATTTGTCAATTGCCTGTTAAATACCGCTACTTTTTGTAGCCGAAGTTGTTGCCATAAAGTGGTTGATACCGAGTTTATGTGTCCAGAGAGATTGTATTTTCCTGTTTACAATTCTGTGATATTTTATAAAATTTTCCCTCTTGTTTTTCCTTTCTTCTTTTCTTTTCTTCTTTTTGATCATTTCATATTTCTATCATTTACATGTTTCTATTTACTATTTTATTTCATTTTTTCTTGCATATTTCAGTAATATAATTTTACAGTTATTGCAATATTATTTCATTGTATTAACAGTATTATTTTCATATATTTTTGTCATGGTGTTGAATCTGATTTAATTACTTTTAATTAACTTTGACCCTGATTTACGCATCTTTTGCTCCCTTTACTTTCCGTGTTTGACTTTAACTTCACTGTTCGATTCGTGATATTGTGCTACCACATATTGTCCTGTGTATCTCGTGTGCAATGAATGCCAGCCAGCTTTGAGTACTTGTCATGACGGTCTTTGCAAATGTCCACCATGTGATTTTATTCAACTCCGTGTACGCTCCAAAAGAGAACGGACGAAGCGCCGAGAAATCTATGTCGTTTTCATTACTACTCGTACGTATAATTTACAAATGGGCACCAAGAAAGCGAATGTTTAATACCGGACGCTAAAATTTGTCACCACAAATATGCATTTTACTGAAATTCTTGAAAGAGGTAATTAGTTATCACCAATATGTCAATGAAATGACATTTTAACTGATAACCAAATGCACGCTGAAATGCTCATAAATCTTAGAAAAGTGTATTCTCTTGCGTGATACTGTCCCGTTTTATTTATGTATATGTGAGAATATAAGCAGATGGTGAGAACTATGAATTTGATTCATGTTGTGCAGTCATTTTCCTGAACTTGAAGTTCGCTAGCACAAGAGTTGTTTCATCGATTGGTTACTTTCGTCGCAAAAGTAAAAAAATGAACCATGCGATTTATGGGGACATCTAACGCTGCAGCCTCATGAAAAGTTTGATGCGAAGAGTAGTCACGTATCCGCTCATGTTCCCACAAGTGCAAAAAACTTAGCACTTCATTCTGCAATGCCTCGTCATCACACTGAGGTATTTGGTTGAAATAATTAGAAAACCTGGCATACACCGTCGAGGGATGATTTATTTGAGGACGTCGAGTGTATCAAATGAACTGATTCGGAACTTCTCACAATTTCGAAGCATTTTCTACTTTACTGATATCAGAGATAATACGCATACATATACTTGAAACCTACTTTTCTTTTGATCTTTTGTAATTCTCCATCACGTCTTTCTGGCTATGCCGAATATTTCATTGGCGTGAGACTTTGGATATAAACTTAATTTCTTCCGTACAGTTCGATCGATTGTAAGACGCATCGTTGTTGTGGAAGACAATATGCATGTGACACTGATGTGGTGAAAATCCTGTGGCTACTACGAATCTGTGCGTCTACCGAGCTCTACAACTTGGTTCATCTTCTTGTCGGAGAGGATCAAAAGAAAAAAACAAGTGAATCCCAAGGATGCATTTTCATGCAAAGTCATGTGGGAATGACAGCAATGACAAAATTTACGGAAATGTAGAGAAAGAAAGCTGTTAGCACTAACACCTATCTTCCCCTGATACAAGCCTTAGTCTAGGCCGCAGCAGTAAGTGAAGGAGAATCCTGGACTCAGAAGGGGTGAGAGACGCACACATGCGCTCGTGAACAAATGCATCAGGAAACTACTGTGATTTTCGCGGACCAGGAGAATAACCAGAGGTCTACCGCCTATCAGGAGTAAGTAGGCAATTGCTCGACCACATAAAATCGCGCAAATTAATTTAATTTGGCAGCATATTGAGGAAACCGTAAGATACTGTCGAGGACAGCACAAGGACAGGACTTGTGAACGGCAACACAACGTTGAAGGCATCGTGCTGATGCGACAGCATCCGTACGTATAGTGGCCTGTCACAGGCAACCCAGGAACCAGCTGCAAGTGACGAGGCGTTGGAGAACACTACCTAATCCATTCAGGCAACCATCGCGAGGCGATGACGGCACAGTGACAGATAAATTGGATAACAAGATAATTGGATAAAAAATAATAAATTGGATAATAAGATAAATTGGAAGAACAAGCCAAGTTGCTGAATAATTTGACTTGATCAAGGAAAAAATGCGCAGATGATATTAATATCATGAATACATTCATTTAAAAATCAGCTGTTTATACGCTCTACATTCATCGTGAATGCTAGATGCCCATGTACTAATCTTCGTATATGGAAGCCGCGGAAAATGGGATAAGGATCAAATTTGCCGTCATATAAGAACAAAGACTGAGAAACAGTGTTGTATCAAGATCATTTCAGAGCTAAAATCGCTGTCTCCTAACTTCAGAAGATTTTCAAACGGTGCAATTTTGATATAATCCAATTTTACAGAATTACACGGAAAAATATCTCAGTGATTCAAAATTGAAATCCTTGACCCTATCCTTGGATTGCAATTGCAGTACTTTACATCAAAGGTTATAGGAGGCTGAGTCAGAGGTTGTCCGAACTGTGAACCTGTTACTCGCCTTTTAATTTCTAGACAGCATCAAGTTTTTGAAGCTGCGTCTGTGTACGGAAAAGACACAAACTGATTTCAACTCGTTTATACTTATTAAATTGAATGTAATTTGACATAAGATACATGCACTTGATGCATTTAAGTTCTTTAAGTCTGAAATTCACCTCTAAACATGCACCTTTTACGATAGGAGATAAGGAAATGAATGAGACATCAGAAATTACTTCAATTAATTAGTCAGTACAGGTGCCTGGCGAGGAAACTGTGGTTATAAATGCGTATTGAGACGCATAATGCATTATGATTTATGAGAAATTAACCAGCTCTACAGCAACACAATTTCATTGGCTTTAAGATAATGAGATAAATTTAATTAACACCGAAATGCCTTGATATGATTAAATTATTTAGCGAAAATATTCAGTTTACAATTGAAGTGCCTAAACATAATATTCAGAACAGACGTGACTATTTGCATAATGACTTACAGAAGGACATTTACCAGACGCACTACCGTGGTACAACAAATTCTTACAGTCAATCTGCTTCAGAACACTGTTTGAATTCTAGCGAATAAACAGAGATTCAAAAATATTGAATAATCGATTATCTGATAGCAGCTTTCGGCCATATACAAATAACCGAAGAGTAAACAAACTGTTTGAATTTGATGAACTTAAATTCATCAATTTGTCAGTGATGACTGCAACAGAAAATTAAGCAGATCAAAACGGTGTAGATAGACAGTAATTGAACAATGAATGTCGCAAAATGACCAAGTGAATTTTGCAGAGCACAAAAAAATCAGAAAATGAAAAGTAAAGATTGCTGCCAATCAAGACATGTCAATTGAAACACATTGGCCAAAGCAGTCGACTTTCCAGTAAACATGAATATAGCAATAATAATATATATAAGAATAGTGGTCTAGATGAGATGATGGAGATGATATTAATGATTTTGAACATTTTTACGCAGAAATCGGCGATGTCAACTAAGACGGGTAAATTAATTTTCCTATAGTACTTATTGAATTCCGTTGAATCTGTACTGTACATAACTATCCCATTGATTCCGGGAGTTTTCGGGGGGAACAGTTGTGGTCTCCGTGGCACAGTGGTTGAGTGACTAGCCTAGCGATCTTTAGGTCCGGAGTGTCGCTGGAAGTTGTCAGGAAGGGCAGCCAGACTAAAAGATTACAACGCTCCAGATTAAAGTCTGACTGTCTGAACACCGTCGAAGGCCCCAGTGTGGGGAGCAGTGACGCTGAACCAACTGTTCAGAATCTACGAGTATCAAAAGCTACGTACGCATTCTCCGAACCGGAGGCCAGGTGAATACATAGCTTTTGATGCGAACTGATCGGACATGTAGGCTATCCTCAAGAAGTCAATTGGACAAAACATTTCACGACTCCACAGCTGTACACTGTCCGTATATGCATGTCTTCCTATAGTTTTGTGGATAAATAAAACGTCAGAATTTAATGCAGATTAATGATAAATTGATGAACAAATTCTATAAATCTACCGAGTCTATTTGATGAAATTCTTAACATTTAGAAGAAACTGCATCAATAAAAAATTATTAAACAAAAAAGTCCAAATACACGGAGATATAATTCAAAAGAAGCTAAATAATAATTACACTAATCTATTTTAATTCTATTTGCTCAAGTATTTTCTTGACGTTTAAATATGAACCAAGCCTCTTCGCCTACAACGGGGTGTGCGTACACTATTCGACTATAATCTCTGCGAGGGTGACATTGATTTTGCAATAATGTGGGCTTTACTCTTATTATAGCAGTTACATGTAGGTTTGCTTCTCACGGCATCACAAAGGCTTGCACTACTCTCAATCTCCGTTTCTCGCATGGGCACTCATTTTGCACTTTAAGTTGAACTGATTACCACAAATGGCATTTCAGAATTCATATGCGCAATTTTGCTAGAACTCATGCTACATATTTCGCAATTTAATGCCTCTAGCTTTCACGAGATCGAAGAGATATTTCAATTCACCTTGTTCCTGGGAGCACTATAAAAATGGCTTGCCAGTTGGAAATCGAATCTAGTTCTCGAAATGCTAAAGCGGTACGAAAGTAACCCAGACTATCGGAACACCCTGTCCACCATCGTGTCAAGAACAAGCATGGCTTTACTTTTTTGGTGTATAGAACAAACCAGGAGGACAATATAATAGTGCGCACGGAAATCTATGCATTTTCCTGGCACTATCTTGCTGGGTGTACTTCGCTGGTGTTAGGGATCGTCGTGCCCCGTTGGAGTTTCGAGGACTAGGTTCAATGCCCAGCTGGCAAGCCATTTTTCACAACGGTGCAGGGAACAAGTCGCATTGAAATATCATTTCGACTTTGTGAAAGTCGGAGGCATTGAATTCCGAGGTGAATTCTCCGAGGTCGTCTGGAAGCAGTTGCCATTGTCTGCACACTATAATCTGTCACCTAAAATCTAAGAAACCTGCATCCTATAGGATCTTTATAAAGCGTATAAAACACCACACACTTGAATTTTAGGTTACGTTGAAATAGAATGTTGACATACTAAAGAAAACAGTATCCCTAGTGGGATAGCTTCATAAAACGTTTTGCTTTGGGATTATTTTATTAATTGCGAACAGTGTCTTGCTTTAGTAGGTGATTTAGCTCGCTTAAGGAGGTGCTTATCTACACTGTAGCTGTTTAATAAACAGAAAATTCAGACATTTTCTGCTTTAATAACACCCAGGAGTGCATCACAAAAACAGTTTTAGTACCAGCAACATAAAATATCTTTTTAAGTCATTGATACGTGTAAAATGTTCTGAAAGTGGTGTCTGATGATGCCGCTATCTTCACTACTCACGACTTTTGTAAGTACCATATTCAAATGAAGCATTGCTTTAAGCATGTTTAAGTGACTTAATGTATGTTTAATGTATCTTGTAGGTATCGCAAATATCTCATGAAATATCTACTAGAGAATCTGTGTGCCATAAATGTCCGCGACTAAATTGATTTACCGAAAGCCAAGTTTATTTCTCAGGCTACATCCAAGACATTTCGTTGAGTAGCATTTATCACCAATCTGAATTGGAGAAGCAAAACGGTGAAGATAGGAAGAAAGAGAGAGAGAGAGACGAGAAGGAGACGAAGAGAGACGGGAAAAGGCAGAAGAGAGAAACAGATCACGTCAGAATGGATAGGCAAGCGCGCCACGAAGAACCGATGTCGAGTTTGATGCTGTTGTTACTTCGATGGCTCTGTTTCCACAAGAAAGACACAAAGCTTCTATTTTCTACTAGTGCTACTTCGTGTTTTTTCCTCATTGAGAAATACGATTTTTCTTAACTATAACCGTACATTTATCGTTTCATTGACAAATTTATCCTACAACTATTTGCAACTATTTTTGATATCGATGTACGTACTTGATAAATATTATAATTTCACAACTGTCATCAAATCAATTTACAACTGAAATTCAGGGCTAGAGCCTATGTTCGACTGCATTTCATTTTCCTCAATTTAATACAAATCACGGATGACTAATGTGCTTTTCTATTGACAGTTCATTGCGGCTCAAAAACATATACTCAAAGAATGTCCACTTCTGGAACCATCATATCCACTGGTTACCCGGATCCTGGCTATCCTCCCGAAATTGTTTGCTTTTATAATATCATCAGTGATCCTGGTTACTCTGTCCACCTTTTCTTCCGCGACGTACAAATCCTTACCACAGAAGATCACAGGTAAATTGACATCTGATGCTTCATTGAAGAACATGTACATGTAGCTCATGAACTGACAAATATTAAAAGCATAACAACAGAAAACTGTGAATTGATAAATATTTCTCCGCTATAATTCTAATTTAGTTTAATAGAATCAGTGTTATTTTGCTCACCTGAAGGCGGAATGACTATTTCTCAACAAGAACATGCACCAGAATTAGATTGTTTAAGCGTATCACCTTGCTAAGAAGTACAAACTGATTCAAAACGATGGCACATGCAGGAGCTAACTAAGTGGGCAAAAAGAAATTTTTTGATACCTTTCAGAGATAGGAAAAATAGTCGTGCGTCGCTTGCGGATTGCTGTGAATACATTCAAAATGCTCCGATCGCCACGATTCTTTCAGATTCGAAGAATTCAGATCATTGCGCAAAAGTTTTCTCGATAATGTTAGGCCCTCATCATTATTAAAAAAGTTAGAACGAAAAAACGAAAAACGTTCACAAGCTTCTCTGTAGAACTTGACATCGACTGTGTCTCTTTGATGCGTGATCCGGTTTGTCAAGTTACTGAAACTTCGCACAATTGGGCGTGTTTAATGTTGAACTGTCTGCTCATTGTTCGATTGCTATGGTATTATGTCAGCAGATTGTGCCATTTCATTGACCTTGCATGTTTCAATGCTTCCTTTCTAGGAATCATACACACTGTGGAGCATACACTCGGTCGTAGAAATCCAACACTCTATACTAATAAAGGACTAGAACGACCATTGGCATTGAAAACCATGGAAGGTCGTGGTCATGTGTTTTCATGACAACGGTGCATAAGGCCTCAGCCACACTGAAAGGAAAGCAAACACGAGCTTCTCGAGCGTCTCGAGCAAACGTATGTCCGTAAGCTATTAATCGCTCACGTTTGTTTTGCTCGCAGTGTGGCTACTTTATATTATTACAATATTACGTGATGCATTACCGACGCCACTTGATGATCATTCACACCGACTGCGGCGCGGTACAGAGCTAACAGAATCCTATGACGTCCTATGTAGCTGCTGATGCAGGGACGGACGGGACCACGCGTCTAAGAAATTTCAGAAAAACCTTCTGAAATGGCGCCCGGCTTACAAGTTAGGATCATCAATCACGCTTGTGCGTTCAATCTAAAGTAGTGCTTTTTCAATTCGTTCGGCTTGAAATGTTCGATCATTTGATTTCATGTCACATTCTGAAAACTGAATACCCAAATCTCTATCTCGGGAAATGTCATGTTGTGGGGTTGTTTGGGGTCATTCTCATGTATGTAACGTAAGGAATGTGAGTATCGCAAAATATGTAGCAACAAGGAGTGACAATATAGCATCTGTAGTTGCATATTTCGCTGTTGTGTGACATTCTCCTCTCCCGTTCCTTGTCACGCTGCTCGGTAAGAGCAGGTAACAGGCATTTAGACAGACATAAATGGACCTCTAGTTTTTTATTCAGTGTAAAAATTCAGGATTTTCATATTATCAGCAAATTCAAATTATTTCAGACTTCTAGAGATGTCAGAAGCGAGTAGTCTCACTGATAAACCACAGGACAGTATCTCCATTATCATAATTATCGTCTGCATTCCAAACTCAGGCACTTACTGAATATTTAATAGAGTATTCATTTGCGACTATATCGCAATCCTAAAAGGAAATGTAAACGATGCATCCGTCATGCATATCACAGAAATTTCATCAGTGAGTTATCAGTTCGGTCATTTAGTATACCGCGTGCAGAAACCAAGAGATATGCGAGTTTGGAATGCAGTCGATATAAACCGCACTCAGGATTGAACCAAATCTAATTTTTGTGATTTGGTCATTACCTCAATTGTCTTCTATATGGCCCGGGGACGATCCGCTTCCCAAATTTGCTATCAGACCGACGACGAATTGACAAAACTGAATTATCATCTGATCCGATTCAATGTCATATATCTTTATTTCTCTGCCTCTTCAGTCTGCATTAATGTCAATATTAAGATCTAAAGATAACTAATCAACTGTGACAGATAAGTGACAGAAAATTTTCAGTCTGATTATCAATCGCATATTTTGTTGAGAGATATTCATCAATTACATAATTCATTTCATCGCAGTATAGATTTTAATTACACACTGAGAACATTGTGGAGAATGGCCGGGTCCTGGCCAGGTTCCAGTTTCTAATTATGTCTTCTCAGAGGTCATTTGGTTGCTGAAGCCAATGTTGTCGCATGATGAACTGTGGACGGTATATTTTTCAATAATTGAAAGTGTGCTCCTTTATTGCTCACGTTTGTTCGGTAAACTGAGCTACAAGTGCGAAAAGATAATGAACAAATTTTTTCGTCGTGCACGTCGCATAATTTGCCCTTGTACTTGTTCTTATATGCATGAAAACCCATTTTTCTCCAAGTACTCAACAGCAGTTAAGAAACTGCTTTTGGCTGCCAGCTCATCTGATCACCCCCTTCATTCTATTTCTCAACACGTGTTTGAAGGTAGATGTAGAGTGACTGTGCCATTCTCCAACACAAACAGGCGTAGAAACTGTTTCACCATTTTTTCAGCAATTGTTTACAATGACCTACAACGCATCGTATAGTGACATAAATTATTTTCTTTCTTGGTTTTGTTATTACCTACGATTGCAGATCTCATCTGTATAACTAGCAGCTATGTATAACTATGTACTCATGATTGTATTTTCATTTTCATCAATAAAAGGTTTTCTCATAGATATCAAATTTCTGTGGTGATGAAATCACAGACGCTATATTACATTCACCACATCAAATGTCCGCTATATTTTATTTTGGAGCCTGCATCCTCCACTGATCACGAAATACTTGCTATCCGTAGTCTCAATTCTCAGATTTGGGATTTTCTTGCTCCTTTGACATGGCGTCGCAGCATTAGTAACAGTACATCGTGCATGCTGCGATAATCGACCTTCTATGAAATCTACACCACTTAGGAAATTGCATTTATTCCCTTTCTGTCTGTCTGACAGCGCCTAATTTCTAAATTTAATTGACCTCTAATGAAAGAGCATCATCCCGTTGAAATGACGCATTTTTCTAATTAGGAATATCTCGCATTATCAAAATTTTGTGATGAAAGCTGCTCATAAAACTAAAAATGCAATATTTGATAAAAGTCGTTTCTGAAAAGGTTTAATGATAACATCGTGTATGCCTGTGACAAGTAAAGAATGTTAATTTATGTGATGTTGTTATCAACATTGACTAGCTCTCAGCAAACGAGCAACAGTTTGGCGATTTTTCATTCTTCCTTTATTATTCTTCTATATCGATGCCAGGAAGAGAAGAAAGAGAAGAGAAGGAAGAGAACAGAGAATAATGAGCAAAAAAGTAGTAAAAGGGGAATGAGAGGAAAAAGCCGACGTTTCAAGTCTAGACTCTTTCTGAAGGCATGGCAGCAATAAAGAAATTATTTATTTTTAGACACTGTCATTTTATTGCTGCCTTGCCTTGAGAAAGGGTCTAGACCCGAAACGTCGGCCGTGTGTATATATTTTATTCGTAATTATTTAACTTGCTGGCATTAAATTACTCGGGAGAGAAGACAGATATTTTTTGCATTATTGATTTATCAGAAATGTCGATCTAATTCCAAATATTATTTCTGCAAGTGCTTTTATGTAGTCGATTATCAAACTTGACATACACAACCACCGTGAAGTAAGTTCCGACATATCCGCTGAGGGTAGATTTCAACCTGAGGTAGATGACGCAAGAGCAGACCCTCTGGACTGGATGCGGCAATAAATAAGCTTTGTTTATCGAGGTCATAGTGACATTTGACTATCTGGCCCAGCGTTTCATTTGTCTCATTTTCATTCTTCTCTGTGCTGGATGTTCAGTTGGAATTGAATCTGATTTAAATGCTTTAAAAAATATTTTTTAAAAATTGGTTTTTTAAAAATTTCGAACCGACGAATGTTCCCAGGTATCTCGGACGCAAAGCGAACCGTCGAACAGGAAGGTTTCAATAAGAGATAGGTTCCCTCTCTCAGCTTGGTATCATGGCCTCGAGGTTAGATAAAGGCAAATGTTGCATGCACGTTAACATCACTGACTTTCACGCGACTGTGAGGCTCAACATGCTGAATTATGACTCAATGATGGTTCATCGACTAAATAGAAGTTAGAAATAACAAGGACAGAAAAAGGTCGTCCTTGGAAAAGATCATCGCAAATAAAACACAAAATAGATGGAATTGATTGAGAAATCTTACATGTCAATGCATCTACTTAGACATACTACTGAGTATGGATTCTAAGCACACTGCAAGTAGGCACAAAACCTGCTTTTGATCACAAACATTGTCTGCAAAAGGTTGCATAGATATGATTCGATTTCGATTGATGTTGTGCGGTCATGTTGATTGTATTATATTGAATATGTGTATCATATTTTTAGAAGTTCTAAAGTTTCCGTAACCATGACAGTACTATACGTGTCTTTTATTAATGGTGTGATATAAATCAATGAATATATGATTGTGCAGTACATTATAATAATTAATTAGTTAGTTAATACATATGTTATGATGTAAGTCATTATAACAACACAAGAGGAAGGTTGAAATAACAATTTCATGCAAATGCTTCCAAAAAATGCCACTTTGATAAACTGTATAACCCAATTTTTGTAATATGAAATGGGTAAGAACACATATTTCAGTTTTCTGTTACGGCATCATTCCTCTGTATAGTTCAGAAGATATCATGAAGATCTCTTTATTTAAATGAATTGCAATGCCCTAGAGGACATTCTATATTCTAATGTTCATTTAGTTTTATTCAGAAATTATTCAGAATACATGCATAATTGCATTTATCATCATTTGCTCGATTAAGTTTCCATAGCAGAATTACAGTCCGTCAACAATGCTCTTTCCTCGCATAACTTTGCAGATACACCGACAATAAAGTCAAAAATGTCACAATCCTATAAAAACATGCCGACAAGCAGAGCAGAATTTTTGAATTACAGCACCAATACGCCTTTCATGTGCAGAATTAGAATTAGAATCTTAGAATTCGAGCATCTATTATGCAGCAGTTATTCTGACGCTATATAAAAGTTTTGAGTATATGGCATTGTTGTTGAAATATATTGCTCTTGCATGTTTGTGTCTATTTTCCAGCTGCTATAAAGATTATCTGGATATATTTATAATCCAATTCCGACGCAGCTCACGCAAATTGTGGAAACGATTATGCGGCGAGAAAAAGAATTACCTCCTAGCCTCGAATCAAACCAATATTCACATCAAATTCAAGACTGAAACTAACAAGCATGCTCGTGGTTTCGTGCTCGACTACACCTTTGTAAAAAATAGTAAGTTAAATAATTGAATAATTGACGGAAGTATAGACCAGGTGCCCAAGGGGTTTGACTTCAAGTTACCGATTTTATTGCATGTTTTATCGCATTTTATTGTTGCATGAGACAGCGCTCTCTGCGGTCGACGGGGTTAGCCGAAAGGCCCTGGATGGCCTTCGAAACATAACACCTCTTACAAGCACCTTCTTTGAAGTGAAAAATTGAAGTACTATTTTCATTAGACTATTTCATTAACTACATAAAAGCCTTTTTTTCAGAGCAAGATGAAGTTGTAAGGATACATAGTTATCAAACTCGTTTGTTTCCACCAAGTAATGAGAATTCAATGGTTTGAGTAGGTATCAATTCTACCGAAATTACATGAAGGAGCACTTGAAGAAAGTGCTAGTGAAGCATTGAACACAAGTACTGGCTACTGAACAAGAAAGCTATCGATTAATTATATGTTCATGATGTAAAAGGGCATATTCGGAAGAAATGACCGTGTCCGACCCTTTTCTGCCGACCCTGTAGATTACTGACTTTACTACGTATGATGAGAAAAGTCATAACACAAAATTGGCCGTAAAAGTATGTTGCAGATATAGGAATCGGCAACTTAGGTCATTGCCAGTTTAGCCTGTTGATTGCAGGTCGAGTATATTTTTTCAAAGCACATTTGAAACGTTATATACAACATGAATGAGCATGTATGAAAAATTCACACACTTTGTCTTGATTACCTTATAGCGAGGACTTAATCTAATGATTTCTTTCAAAATTGAGTTGAAAACATTTGAATGTACCTATAAGGTATAAGCGCGTATGCCTGTAACTCCTGGAATGCATTTTTCTTACGCACGAACAAAAATATGCGCAGAAAAGCAGTGTACAAACTATGCTCAAAGGATTTTGGAAAAATTCCGCACGGCCATTAATCCAACCATGCCGAATTAGTATGAGAAGGTTCAAATCCAGTATATATTTTTCGATTATTTTCAATGTAGGCCTATTATCTGCAATGCAAGTGCACAATACGAAGCCACAATTGCATTTGTGTTTGTCATTGCTTCTCTTAATATGATTGTGGAAAGAACAGAAATTTGTAAGCCACTAAATTATTGACGCGTTCTCATGGTGCTATATGAAACATTATTACAAAAGTCAGTAACCTATGAACAAAATATCCAATATCTCTTTAAGTTTTCCGCTATCTGCTTTTGTGATATTGCTTAGACTAGGTATAGTTCGGCTGCCAGAACAATTTTCAGTAGGTTACAAAACCGAATATGAGACTCTCACGCCATGTTGTCCATCATGGCTCTTCCGATTTCTCAACGATTCTTCTCTTGTATGACAGCATCAAAAGAAAGCTCATAAAAGTCATTTCTGCCGAAATCTTCAGTATGCTTTTCATGAAATTTAAATGGGTCTTCTTTGATCCTGCTGATAGTAAGGGGAACCAAGTACAAGTCGGCAGACGCGCAGATTCTTGGTAGCCACAGGTTGTGAATCATTGCATGAAAGCCTAATTTTCTGCAGAGTTCACAGCAGAAATTCTTGCTGCCGGCTGGACCAGTAGTCTATTATCGCATGCGCAACTATTTTACTGCAATTGCGTTCTACTTCTGGTTCTGATAAAGATTCGTCAATAGGCCTATGTCATCTGAGTGCCAATCGAAACCAATTGAGATAAAATGATAAATTGTTGATAAATAGTTGTTAGCCACTATATTAGTCGTCAAAGCTGTCATGAGGGTCTTGTAGAACGCCACCTCAGGGTTGAAAAGTCACCCTCTGGTAGAACGCCACCTCAGCAGAGGATTAAAAAAATGGACCGCCACCCTCTTGTAGAACGCCACCTCAGCAAATGGATTAAAAAATAGACCGCCACCATCTTGTAGGACGGCACCTTTGCATAGCGGTCGAAAAATATAATGCCATCGCGATGTATTTTAGTTCACTGGTGAGTCTGCTCACCTGTTCATTGGTGAGTCGATCTTAGGCGCGTGTCGAACCCAAGACCTTCAACATAGAAAGCGGATTGCTGGCATTTGACGCTGAGAGCTATTATGCCTCACTCCCACCTTCCAAGCCAATTGAAAAAACAATCTGTGTTGTTCAAGCAATGTCATTTATTCTGAACAGTGTTGGAAAGGTTGTTGTTTCAGTGATAACTGATGAATTTAGACTCATGATTTGATTAAGAGTTACTTGATTCTGTAAGCAGTAGCAGTGTTGAATCTTACGTGAAATTTGACATTCGAAGTTCGCTTCCAAATCTTGATTTCTGCTGTCACATTGCTTCAACTACATTTAGAAAATCAACAACGTGACTCAAAATAGGAGAAACTTTGTTTTTAGTTCAAACACTGTCATGCAAGGAAGTTTGTCTGAATATGCTGTAGATCGTATTTGATGGAGCGTTTGTTTAATGCGGAATATATCTTCCGGTTTTTTTTGGTTGCAGACATGGAAACCTTCATCACTCGCATGAGTTTGCCTGTTTCCATTTAACGCTATAGTCTAATTTGTATCTGAATACGTCAAGTCTAACATTCTTTGCATGATGTAGATTTTAATGTGATTATAGGATATGTAGATTGCCTAGTCAGATGTAATGAGAGATAAACTGATATTAAATAGTTACATTTATTCTTTTTTTTTAAATCTCGTATGCTTCTGCTTCCATAGACTAATATCAGAATTTGTCAATATATTGAAATTATTCATTATGTGATGGAGAATTTGAATCTTTTTTCTGAATTGAAACTTATATTATTGCCCTTTTAATAGCCCTAAGCGGGACACTTGTTGAAGCTAGTTTAGATCTAGGATTTTTTCTTGTCTGCATGTCGAATTAGTGATGAAATATATGCACATATGTCGCTGAAATAATTAAATTCAATAATTGATATAGAAATGAGTTTGCTATTAAAACGTCCAACGTTCCGATAACAAGGCATGGGACGAAAAAGCACTTAACTATGAATTGTGTTTCAAGGACTGTTACATTGCTACATCGATTGACATTGAGGAACTAAGATTGAAATTATGTTTTGAAGCTTCACTGTACAATTTTTCATGCATTCTATAAGCTTACGTTATCACCTTATGGAGGCATGGGATGAATATTATCAAAAAGTAAATATAAAAGCACAAAATGCAGTAAGTATTGTCACGCCCTCCCCCAGAAGTCTATTATCGATCGTAAACGTTTATTTTACAAACTGTCAAGCCTTCCATGTCAATGTCAATCATTCAAAGTGTTCTCCCATAGATTTTGATAGAATTTTTATACTGAATTTCATGTCTTTGCTGTATTTTGCGAGGATCTCTTACCAATGCAATTATCTGCCATTCAGGCCAAATATGCGGATAATTTGAGTCTTATTCTTCTTGTGTACTCTGACGACTCTGAAGCAGTATCTGAATTTATGTATAGTGAAATTTCATGGGTGACTAATTCGTGCGTAACAATTGAACTCTCAAAATGAATCGATCTCAATCGAAGACAACAAAGGGCAAAAACATAATAAAAAAGGGCAAAAAACATAAATGCTGTGTATGGTGAAATTGTGAAATCATTTACATTACTTTGGCAGACGATTCAAAATGATTTGACATGAAACTTACGGCAGAATAGTGTGATAAGGAAATTTTCCACGTTTATCAACTCAAGATTCTATGCTCTACACTTATCACTATCTCTCTCACCTATCAGACAAAGTGCATCGACTGTACTGTCGACGAAATGACCCTGTCGATGAAGTGAACATATTGTTAAACTATGTGTTATTGTTCAACTTTATGCAACAAAATCGAGCTAATATAAATTGATCAATACAGCAGTTGCAGACTGTCACACAGCGAGCAAAGCAAAGCAGAGCGATTAGTACTTGTCGACATACATGTACGTTTGTCCGAGACGATTGTGTTTGATTTGCTTTTAGTGTGACTTAGCCCTAATTCTCGGAACATTTAAAGTAGCTCCGAAGAGATTACAAAATACTCAACTATCATCGAGTACATCAAAGTTGCACTTGGACATTCTGCACCGGATATTTATCGATAGAAATATTCGTTGCCACAAACATACGCGGGGTAGTTGACCATTTGAATTATACCTGAAAAATTGATCAATTTTACAAGAAATTCCGGTATAGTTATTACTTCAAGCATTAGTAGGAAATGATTTGGAAGTATAAGAATGAAAACCTATTTTTTTACAATTCATAGAAATAGACTTCAAGAAATATAATTTAAGAAAATTGAAACATTTTGTCAATTTAAAATTTCAATTACTTTGGAAAGTGATCGCAGTGAACGTCTTCTGCTTTTTCACCCATTTCTATCTTTTATTATCTATTCATTCATTAAAAATGAGACTTATGTTTGATAAATTATATTGAGTTTTTGACAATTGATGCACTATTATTGATTTTTATCAGTTCATGTAAGAAAGATGCCGTTTTACCATTTCTGTAAATTTTATTACATCTTTGATATCAGAAGACACATTGATCTATCGATATTACAGAGCCGACGCAATCACTGAGCTCGAAAAATTCTTCCCCAGCAACGACTCAGCTAATGATTCCCACATTATCAAAGCAGGAAACTCTAAATAGTAAGTCATCACGTTCTAATAACTTTGCCGAGATTCTGTATTTCAGTTCTATGTCAGTTTACCATTTCAGTGTTTATATTTCTATGATGATGTTATATCAGGATTATGTTTGTGATGTCCATAGTATTGCTGTCAATATCGGTAGTCTCCGTGGCACAGTGGTTACGTGCTAGGCCCAGTGATCCCTTGGTCCAGAGGTCGAGCCCCGAAAGTGTCATTGGAAGTCGGTAGGAAGGGTATCCAGACTAAAAGATCGGTGACTTCCAATTCAGCTGGTTCCCATTCAGCTGGTTCCAACTGAGATGGATCTCATTCAGCTGGTTCCCAATCAGCTGGTTGTCTGTTCAGAGTCTCATTCAGCTGGGAATTTTTGGCTCTCTTCCCTGCTGTGACACCCCTTAGATTCTCGCAGTCTGAGTTAAGAATGAGATAAACAAATATGTCATGATCAATTTATATCTTAGTTTTTGTATTAACACTTACACAATTATGAAAACAAAAGACTCAATTATCAAAACTCAATTTATGATACAATAAACCATCTGAACAGTGAGCTAAGATATAACTTTACTTTGTGAAAGAGATACAACACTTGCTGCACAAGCGATATCACCTTCCTGTAGATTTTGCTTCAATCGCTGCAATCTAGCTTTGGCATACTTTGCTGCTTGGGGGGTTTTTCAGCAAGCGAATAGTCGTCTCCTCGGCATCCTGTACTTCTCTCAGACATTGAAGATATTCGGGTGGCGATTAAAGATCTGAAAAGAAATAGAGGAAATACAATAAATATAAAGTAAGGTTCAACAAAATGTAGCAAGCACTTTATATTTTTACATCAAAATAATCAGTTTTCAATTCTGAAGTCCAATATTTTTATATTAGTTTCATCAACAGATTTCATGTTATGTATTATACTTATTAATTACTACATATTACTAATTATTTTAATAATTAAGAAAACTAATAATACCGCTACATGATATGAGGCATCAACCGAGATAGGTGAAGAAGCTTACCTTGCGAAATTTTGCATTTCTGGTTGTCGTAATGACACTCTCTTGAAAAGATGGCATCCAAATCATCCACATATGTCTTAGTGACGTAGTCCACAAATTCTTGACATTCCTCAGGACAAAACCGAGGGCTTTTCTCACTATGCGTCCAATATGGAATTGTCAATCCAAGTCGCTGGACTCCACGCCAAATCGAATGGAAATGACATCCACGAATTGAAGTGCTTGGACGGCATCGGGTATTTTCAAGTTGAATTGAGCTGCTTTCAATTTCAAGGAAAAAAAATAAGCGTTGTTCGGTAAAAGTGCATAGCATACTGGTATTGCAAAATGTCATGTACAGCTGATGGAACAGCAACATGGAACGTGCCATCACTTGGAGGATGCCAAATACGGAGACATGGGATTGCGATCATCGCTCCCATCGTCTATCTGAAGAAAGTCCTGTTTTGTCCATTCACCTTCGATCATAAGCTCAGAAAGAGTCTGAGGCGATTCGGTAAGCAGTACGTCTCTTCGTTTCTTCTTCCGCATCACGCTTACGGCAGAATGTTCGTGAACAATTCCTCGAACGTTGCAGTTTTGGAGACGACAGGCGTACGATATGGTTCCCATTTATTAAGTCTTTTTTTAAACAAGTAATTTTGGTAAAAAATTGCTTTCGATATATTCGTTATTCATGTTGCCGATTAGAGTGAGGCTTATTTAAATTCTCAATATGTTAGCAATTTCGATCATCAAACTGTTTTCTTATGTTAAGTTATCAAATTATCGTGACCAATTTCATGCTGTTTCCCAGCTCGTTAGTCATCTTTTGATGATCTGAATGGGAACCAGCTGAATGGGATGCAGCCAAAAGATCACAACACTCCAGAAAGGTCTGACTATGTCAGCACCGTCCAAGCCTCTACTTTGGGGGAGTAGTGACATTAAAGCTTTATTCAAGTGTCATTCATTCACATTGTTTTTTATTAATTCATCCATCTCCTAGTCAAGTACAATGCCGAAATGAAATTTTCAAATTTGCAATGACACTACTTGTGCCATTGACGAAGTTCAAGTGACACTTCAAGTTTCCATGGATTTTCATTACTATGCGCGTGCGATATGGAAATGTTTATAATGAGATTTCATTCTCAGTGCTACACTTCATTAAGAGTTGACAAAGCATGTCGCATCAACTATGGATATTTGAATAAAGTTTCTAAACTTTTTATATGAATTTTGTGTGTCTGTAAGGCATTATCAGGATTTGATTATTTCAAATCACTCAATTATTTGACGCTTCGGAAAATTTTTTGATTAAAAACCTGTTTGTCATAGGGGCCTACAATGACTAATGCCATCGGCCTAGCATTTATATCTAGAACCGCCATTGGCCTTTTTCAATAAAATTTAGCGGAAATGACAGGACTTAATACCAAAAATTCAAGCAAACTAAGTTGTTAATTAACTAATTACTAATGAATTTGATGATCTAAAGTCTTTTCTTAATTCCATAGCATTTCACTTGCACGTCATCATTATCATCTGCAAAGAATTGAAAGAATTTTGAATCTAGCCCGTTGCTTTGTATATTTGACCGACTTTGAAGATCATAGACCAGCAGAATGTTACCGTCATTGCCCAAATCTGTGACGTATACAGCACTCTCACAAGGTGATCTTTATTGGCGCTGAAAGGAAGAAGCGACCAGTCCGGGCGCCCACCACTACCAAGCATACTGTGTAAAACTGTAAGCCTATCAATTAGAAGATAGACTTTTATTGCTTCGACGAAAATGCTGTGTGTCCTTCATAAATGTAAATCTTCAGAAAAGGACATGCAGTTGTGACCAAAAAAACAATATCGTCTATCAATCTAAGGTATGTGCGGGTAATATGAGACTAAGAAAATCTTAATTTTCACCGATCCTTGAGTAATTCTATTGTTTCTTATGAAGTACTTGTGCCATTGATATACAGTGCACCTTTAACTGATTTCTTTCATAGTATCTAGGAAACAAACATTTCCGTCATATGAAACTGTTGAAATAAGTAAAACGTGCCAAGTGTTCCATATTAGCCGACTTGGAGGGAAAAATTGGACAATTGAAATCAATCAATAATTCATATCTAACAGTTGCTAGAATGGAATCAATATTTTCAACCTATGATGCAAAAATAGTGATCATTGGCTGTTCATTACTCGTTCAAAATTAGCTGATATTCATGATGAATGGACATCACCATCATCATCAAAAAGAAAATCTTTTGCAATGATTCATAAATCGACGAGAACTATTCAGGACTACTGAAGTCAAATCAAGCAACTTCGCAGCACAAAATGCATTTTCCCAATCTCTCCATGCACCCAACCATGGTGGGGTGTCAAAGTCAGTTAACACCACATGTTGAGTGCATCTGAGTATAAATAAGAATTTTGTTAATAACAATTATTTAATATAGAAAAAAAATTCATTAATATCAATTTCATATTTTTACATCGCAAATGTTTGCACTTTGTCAGAAGAAACAGTTTATCAACACTTTCCGCTCATTCACAAGTGTGCTGAAACCCTCTGAAAATGCAAATATTTTTTACTAACTTGCATTATCATAATCGATACAAATCTATTCACCCTACGGCTTTTAAAGTATCAAAACATCTATGTGTTTTGAAGCATCAGTGACAGGCAAAAGGATGACAATGGGAAGAGAGTGCTTCTTGTATATTGCTATTCAGCCGCATGGTGATATTTCTAGTATTGATTTTACTGATGAGTTTGTCAGAAAATTTAATAACGGACATTCTTATTATATGGACACGTGTACAGTGAAAGTCCACATTAACTTTGTTTCAACATATAGATAGTGAGACACACCCGTTGTCATTTTTTAAGTGCAAGTTATTTGACACGTCATTAAAGAACAGCAGTGGAAAGCAGTATTTTAGAGCATCATTTCATCAGGAGGAAGCAGATTAACTCATATTTTGCAGACATGACTTCTTTTTTATGGAACCCAGCTGCAACTGCAGGAAACTCGCAATACAAATATTTTTAGCATCAAAAGTAAAGCTGAAACATAATTTTGCCCGAAGATGTGTACTATCTCTTATACAGGAATATGCATGATTTTTTCTTATACAGGAATATGCACAATTTTTTGTAAGAATTAATATTTGCAAGAAACGTTTCGCTTATAATACGCATTAGACAAAGTAGACAAAGTGTGTACAACCGATGAAAGTAAGACTGAAAAAGAAAAGCCAGATTCAATGCTAAATTTATCGTACAAAGATGAGCGATCTACTATTTTTGTGAGACTTCACAACATCAATGTGCAAATTGGTCTTCAAATCAAACCAATATTCACCAGTCACCAGATCTCGATTACAGATTCAGTAGAGAAACCCCTCCATGTTAACAGTAGCATTGTAATCTACCAATGTATAAATGTGGCTCGTGCGATACGAGCTATGTGGTATTCACACTGCCACATCTGCTCCAAAGAGTTGAAGAACATCGGCACTTTGTGATAATTGAGCATCGCTTTCAATCCAACTTCCACCAAGCAATTTCTATTGAGAGTTTCAACATCTTGAAGACGATCTAAGAATCTATGAAATGATAATCATTCAGAAGCTTCATCCTAATCTGAGTGGACAGAAGGATTCTGTGAAACCCCGGTCGCTTGATAACTAGTTTGATACGTATTTTCCTGTCTTGTCTTTCCATGTAAATTACCTATGCAACTTTAAAATTTACTTTAGCACTCTAGCCTAGTTTCCACTCTATGATTTTCAAATTTAATCAATTCAGGCATATCATTCAGTTGTTAATTTTTGTCTGCACCCTGGAGAATGCCTAATAGATTATGAGCAAAACGTTGGGAAAATTTCGTTGCTATTTCTTGAACGATTTGCTTCAATACTATTCCATGTATGTAGGCCCATCAAGCAAAATGCAAAATATTATTTGAGTACTGTACAAAATTAATTCCAATGTTCATTAGATACATCTCCATACACCTGTACTCACACGCATTGCCGATCTATGTATTCTTCATCACTGATTTGAAAACCATTTTCGTAGGTATGCGTTCTAAATCCAACACATCATCCACTTGTGGAGTCTTGGATTTCAACGGATTCTCTGGGAGTTTGAAATTTGAATCACCCAAGGCGTCTGCTCATTTCAATGAGTGTACTTGGAGTATACAAGTGCCGCGTGGATGGCA
The DNA here is from genome assembly GCA_907163375.1 of Prostheceraeus crozeri. NCBI lineage: Eukaryota > Metazoa > Platyhelminthes > Polycladida > Euryleptidae > Prostheceraeus > Prostheceraeus crozeri. The sequence continues at coordinate 312,365 of CAJQUW010003829.1, forward strand.
TGCCATGCTCATTTTTACGAAATTTCACATCGGACTTGATGGTAAGTTTTATTATTAAATTGAATTTCACTGTTGAAATCATCCGCGTTCAACTTTTAATAAATCATGAAATGAAGTAAATGATCAAGAAAGAGATAACGGGACTTACATGTATAGCAGTGCTACAGAGATCTCGATCAGCTAATGACTTAACGGCACTCTCTGTGCATCGAACTTTTGAAATTTTGAACTATTCCATCTTTCACAATTGACAAAGCCAGACTGAGTTCATAAAATTATAAGATGCAAGTTTTGAGTTGACGCGATAATGACATCAAAGTCTTTGTTTACCTACTCAAAAAGGACTAACTGAAAAATCACATTTTCAAATTAGGTCTGCGTTAAGTTAATGCACCATGATGAATACTCCTTCTTAAAAGCAAAAATGAAGAGAAAAATCGGTGGCGATAGCTTTGTTTGTCCTACTGTTTCTCTGAGAGCTATGCCGAACATGCACGAACCATGCGTTAGGGCAATTCAGAGTGTGTCTTAGGCATCTCAACATATTCGATATAAACACAACAATGAGTTTCAAAGATTTCTACGTGGAGATTACTGACTAGTAGTTTAATCCCGTCTATCAGAGGAAGAATTTCAGAAGCAAACTTCACTGATTCACTAATACCAGCATTGAACAGAATATTTAGGCATACATGCATTTAAAAGTCAGTCACGCATCCGCGACCTTTCGCATATGTTGTAGCCCATGATGAAGGTCAAGTTGACCGAATTGTTGGATTTCCTCTTATTTGCCTATTCATCTTTATTTTTAGCACATTTTATATTTGGAAGGGCAGTATATTTCAATTTTGAAAAATGGCATGATTTCAAAACCTTCTGTGTTCCGCTATCTGTGTTTTCTGTTAATAGCTTTGAAATTATTCGCTTAATTAGATAAACTCATTTAAATCAAGGAACCCCGTTTCATGCGGGCTAAATATTCGTGAACATCACCTCTCTTGTTTTCCTAATTTCCAAATCGACGAGGTTTGTCTCTGCGGAAACTTGTAAATAATCAGCAATGTTGTTGACCGCAGACATGAAATGATAATATTATAAGAAAATAATTGAATTTATGTGACCGCAAAGATAAGAGAAGCAACCATTTGCGGATATTAGACTTGTCTCGAAGCGCACATAAATGTTGCTGATCATTTTGATTTCATTATACCATTATGCTAGATTCCAAAAAGTAGCAAGTAAGCTAAATTGAAGCTTTACGCCTACATTCATTGTCTGGTATAAATAATAGATTGTTATGATGTGATCTACAGACTCACTAATTTTTATAAAATGATGTACTTTCGAGCGATGTAATGATGTAATCTGCTCACGGCATTGTTTAGGTTAGTCTGTTTCTCGGCAAAGATGAATTGCTTCCACCTTTCCGGGTCTATAGATCATGAAATGGACGCGTTGAGGCCATGTCTTCAAATTGATTCAGCTTTCGGACATTTTCGTAATCTTCAAAAATAACTTGAACGAAAGCCATTTCATCAGTTTTGCAAAGACTTCAGTAACACAAACGTCATGCGTTTTGAAACCTAGATCCATAAACATTAGCAAGCTATAGGCAACTGCATAAGTCACCCAAATTGCACGCACTTGACGAATCTTTTTCGACAAATATTTTGCAATTAAAAAAAAATCCCCACCATTTGAGTTTGAAGTTTTCTTGTCGATGTGCATGGCAAGCTATTTGAATAGGTTGATTCATGTCTCGCATAATAGGAAAATTATGAATCAATTGTGAGTTGGAATTGCAGAACATCAATCACATCTGTTCTGTCTCTTCCGTCTGGAATGTACATGACATTTAAATGTTGACAATGACAACTGTTCCATTTCTAGTTTTGACTATGTCAATTTCATCTACCGCTTAATGTATATTCATTTAGTCATATTCTAATTTTTTTGACGGAAAAATAGAGAGAAAATATGTCCTATCTTGATAAACACCTATCTCGCATTATCTAAATCTGTCCGTCAAATACCAAGTATGTTTTGGAAGAACCAAGAGGTGTGTTGATGTTTTCATTGAAACATTTTATACATTTCCATCAACTCATAAATGATTGTCAGGCAAGTGAATCATAGCTTATGTAAACCGCAAATTCAGACAGACTATGTAAGTAACACAGAATTGATGCTAGTGGCAAAAAAAGTCAAAGTCTATAGCTAGGAATTATTGTATTGAATTGAAGCAGATTGCACTGTATTATAACTTGCTGGTATAGATGTAGTAGATCAAATGCTCTATCCTGTAAAGAAAGTTAGCAAATTAAAATGAAATTGCATATACATTTTATTGCTTCAAATAATTATATAATGCATAGTTAGCTGCTAGCACATTATTAAGAAATTACAAGTGAGCATATAAATGCATAGAAGCAAATGCCGTGTTATAGTTCAAATTTTAGTGTGTATTCCTAGTTGCTGAGCTTACTTATATTTCTTGCAATCTGTAATTATGTCATGTATATAACCTGGTAATTGATGAATTTATCAAATCTGAGCAGATATAACCGCCACGAGACACGTTTCGGTCAGTTTGGTCTCATCATTCTAGGGTGGATTTGAACCGGCGACGTTGAAAATAGAGCCCGTGTAGGCACACCCTCCAACATACAAGGCCACCGGACCACCTGTTGACTTCAGGAATAAGCCACGAAGGCACTGCTTTGACGCAGGCACGTGGAGGGCGAATTGCATTCTGCAACCACTTAATGTCGCATCCGGTTTTGAGGTACTTCATGCAGGTATTGCTCATTAAATGTTTTTTACAAGTACATGTATGCTTGCAAGTCTCCTTGCTCCGGCGTTGTTGGTTTGAATCTACCCACGACTGATGAGTCCCAACAAGCCTAAATATGCCTCGTGCTGGTTACATCTGTTAAGATTTGATAAATTTATAAGTATGAAGTTAATGAATGAGATCTTTCGTCACTGGAGGTTCACGGTGATTTTTATATACCTGCTATGCGACTTAACAATATAATGATGTTAGAATTTTTGAATTTCAAAGTCAATCAACTTCAGTCTCTTTATCAATAATCATAGAATTTAAGATGTGTAGAAAAAAATCATAGGTATGATTATACAGGAATTTTACTTGATGAATAAGAGTTGGAACTATACTCTGCATCTTTACGCTGATGCCACTCCATTCAATCAGACAACAATGTTCCTGCTGCATTTGTCAATACCACCATTTTCAAACTTTGAAAAGCCATCATACTGGCCTAAATCTATCACCGGAAGCAAACCTTGCTTTTGACTTATTTGTGGATCATAATTATCAATTGGTGCCATCATTTCTTTGTAAGCTCATTTCCACTTTCTTTTCTACTGTGATAATAATCATAATCTTCACCTCATCATATATTTGTAATTTTGTATTATAATTACACTGTAAACTACCTGAGAATACATCTGCCTGGAAAAAGAAGCTGAGGGAAGACGTTGAGTGTTGTAATTCTGGTGTTGATGTCTTGGTACAGGACCAGGTACCGGTACTTCTATTATCTCCCCTCCCCCACATTTTTGTTGTTGAAACCCGAGAGTGTTGCATCGTCAACGATCTTCTCTTGCAATTAAGTGCAGTCTCACTATCGTCGCAAAAGCGTTGAGTATGTAAAATTCATCTGGTTTGTAGAGCATTAGAACTGGTTTGTAGATACAGCACTTGCTCTGTCGTTCACTGTAGACAAAAATCCCACGAAGTTCATGATTACAACTGTATCTTGCATTCTAACTGAGTATCCAAGGGATCAATCTTTCATCCCAGGGTTCAAATACGACTTCTCAATAGTGTTGTATCACTCAGTGACTTATCAAGTCAATTCTAAATCTAATGTCACTACGTTTGACGAAATTTGATGAATTTGGAAAATGTGGGAGGGGAGAATAGAAACACGCAGTACCATCCTATATTATATGTACTGTGCTATCGGTATTCGGTACGGTACCGTACTTAATTGTCCAAATTTTCAGTGATATTCACAAACCGATGAAATATCTGTACTTCCCATAATTTATTAATATGAGTTTGCAGTTTATCAACTGGTGGAGGGGTGTTTGTTGTACTCTCGAGTTTCATTATGACATTATTCGTTCCTTTGACTCCTTCAATCTATCAAAGGAAGTCATTGGACCGTAATGCTTAAATGGTAATAGAGATGACTTGTTATATAGATCCTAGGAAAGTTGCCGTTACTAACCATTTTCTCAAAGGAAATGGATGTCGACATATCCCGTATTGCTTGTGAAAAGACGTGACTAAAGCCTGGTTGATATTCAGTAGAACAATCCCTTTTTGATAATCCGAAATCATTGAACGCAGTCATTATACGCTGAAGTGAACACTGGGAAGTTTCTAATAGAAAATATTTCCCTTTAAAATGTTCTAGGGTGTTATTGAATATTGCAGTCTTATAGATGTTCATTTATAAATGATTTCGTGATGTTTATAAGCTATAGAGGCGCCACTTCACTCTCTTGTTTAGACATGCATTGTGGCAAATTTGCCACATTCAGGTCAATGAAGACAAAAGAATGTGCGTGTTCCGAGAATAATTTCCACCGTTCAGTCTGGCTCCACTCTCTCATCAAATATGCCGACAAGTTGCGATTCATTCGGTGTAACGTGGTCAAATGGAAAATTTTGTTTTCTAATTCTCCTAACCATTTCACTTTGATTTAATGGTGAATTTCTCTGCGTGCTTCCCAGAAATTACAATATTTTATTTCTGTCGTAGCTGTGAGATTCATAAGTATCAGATTTGATGTTTGTGGCGTGCGTTCACCAAATAGGCAGAATTGAGTTATATTGAAACTAAATGTGATTGCAAGTTTATCGAAATCATTAAGTATAAAAGCTTCATTGATTTGGGACACTATCTAACTTTGAAATGTTGCATTTAAGATAAGAAATACAAATAAATATTTCACGCATATGTGTGACAATGTTTACGCTTACAATATTTCAAAATTGCAATTTACATCCTTAAATAATGAACTCATAAAGAAACATCCAATTTTTGGTTCGTCAAGGGACAGTAGTTAGCAGCAAGAGAGCTTGTAGGCTATAGATAGATGATGAGTATGTAATGATGAATAAAAACTTTTGATTTCGTTTTATAAATTCAATATCGAACTGAACTGCTTAACCCAGATGCGGCGGAGCGATACGATATTCAAAGGTAGGGGGCACTGATCTGATACCAGTTCGATACCCCGACAACATAATGTTGATAAAACCATTGGGCCTAACACATATCAATTGATGTTTGAATATAAGGCTGCAAAAATATAGAATATATCACAGAGATCTGCAACAGCCTTTTCGAAATGATGCATAAATAGTTTGACTTTACAATGAGCATGACTATGTAGGATGTTGAAAATGGACATGCAATCACTGTTAAATGTTTTATCGTGATATAAATAATAATTTGTTATTACGAATGATTCAATACGCAGTATTGTGGATATGGCGGGGAAAGTCTCTGGGGCAACGTAGCGAGGCTTTGAGAAAACCTCAATAACTAGATACCAGATATTCAGAAGTGTGAAAAAGTAAGATTTAATGTTTTAATGAGATTTTTATGAGAAACTCATAAATTTTAATGAGATATTTCATGCGAAAGCGTTCCATATTCGCATGAAATTTCATGAGATGTGTGTGAGAAAAGTCTCATGAAAATCATGAGTACTTTTTGTGACGGTTAAATTGCACGATGCAGCGGAAAGTTATGAGCAGAAATCGCTCTGTATTGGAAAATCTTTCCATGTACATGTATAAGCCTGATGCATATTACAATAATTGCAATGAGTGCCTTTCATTCATTCTATAATTTGATGTTTGAAGGGTTTTTATGTATTACTATTTAGAATGCTAAAAACGTAAGTTATTCAAAGGATAAAAGTTTCTACAGTGTACAAGATGAAAGATCAAAATAATATTTACAAATGGTCAAAAATTAAAGGGTCACTCAAATTTAAATGTTTATTTACAAATCAATTGATGTTCTTCATAAGTCTGCATACTATTAAAAAAAGGGTCCAATACTATAGGACACCAAAAAATTGGCGTTAATTTAATTCATTTTTGTGCTTAATTGTTATTTCCACATAACAAATTTTATAAGAAAGTTTTACTCCGAGGTTTCGAATATCTCGTCGAAGACGCAAAGTACATGACCAAACGATTAAAAAAATGACATTTGTTGCTAATGAATATATTCATCAATTCTATTTAATCTCATATAATTCAGGAGATTTTTTTTGAAACACAGTTTCTTGAAAATATAATCACAAATGTTCTACAAATAGCTCTTTAAAATATAATGAATGTTTACGCACACATGCAAGAAACTGAGACACACCTTGCTCAGGCAAATTTCAGAAATACAGAAGTGCACGAGTGTTCTTTATTTCCACAGAATGAAGTCGGGAAAAATTAGAAGTTTGTCATTTAATACAGCAAAAAAGGAGATAAATCACGCACAATATCTGTAAGAAGGATTCATATTTCAAGATTGGAATTATTTTCCTTTTAGTTATACGTCCATTTCAATAGTTCTTAAATGATTCCATGTATTTCGGATAAGTGAGAATTCAACTGCTCAACTAAGAATTCAAGTCCTTTCAACTGTATGTAAAGTGAAACGGATCTCCTTCGCTGAATCAATGTCATCCATACAACTTGATCTGAATACATATAGTGTGCATTTGCACAAGCACGAGCACGTGCAGCTTCATTACTGCCACATGGAATCAGTTTGTAGAGGGCATTTGCACTAAATATCAAAAAGTCGCTGACACTCGTTGAATATTTGTACTGACACTTTATCAATACATTGACAGTCAGAAAAATTCGGGAAGCTCGCAGATGCGCTTATACTGGACACTAATAGTCGACATTCATTCCTCGACGATGCCTTTCAATAAATGGACGAGCATGAATAGTGAACATATGCAGGTGATGCGGTGAGACGGCGAAGACGCTTCTTCACTTATTGTGATTTAGCCGTCAGTGTACGGTCAGACTGCATATGTGAAGGCTCGAGTTTGAGTTTTCAATCTTCGTTGATCTTGCAATAATGGTGTCTGGACAGCGCACCTACTTTAAATATCATGAGAAAAATGTTCAAAGAAGCTTGAAAGGAACTACATGTATTTAGTAAAATTGAATGACTATTTTATACACGATACCAACATCTTCCATATGAAAATGAGAGTGAGACATTTTCATCCAATAATGTCATATAAACGTCACGATAACCACCGACTTCGTTGAATAACAGAGGAAATAAAGCTCGGAAAATGCTCGTTCTACTCGCACCATGCCCATATGTTTCGCATTGAAAATCTACAGTTTGCGAATTGAGCAATTACCATATCTTGACCATCAACTGAGAATGTAAGCTCTCGAATGAAGCATGGGAGCGTTGCTGTCTCTCCCGATTGAAAAGTATGAGAATCGATTGAAATTTGACATAATCAGACTTGTGTTGTAATTGTGATTGCGATTCCAATTACTGTAAGTAGCAAGTGTAATCAATTACATTTTTAGCTATGTAATTTGAGATGTACTCGTACGAGCAATTACTTTGTGGACAGCTCTAGCTCTGTTCAGCACAGTTTTAATTGCTTTACTCTCCTCGTCGATAATGCGTCAAAATACATAGATGTGCACCGGGTGAACGACTGGTAGACATTTTTTCATTGTCAAAATCTAAATTCAGTCAGGTGTTGTGATATTCTTTCCCTCTTTTAATCGCTGATCGGAAAATATAAATCAAAAAAACTATTATTAGTTTCTCCTCAGAAATTGACAGGCACATAAACTCTTCAAAAAGCCACAGTTAAAACTTTAAATCAATTTATCTTAGCGGAGATGTAATTACAAGCGTAATAAAGTCTCTTAGAAGTTGCAAGTCTCGACATCACAATGCTTCCTTCATCTTCAATTTGAATGTAGTAGAGATGTGAGACGAAAACACTTGTGGGGAAATAAAAAGGTGGTAATTTTATATCAATGCTGCAAGCGTGGTCTGTTTCCCGGGAGCAATTGTGATTGATCTTTGCATATCCACCCAGAAAAAGAAATGTTAGGAAAACGAGTGGTGCAATGCCGGAAATTTTACGTAGTTCATTTGTAATTGTAATCAATTAATAATTGACACAAGTCTGGACATGCTTTACACTTCATCGTTCCGTTTTTTGTCATCAGCTCTGTAGCAAAATGAAGAGAAAGATGATGATAGGCCTATACACTTTGTCATGGCTATGCACAGAAGCAAAAATGGAAATTCTATATTAAAATTATTATTTCAAGCGCATTCGCACATCATTATGGAGAATTAAAAAGTAATTAAAAAAGCTGGCAATATAGAAAAATACATTGATCTCATAGCAAGAAAGGGCAAATCCAGTACCCAAGGAATGACCGTTGCGTTCTGATCACGGTCCTTATTGCCGTGTGAGTGTCAATAAAAGTGTCAGCTGATGTTTCGCCTCGTTCAACTTTACTGCCACATTTTACAGACACATTATAAAAGTCTGAGAACACATTTACATGTGCAATATTTTCACTGACACTCGGTTGCATCAACTTCGAGATAGCCCTTGTCCGCAATCTAGTGTCAGAAGATAGTGTTGCATTTAATGTACAAGTGCAAGTGAGGTGGCAACAATAAACGCATCTTAAGTATACGTTTAATATCGCCCTTTTCTGTAGTACAAATGATTTTACCTGTTCCCCATTAATTTCGGATTCAAAATCACAAGTGCGCTAAAAAAAGGATGTATAGTTGTTAATCACAGATTATGCATAATTATATTATATGTTGACGGAAGGAAAAGCCACGGTTTGACGATCTTGTTTAAAGAAGCTACGCATTCAATCTTTAAATTATATTATCCATTAGGTGCAAATGTAGAGATCATGATGTTTTGCCGACATATGGAATCCTCATTCGTACTCATGAATAATTGCTTAGTAAATATTTAATCGATTTGGCATTGTAAACAGAAATTCCCACGGAGATTTATAGCCAACACTCGGTAAAATCTCGAAATGCTCAAAATCTGTCAAAATCGTGAAGTAAATTACTTTTAAAGACTGCCAGAAAATGTATAAGAAACGCTGCGTGTAAGAATAAGTCACATGTTTAAGATGGGAATCAAATCTACGTGAGGGAAAAAAATTCATGCAGTTTTGTATCTTCTCATTCAAATCATCAAGATATCTGACTGTCGTTGTAGGAAATATGAAATGACAAGTTTCCGAATAAACGAGTATAACAATATTTGTTAATGCGTTTTCATGTTGTGATAAATCTTGTTATAACAAATTTGAAAACAATCCGCGCTTTTATAGATAGTAAGTTGAGTTGTGGGAAAAGACAGATGCTCCCGCCACAACTTGAAACATTCGCTGAGTTGATTGTCTCAACCCTGCTTGTCCATGCGAAGAGTATGGCTAAGTTCCGTCAAGTCTGGGATAAAAATAAATTCTTCATCAACGCATGTTGATAATGCTTTTTTCTCTTTGCTAATTGAGACACAAGCTATGCGCGGATTTACTGTGAACAATGAAAATGTTTCCTTGCATTAAAATAAACGACGATATTCCTTAGCTAATACAAGTTACTATTTTCCCAAATTGTAAAGCAGGCAAGAACGGTTTGGATTAAGGTACGGAATAATTTTTCGCTTAGAAGATGAGTAGATAACTGCATATTAGGCTGGGGATGTGGCGGAAGTCGCATCCACATTGTCAGTCTTGTTCTCTAAGTGCGTTGCAAAGATGACAAAACTTTCTTGAGCAAGTGGAAGAAAGCAGCAGATGACGCTTGCTTCACAGATATCTTGTTGCCGGTCGATCCCACGCCATGGCTTTTGTTTAGCGTACACATCGCAGTTCCTCTCAATGGAGTAACTGGTGACGATAAAAGTTGATAATTTTCTTCGATATTTGTAATTTTCCGCTTACTTCTCCCAATAAACTTTGAATAAAACAAGTCCTTCCCATAAACTTTGCACGCTCTAGGCATTGAAGAAAAAACGCATTCCCTGAGATCTGTTAGCAAGTTGGCAAAATATGACAATAAAACTTTCGTCGACATCGGATAGGTTTATACGCTGAGCGACTTTGAGCGTGACTTATTCTTCCAAATATATCAAAAAGTTTTAGATAACGTGATTTGCAATGCACGGATGAACACAAAAATGACGTATTATGAATTACGTTCAATGCAAGAAAAATTTCAAGATTCAGAATGCTATCGAGAAGCCTGTGGAAATGTACAGCCCAACGTGAATTCTAAGTTTAATCTCAAAATAGCTCATAGAAATCCGACACTATAATAAAGGACTAGAAGCAAGATGTCGAATTGTAGAGGAAATAAGATAGTCTATCTCAACTCACAATCATCTGCCAAAGTCTCGTCTTCATTAAATAAAACGCATTGTACATATAATAAATTCTGTGCATTTGTCATTTTCTGATCAGGACAGTCTATTTATTTATCTGCAACAATGGCATTGGTTGTCATGACTTTTTCACTAGCTATTCGGGCAAGCTAGTGGATACGAGGAAAACACATCTCCGCCTACTCTGGAAGATACATGCAAAAATGCATGTAAAAGTGCAATCAATATAGTCCGGCAGCCAGAACGAGTTTCTGCAGGGAACGAGGCCGAAAGTGAGACTTTCACAGAATGATGTACACCATGCGCCTACTACGCATCAGCACGTCTGTCGCGTTCTATTGAGTTCCTCTTCTTGTCAGACACGATCAAAGAAAAACACATGTAAATCCAATGGGACTCAGATTGCAGTTTTTGACTAAAATGAATTTTTCTATGTTTTCTCTGACTAAACGAAATGTACTGAGCCCAGAGTCATAATTTTTGGCATGGAATGTCTTCAGGTCATTTCCTTTCATGTGGATGTGCTATTATCATGCTTATGATCGGCAATGCTTATGAGAATGTGTTTGAAAGTGGGTAAAGTTGCTCAAAATGATTGTGTTTGCCGACATTAAGAGGCTCGCCAAATCTGAATGCGTTTCGCTATATAGACACGGATGCATGAAAATGAAAGAATATCGCCTGAAGACATTCCATGTCAAAAATTGTGACTCTGGGGTTAGTACTTTTCGTTTAATCAGAGAAAACATACAAAATTTCATTTTAGCGAAAAGCTGCAATCTGCGTGCCATTGGATTTTTTTTGGATGTGTTTTTCTTGGATCGTGTCTGACAAGAAGAGGAACTCAATAGAACTCGACAGACGTGCAGATTCGTAGTAGGCATAGGGTATACATCGTTCTGTGAAAGTCTCACTTTCGGCCTCGTTCCCTGCAGAAACTCGTTCTGGCTGCCGGACTAATATCACAAAGATGACAAATCTCATTTTGTTTTTGACCTTCCGTAGCTTGCAAGACGACTTGAGCAATGGCTCAAGAATTGTCGTTTTAGTGATGTTGGATGACAATTGAATTAAAAATAACAAGAAGCTCGTGCGTGAAGTTACCAGCATGAAAACGTTAGTAGCTGTCGTACAAATATTTCAATAATTTGCTTCTCCTAAAAATTTAGCAATCGACGCATAGACGAGCGACTAAAATAACCATCAGCAAGCAGGTGCTGTGCATTCTAGTCTAGACAAAGCGAAAAGTCGGATATCTGTGGTTTCACGTGTTCATGCGTGTTAAATTTTTTATTCAATACAAGTCGAGAGACGAAAGAAATGAAAAGTAAGAAAGTTGAATCCACATTACAGCTGACTGACAGCCAGTCGTCTAGGGGTCTACACACGTGGGTACACATGCACAGACGACGAAGCGAGTCGAGATATCTGCATTAAACTATGCGTTAACCACAGAAATCCGACTTTTCGCTTTGTTCAAGCTAGTGGGACTAGATTGAACAGCAGCTGTTTGTTGATGGTAATTTCAGCTGCCGAACTACACTGTAAACTGTAAACCGTAAATATCCGTTAAAATTAACAGACAAAATTAGTTTCACGGTTTTCTACAGTCTGAACTGTAAATATCCGTAAAAACAGACGTTTGTTTTATCTGTTATGAACGGATTTTAACTGTTACGTCATCACTCATGTTATGACGTCATCATTTTAACAGATATTTACGGATGTTTTCTGTGAAGCTTTTTTGTAAAGTTAAACGGTTCTTTTAGCTGTTTTAGCGGTGTACAGTTTACAGTGTAGGTGCCGATTGGTAGATCCTTAGAAGAAGCAAATTATTAAAACATGCAACATTTGCAGATGCTTGCAGTAAGGCAATCTACTGCAAGTTATTTTATCAGAATATCTTTATATAGGAGGGGAAGTGTTAATGTCCGTGAATAACGCTCGCTGATAAGCTGCCGGTATTGTACCATTATCAACCACTGTAAGCCTTTTAGGTTCCGCTGTCATGACCGCGGATGTCAATGGCGCATGGTACTATTGCTTTTAATGTTGATGCCCGCTCTTGTCATTCTATAGTCATATTATAGAGTGTTGGATTTTCACAGATGAAATAATTGATGACATTTGTGTGAATAGAAAAACATAACATATGGAAATGATTTGAGAAAGTTACAGAGCACGAATTGTTGTGTAAATAAAACGCAAGCAGAAAACTTTCTAATTACAAGTGATATCAGATTTTCTGAGACAGCGCCCGGTCTCTACTGTGCCTAGAGTTCCAAGAAAGAATGCCTAATTGACTGACTATCTCATCAGATCCAGCATTTTCTACTATTTCATCGTTTTAGGCTTGTAAGAAAAAAACAAAACATAGGGTAATACATTTTTCATTCAAAATCACAGATATTGTCAGCAACTTCAGTATTTTCTTATTGCATAGCAATGAATCGTTTCTAAAATAATTTTTGACCTGCAACTGATTTCATCTTTTAATCTAGAATTCTCAGCTTGGATAGAGCTTTTTGCTTTGAGGTGCGACCTTATATTAATTCCTTTGTTCCAATTTATGATTAAAGGATGATATTGTCCCTTGTCGACGAAAACCATTGACAGAATTCTCTCCAAACTATCAAATTCGATTATTTTGACCTTGCACAGGTTTGGGTACAGACTCAGGAGTGTGACATCTATGAACTCATCTCGCAAATTCGTTTTATTGCTTGCAGACAAAATCTACGTCTAACGATTTCGCAAATAGTTAGTGCTATTTTGAGTTCCATGGAGAATTGCTAACGAGGATTTATTCTTCAACTCTACAGTAATGAAGGAGGAACTCCATCCTTGTCAACTGTTGTGGAACAAAAGGCGATCACTCATCTAGCAGAAAGCGAGCTACGAAGAGACAGATCTCAATTACTTGAGGAAAAATTAACTTTTAAGCATGAGATTTATTGAGCTCGTTTCGCATGAGCTCAAAGCCAAAGCATTTCTTGAAACGTTATCTCCTTTAGAGGGGCTGGCCTAGATATATTAAACTAACACAAACTATCGCGTGTTCTTGAGACAAGTCAAGAGAAGATAGCCAATTTCCGCGTCCATCGGATCGCGTATCATTCATGGAGTGATCGATCCGTTATATCGTTCATGTCTGGCTGCCCCGCCATTTCCCCTCCATCAGCAACCCGCTGGGCGACTTTTTCCACTTCTTATGAAGACAGACAGTCATTAATGGACATCGCATTCGGTCAATGGGAGGAGTCGAGTGAGTATAGTTGATACTACGACATTGCCGATGGATAAGCAGCTAAGAAATCTCATGAGACAGTCAACTAAGGGTATGAAGAAAAAATGGGTTAAGAAGGAGAGAAAAGCAATCAGATAGTTGGCGTTATTGAGGGAGGATCATCAACCATCAGCTTGAGCATTCATTGTTCTGTTTTGACACCTAAGAACTTAATCTGGTCAAGTCAATGCAATGAACTCATTGATATTGAGTTATATTGTGCAGAATGATTGCATCAGTTACGTTGAAAAGTCAATGTTATCGGCAAAGTACTTGTTTCATCAACATTTTGAATGCAAATCATGAGACATTTCATTTTCTTCATTAATTGAGACACGCAATTATCAAATTATGTAAATTTTCCCATGGGTAATGTATCAGTTAAGAGATCTATTCTTTAGGCCACAGAATCAAATTGCTTAAGTGCGTCGGTTTGCAAGAAGTGCAAACTGATTCAAAGCTATGGTACATGTAGGAACTTACTAAGTGGGCAAACAGAAATTCTTAATGCCTTACTGAGATAGGAAAAGTAGACGTTCACCGCGTCCGGATTGCTGTGAGTTCCTACAAAATGCACCGATCACCACGATTCCTTCAAATTCGAAGAATGCAGATTATTGTGCGTTACCTTTGTCAATAATGTTGGTCTTTCCGATCATTATCAGAGATAACAGGCGCACGAAAAAATGCTAGCAAAACATCTCTCTGGAAAACTCAATATGGTCTGTGTTTCGTTGCTGTGTGATCTCTGCTATAGTCCGGCAGCCAGATCGAGTTTTTGCACTGGACGAGGTCGAAAATGAGACTTTCATAGAATGATGTACACCCTATGCCTACTACGAATCTGCGCGTCTGCCCAATTCTACCTGGTTCCTTCTTGGCAGACACGATCAAAGATAAACACATGTAAATCCAATGGCACGCAGATTGAAGTTTTTGGTAAAAATGAAATGTTCTATGTTTTCTCTGATTAAGCGAAAAGAATTAAGGCCAGAGTCATCATTTTTGACTTGGAATGTCTTTAAGTCATATCCTATCATGCTCCTGCACCGTGTATATGAAGCTAAATTCATTCAAATTCGGCAAACCTCCTAATATCGGAAAACATAAGCATTTTTAGCACTTTAATCACTTTCAGCATATACATTGCGCTATTTTCATTATTATTATATATCATAATTGTTGAAACTTTGAAATATTTTTAGATTTGGTCAATATTAATTTACTATTTCATTAATTAAGTAAAAGACATGAAATGCATATCCATTATCGGCATTTGTTGGAAATCTAATAGATGTGACAATGTTTGTGATTTGCGACCTGAAAGGTATCGGCTGGCAAATTTTTTATATGATGATGACATTCAATGAGTTTGACGCAATGTATAACATGGAATCTCAAACTGTCACATTTCTTTTTACGCAGGATTAGTAATGCGATAGATACAATTGTTTAGAACATTATGGAATATCATTTTAAGGCTAGTATTTTCCTCTTGCCGTCTTCTCTTTGCTTTATGAGAGATTTTCATTTCATCCTAGCAGATATACATGCTTCATTCATCCCAGCAGATATGCATGCTTCATTTTAGACCAGCGACTATACATGCGCTACAAGCAATTTGGCCTATATCACTGCCTTCAACGAAGTCAAGGTGAAGGTGCCTTGCCAACTGACAAATGCAATCAATGAGTTATGCTCCTGCCTAACTATGCGTTAAAGTTGAAGACACAATTAGTCCGGCAGCCAGAACGAGTTTCTGCAGGGAACGAGGCCGAAAGTGAGACTTTCACAGAATGATGTACACCATGCGCCTACTACGCATCAGCACGTCTGTCGCGTTCTATTGAGTTCCTCTTCTTGTCAGACACAATCAAAGAAAAACACATGTAAATCCAATGGGACTCAGATTGCAGTTTTTGACTAAAATGAATTTTTCTATGTTTTCTCTGACTAAACGAAAAGTACTGAGCCCAGAGTCATAATTTTTGACATGGAATGTCTTCAGGTCATTTCCTTTCATGTGGATGTGCTATTATCATGCTTATGATCGGCAATGCTTATGAGAATGTGTTTGAAAGTGGGTAAAGTTGCTCAAAATGATTGTGTTTGCCGACATTAAGAGGCTCGCCAAATCTGAATGCGTTTCGCTATATAGACACGGATGCATGAAAATGAAAGAATATCGCCTGAAGACATTCCATGTCAAAAATTGTGACTCTGGGGTTAGTACTTTTCGTTTAATCAGAGAAAACATACAAAATTTCATTTTAGCGAAAAGCTGCAATCTGCGTGCCTTTCCGGGTGTTATAAATTCTCAAGAAATATCCCTCATGAAAAATGCTAGTCATGTATATTGCTTTCTTATAGTCGGAATAATTAATTCTTACACGATGATGAGAATCACCCCACCAGTCATCTATAACAGAATATAATTCTTACTGATTTGAATAGTTAATTGAAGTAGTCCTGATGAGGACTGATAGCGTTCTCCCGTAGGTGTACAAGTGCAATGCTGTTATAATCATTGGATCAAGCAGTTCTCAAAACAACTCAATGGAGCTTTATCGTGGCAGCCAATTAAAGTTGATCAGTTTTGTCCCAAAAACGGGTAAAAATGGGAATCTTACGGCTTGTAACATTACTCATTCTTGCTGTAAAATATACTACTAACATCACAGAATTAGACAGGTCGTCTCTTCTTCTACTTGACTAGAAAGGAAACATTGGAATATGTAACGTTCGTGAAATGGCACAATCTGCTGATATGATAACATAGCAATCGAACAATGAGCAGCCAGTTCAACATTTAATACGCCAAATTGTGCGAAGCTTCAGTGAGTGTTATCAACCGGATCACACAGCAAAGAGACACAGACGATGTCAAGTTCTACAGAGAAGTTTGTGAGCGTTTTTTCGTGCGTCTGCTAACTTTTTAAATAATGATCGGAGGGCACAACATTATCGAGAAAACCTTTGTGCAATGATCTGAATTCTTCGAATCTGAAGGAATCGTGACGATCTGAGCATTTTGAAGGAATTCACAGCAATCCACAAGCGGCGCACGACTATTCTTTCTATCTCTGCAAGGTATTAAAAATGTCTTTTTGCCCATTTAATAATTTCCTGCATGTGCCATTGTTTTTAATCAATTTGCACTTCTATCAAAGTGATACGGTTAAACAATCTAATTCTGTGACTAACATAGATTCCAAACAATACCGCATGCACGTTCAACATAGTTAGTGTTATATGATGCACCGACAACAGATGTTGGAAGTGAAAATAGAATAGAACAATTATCACCAATAGTTTAGGACATTAAAAATTGGACATGATAAAGCAAATGGATACCGATGGATAAAAATGGAAAAGTGGATGTAAGCAATAGACGTACATGTACAATGATGCTGCTACACCGTTTACAATTGAACTAATGCTACAATGTACACACTATAACTAAGACTACATATGGTGGATTATGGAAATTGGCAATGCAAAGTGCATGAGATTTTACATTGGGAGCGATTTCTGATTAGTACCTATGTACGTGCGGTTCTAGGTGATCATTACTACTTACGCAATATCTATCACATATACATTTAAGTTAATCTTCAACACAGAACTACAAGAGAGCAACGCTGATGAAAAGTGTTGTGCTGTGTGAGCATTGTGGTGCACCCATGAGCCAAGTCGCATCGCTGCATCAGATAAATGAATGAAACATTCGCGTTTTCTCCCAGTGCACACTCTGACAATGATATAAAAGCAATTCGAAGGGCCTTAAGTTGAATTCCATGTCAAATTCAGCATTAATTTGATTTGACGCCAATAAATCATTACAATTCACGGTACAATCGTGTGTCATTAACAGAACAATGATACTGGTATACGATAGGCGTATCTAAGGAGCGGCATTCAACAATTCAACATGAAATTTGGCGCCAAGTTTTTCCTAAATACCTTTCATGATCAATAGCGCATTATTCTTCCTTCTGTAGCTCTCCCTTGTTCGTCAGTCCTCTCCCAATTCCTCAACATGAGTTCGTTTAAAATTCGGGCATGATTATAAGCGATTTGGGCATGATCAGGGAACTTTATTTATATTAACATTCTACGTCTACGTTATGCAGGCTCATAAAGTGGTTTGCGAGCTAATCAATCATCTATGTATGACGTCTTCTTTCGTTGATGTTTAGACTGCCGGTTGTTGTATAATTTGTCTTTGCATTCCTTGATGTGTTGACTGTATGATGAGAATCTTTGCATGAATTTCCAATGATTTCATCTTCTATCTTTAAAAGTACAGATTGTATGGATTCTATTCGCAAAACTCCTTGAAAATCAATATTTTTGGACTGACGGTGACCTTAACAATAAGAGATTCTCCGTCTCTCGCCTCATGAAAGCATCATAAAGATCATGAAATGATCAATAGTCTCACTGATAAACATAATTACCACATTATCTTGAGTATCAGCAGAAATCGACTCAACGATAACGAGAATGAGGAAGAGTAGATGAAAGCTAAATTGTGCGAGGTATCAAAGTGGTTGATGATGTCTTCTGCTACTTCAAAATCAAGTTAAATGACGAAAGCGAATGATAATAGATTTGGAAGGAGTGCAGCTCATAAGTATACATTATAGAATAATGAGTCATTTGGGTTAATTCCAACGTGCAACGTTAGATTAAAGATGATCACCTATTTCGCAATAATAACTTCGCAGTTCGGAAATATTCTCAGTCGTCTCATAGGCTCCAACTCACAACTTAACTCCATGTCCATAATTAAAGTATATTAAATGCAATGCTGACTCTATGTCAGAACATTTTAGCCGTGTCATACAGTGAAAACATGACACTGCTATTAATTAGGCAAAATATGCAAAATGCAGAAAATATAGAAGTTAATTTCTTGCGCCTCAACATGATTTTGTAGCTCTGCTTTCAATCGAGTTAATTGATTTTCATAATATTATATCGAGATCAGGTGTGCATCTTGGCCTAATTTATTGATGAAAGAAGGAAAGATACCGTGCTCCGCTAACACGCACATGTACTTGGCCTCACAATCAGCACGATGACATTTTACAAATGCAACACGTTACAATTTATATATTTCGCCATGATCAACATTCCATTACTTATTCAAAAGTTTTTAGTTGGCCTTCTAAATGACCCGTGGAAATTGAAACTTATTGAATTGAAATGACCAAAATGCTGATGTTGTTTCAAATACATTTACCAAAGAATTACGACTCCATTTCACAAACGTTTTATACACAACTGACAAAGAGTCACTTAACTAATATCACTGACAAAATTGAGTGTTTGTTTACATACTTTAATGCTCCAAACTCAACATACTTCGAATCGAATGAAAATGCTTAAAACGCATAAAACCGCTTGGTCAGATGATGAGATGAGACTACAAATATGCAGCATGGAGCACTCCGCTGAAAGATATCCAGCATTTTGCTTTATATTCGTCGAATGACGGCGCAAAACCTGTGTGATCCACCACATCACTCCATCTCGATTTGATGGAGGTACGCGATGGCGCGTCCTGCATCGCGGTTGAGTTGGACAAGATGTATTTAAAAATGATGTCTATCCAATTTGTGTGTGGAGATAGCACCGTTTGTCTGCTCTTCACATTCTTGTATTATATGGTAGCATCGTCAATTTGATTGATTCGCGAGATTCCTGAATGATCGCGAGATGCAGGATTCCAGAATCAGGCGAGATTGCTGAATAATCTTTTCAGTGAATTTTCTGCTCTGAAAGGGTCCGATTCAGGTTTGACAATTTCTTCAACCAGTACATGTTCGCACATTCACATAGCGTGGTAGCTGCTCCATTTTTTAGTTTTTCAGCAACTGTCATGCAAGAAAGTAATGCAGCCTCCTCAACGAGTCATAGACTGCCATGGAAGCCACTAGATGTGTTTGCACGGAAATGAACACAGTTATTAAAATGTAACGTTTACATAAATTTTAAGTGACTTAAAATGAATAAATGCCTATTGCCAACAACTAAACAGATACTTTACTTTCATTAATTTCACTAGATCACACTTTTCTAAGTCACCTTACAAGGTCTGAGTCAATAAACAAAAGTGAAAGCATCGATAGAGCTCATGCATGTGACTGGAGCTGTCCTCATTCAAGTATTGAATGTTCGACGATTCTTCGCACTGCTGGTGACGCAATCGAGGAGGGAATTCACAACGATTGTTGGATGGCGAGCACGCGAGGCGGACAGGGCCGTGCTAGTCGCCAATCGTAGACGCGACCGGCAAAGAAGCGAGGAAACGCTTTGGATCGTCTCGATGAGGTATGAAGGAGCCATACCTTGTCTACAAGAGTTTACGATCGAGGCCACACGGTACGCAATCCTCTCCTGGATTGATAGCGACTGTAACTCTTCAAGGAGAAGCATAACATTTGAGAAGCGACTAGAGCCATGAATAATGCGTACAGAGGCATGAAGCACAGATTGCAGTCGACAAAGCTGATAGGCTGGCAACCCATAGAGGCTGGAGATGCAATAATCCATTCAACGCACCCGCTATCATTTGCATTTATTGCATTGCTCTATTATATTTTTGGCGATTTTACGACTTTTTATGGAGTGAAACTTGTCGATCACTGTAACCAAGAACAGATATTAACTATTTGAGAAAAAATATTTTCTTCCCGTTGTTTATACTACCGCCAGTCGTCCAATGCCGCCGGCCTATAACCCCGATTCTCTTGGAACCATTTCGGTTTTGTTGTAATATATTACAATGATCAGTTGCCAGAGATGATGAAAACGACAAAGCGGACTAAAGCGTTCCGACCGGGCCAACGGTCAGCATTACCGTAGCCGGTTCGAATTTTTACACTGGGGGTGGTCAGGAATAACTACACTCAGTCGGCTGATCGTCAGGTAAACGCAGGCGTGGCAAAACGGCTACAAGATCAACCTTGATAGTATCACTTTCACTAAAATACCGTAAGAGCAGAATGCATGAGAGAACTTAGAATAGAGTTGCAAAAAATTGAATCAGATTGAATATTTGAAATTATGTAGGAAACTTACTCAAATCTGCAGTGAACCATTTTTTCAAAATTCGATTTAGTCACTTATGTCACAAGTCAATAAATGTTGCAGCACTGGAGACGTTGAACAGTCTGCGAGTCAGGCGATGGCCATCACAAGTGCAACTGATGGATATCAAAAATTGCGTTGTTTGTTGAATGCGAGGTGACCGAAGTCAGACGGCAGACTGTACCTAATAAGGCAATTCGTGACTTCAATTGATTTCAGGCTTCAAGTGTGCAATAGCTTTATCAGCAGCTTCACTGAATGTTGTTTCCGCAGCATGGAAATTAATTGCACTTGTAAACGGCTGCATCATTGGGTTAGAGTCAGTGACATGTGCAGTTCTAATCTTTTCATTGGTAGTTCGCGACGTATGCCCCGACTTGGTTCCCCCGGATGTGCCACGGCCTTGAGTCAATTTCCATCCTAGTCAACTTCAGATAAACAATTTATTTGCATTGTCTGAAGTGTTCGTCAGCTTAGCAATGAAATCGACTCGAAATCTGTAATATGCTCATAGTATGCTCATTTGTACCAACTTTTTTCTTTTTACTTGTGAAACCATGGAGCAAAGATTTTTACTTCGAGTCAGATGCGTTCGATTTACATACCCCTGTGCAAAGATCGGCAATGATAAAATGATATCATTATATTATGAGGAAAAATGATAATATTTTACATCATTTTATTTTGAAAAATGACATAAAATGATATCATCAAAAATTTTTGTTTCAATTATGTTTTCCAATCATAGATTCTTCGCATTTTATATTGAAGCAAATTTAGTCTCTTTCGTTTGTTTTACCAATGTCCTTCTCCACTGGTTGATTTATTAGCGTAAAGCAGCAGGCTATTGTCTGTCAGTCAGTCTTTCTATCGCACAAATTGACAATGATTGAACATTAAACTCAATAATAGCTGTCTTGATGTTTTTGAAGTCTTGACTGTACTCTAAATATTTTTAAACTTTTTTTGTTCTTTCGATTCTGTCGGAACCAGTTGGATTCTTTAGAACCAATTGCATATTGTTGGCATACTTGCAGTTCGAGTGTATAAAGCTTAAATCAAAACTTGTGATGTCTAAGGTATAGGCCATAGGCCCTACCTAAGTTTGATATACAAGAAGCTTTGTATGACTAAAGTGCTTTCTTCGGTCATCCATTATTTAGAATATATCGATGCTGTATGCAATCTAATTTTAATTTCATTGCTAAGAGCAGTAAAAGTATCATGGTAGCAATGTTAATTGAAAAATTCGTATGACTACATCTAATTACGGTGTAGGCCTACACGTATATTTCACTAAAAATGGCATACTTTCATCATAAAAAATTAAATGATATAAAATGATGTCATTGCCGATCATAGCCCCTGTGATAACACTATAGCACAGAATTAGATTCATCTGCGCGAGTCTTTGGTTTCCGAGAAAGGAAGAATCATATCCACCCTTAATACCGAAATGGCACATCACAGAATTAGACAATTTGCTCCTTCTCGAATGGATAATTCGTGTATCGCTTGCTATTGGAAATGGCAAACAGTAAGCTGTCAGCAGAGGACACCACACTGAGAGATGCTGTGATATCACTTCGCACACACCAAAACACACATCGATGCATGGCTAACATTCCATCCAGTGTATGCACTATACAGTGAGCAATGCCGAGGAGAGGATGTGAAACTAATTTTCGTACGCCTGCTACTTTTTTTAATAATGATTGGAAGGGCCAATATTATGGAGAAAACTTGTGCTCAATGATCTGAATTCTTCGAATCTGAAGAAATTTTGGCAATCGAAGCACTTTGCTGGAACTCACATTAATCCTCAAGCGACGCATGACTTTTTTCCTATCTCTGTAAGGTATTAGGAATTCTTTTTTGTCCACTTAATAGGTTCCTCGATGTGCCGGCGATTTTGTATTAATCACACTTCTAGCAAACCGAAGCAGATAAACAAGATATTTAATTCTGTGCATTATAGAGAAGCATTCGAATTTAATTATAATATGACTATCAGTGAATGACAAAGTACACATTCGGATAAATAATCTATTTCGTTTGAAATATTTCTCCTCCTCAATGACCTAAATCGCTGTTCTGTCAATGCAAAATCGAAATCATCTGCTATTTAAAAGTGGTTTGATAAAGAATATTTTCCGAATTTCAAACCGAATCTTCTCCTCAGATTGTTGATTCTGAGAAAGCAGCACTTTTTGTTTTCTGTTATCAGAGACGCGAAATTTCTGATAAATTCCTCATACGTGATTTTCTATCATTTAACAAGATGCAATCTTTTATGGAATGCTTAATCGAGCAAAAATGAAATCTTAAAATTTCATCTCCATTTGTTTTTCTATTATCTTTCTTACTTGTCAATTAAACTAAGCGTCGTGCTAAAATGTCAAACGTTTCTTGTTATGATTTCCATTGTTCAAAATTACGCGCGAACCGAATGTTAAAAGCTTTTCCAGAGAAATTGTGAAATCATTTGGCCCTGAGATGCAAATAGGAAGTCAGCATTAAAATGGCGCTGTCTTGAATCGAATATTTGTTGATTTTCAATTTTGATTGAGTTGCTCTATCATTAACAAAATAATATAAGGAAATTTTCTTTTCATTCGTTATACAATGTGATATTTGAATTAAGCACATTTTCGTGCCAGAGGTTTTCGTGATTATATCGAATCCCACTTAAAATGAAATTTACTCGTGTTTTTCAAGATTGTGATGAAGTCAATGTCATTTAGTATGCATCACCTTTCAGAAGGACGTAGAGAAGAAGATGGGTTTCATCCTTTTCAGCCATGTCTTTTCGAATAATGCACATTTAACATAATGTAACCGGAGTGAGAACCAAGCCGGTTTAGTCAAGGCTCGAGCCCATGATCTTCAATTTAAAGGCCAGCGGCCCATCTTACTTAAACCTTTTAATCATTTGAATACACTTGTACATGATTGTACATAATTGTGATTGAATAGTCAATCATCATATTTTAAGATTTAACCAAGACATTTTACTATAAAGAATGAAGGGAATTGAGAATTGATGAGCGCACATACATAGACATCAGCTATGCAGTCTTAGATTGATAGTTAGCTCATGCATTCGTTATGTGAAGTATTCAACCGCATTTTTTTGCTGCAATTATGACTCGTACACGTTAAGGAAATTGACATGTGATCAGTAGGCTATCCCACCAATAAAATGCTGGGTAAATCATGTCATAGCTCGCAGAAATCGTTTTCATTACTTGTTCTATGCAGAATACGCTGGTGTTGAAATCCATTGATAGAATCCTTCTCAGGGAGACGATATTGCCTGTGTCAGAGAAGCTCATATCCTCACCATCAATATCTAATGATGTCAGTGACTGTTATGATAGACATGACTGCAAAACGAGCGAATAGTACTCGATTGTGTATCAGCGAATCATAGAATAAATGTTGAGTTTATGTGGACGTCACGGAAAGTATCTTAGATTTCGGTGGCCCGAGCTCGTCGCGGGGCGGTCGTGTTTTAAAAAGATTGTGGTTCACTGCATCGACAGAGTCATTTCATGTACACGTAGATATCATGGATTTTAGTCATTTCATCGACAGGTCGTTTCATCAATGTCTATGTCCAGACTCAGAAGACATTGGAGTCCCTGATAGAGATCAAAGACGCTTGATGTCCATGAAATATTGAGTTAATTGATGTCTTTTTATTTATCTATGGATGCATGATGCGCTTACGCGAATATTATCATCCACCTGCCGATGATAAGACACTCATGATGAAGACCTCTTGAAGAAATGAACCAATACAGTGTCGATGAAATGAACCATCACCTTCAAAAATACAGGCCCGGACACGGTTCTCTATTTATTGCTTATTCTTTTCTAAATTCCACTGTGATATTTGAATGGTTCTGTATCTGTATACTGGCATTTGTCCGTACAATACAACCTTTGACAAGGAAAAGTCAGATCATGAAATGATTATTTTAAGTCGAATATTACTGAATATCGGCATATCCCATGGATGACGCGTGATAAATCGACGACATGCAATCATCTGCAGCACCTGTGCCAATATCATTCTGCTTAGATCAACTGAGATCCTATCATTTTTTGCGCGTTTTAGTCATCAATAAAAAAGTGGGAAGAAACATAGAGATAAATAATGAATTCACGCAAATTCCATCAACTTTCATTCTCAAAACTCGGTTTAACTTTCATTTTGACAGAAAAAGTAATGACTGAAATTCTGCTGAATCCATTTTCCTGTCAAGCGTGTAAGTTCTAGCGCAACTCCCCTGCAAAATTGGTAGTAAGGTTGAATTCCGAAGTAGTGCGAAGTTCAAAGCCTTTCTGATAAGTCGATGGCGTGACTATTTGTGTGGAATTTGACTTCCGTATTGTCCTGAATATGCAACTGAGTTCGACAGCTCTTACTTCAAGAATTCATGATGAGATGCGGTGATGATATTATACATGAATCCAAGTAAATGAATTGAAGATTACAACGTTTGGGATCTGATAAGTGGATTTAAAATTAGTACACTGAATGAGTGGAATCCCAATTTATGCAAATTTTCAAATAATAATTGTAAATAGCAGTTTATGAATTTGCATGTGTTGTCCTAGTGAATAATTTCATCAAAGTTTATCACTATATTTATTATCATTATTTATATTCATGTATCAATAATTTAGTGCTGAAAGATATAATCAATCAAATGCCATTATTATCGCCATTGAGAGAAACTCATTAATATCCTAACCTAAGCAGTCAGAGCCTATAAAATGGATTATGAGATGAGGAGCATAGCTTTGCAGTCCTTGAGTGTTAAGGATTTCTTGAACAGATGGGCATACGCACGTGAATATGTAATACGTGTAATCAGGGCAAAGGGAAGAATACTGTCCGTATTTGACTGACCATGTCCTCTTAATTAATCGCACAAGTGGAAAATCAATTTCTGTGAGAAAAGTGTCCATGACGTTGCACCACTAGATTCAATTTATGGCTTATATAAAAGACCAACGTGACGCATATAAAAAATCGATGTTGACCTGCTGACAGATTATTGAATGAGGTTAATTGAGGCATCCAGTATAGTGCCCTAACCATCAGACTTAAGTTGAATTCACACTGAACGCGGCGAGGCGCGTCTTAACGCATCCAGAATTTTTGTTCTGAACCTTAATAAGCCTATGGGGCTGTTCACACTGGACGTGGCCCGTGACGTGGTTCTGACTGACGTGGCAGCCAAATAGGTTTATCAAGGCTCTGAACAAAAATACTGGACGCGTTAGGACGCGCCGCGCCCGGTGTCAATGGATCTTTACTAGTGAGGTGATATGATGCCTCTATTTGTCGATGATTACAAGGCTTCATACAAATGCAGATGATCTCACCACAGACATGGAAAATTACAGCACTCGACACATCAAGCAAACCTTTATAGTGTCATTTTGGTGGGTGTTTACTGAAATGCCACTCATCAAGGTTAAGAGATTTCTGCTGACCTGACTGCTTGGCAGTGTTGGAAATCTCTTCAAAACTATCCCGAACTTTCATATACAATGTGTAGCATTATATGAATATTATATTAGATATAAATATTCAATTTCATTCAACAAAACTGGAGGTTGACGATATATTAAGCAGTTTGGTCAATATAATACTGGTAGAAGCTGTGTTAATCAGGAATGCTGTAACGAATCAAGAAACAAAGGAAATATTAAAAATTGTGGAACAAAAGGCTTTCCAAATTTAAAAATGTTTCAAAATGACATGGCTGTTTTAGACTGTATTTGCAAAATCATTCATCAATCAAAAGTAATGTTTTCATTCTTCTACTTTTTTCATCTACAAACTGAATGATGCGAGTTTACTCAATGATTTTCTTCTTCTTAGAAACAATAAATCTTCGTATTTTTCTCTAATCTCATCATTATCTGAGACGATCTATCTTTTTCCGGATATTAAGTTACATCACGTCCCAAATAGCCCAATATTACTGTAGTAATATGACTTTGGGCATTGTTCGGTTATCATATTGAAGCATTGAGGATCTAGAAAAATCAGGTAATCTCTTTTGAGGTCACCAGCCACATCTTCCGGTCTATTGTTTTGTCTTATTCGAGTGAATTCACCCTTGGCAGTCTATTTATAAGAGTGATGATCAAAGACGGCGGCATTTAAGGAAAACTTCCCAAACTCGATCTTCAGTATTTGAGTAGCGATTGATTCTCGTCCAAACCCGATCATTCATAAAATGATTCCAGCTCTTGTATAATTGAAAAATATCGATGTCCAGTTCTATCCGCAATATCTTTGAAAGGCTATTTGAAATGCGAAAGATAATTGTGATAATCGTAATTGCTACCCGAAAAACATGTCTACATGTAGACTACAAAATGAGTGAATTATAATGTTCGTTTAAAACATATTCTGAAGCTCAATTTGACTGGAGACTGTTGTTGATAATAACTGTATGTGAACAGCAAAATTCATATGTAATAAAAGCTTTCTCACTGTTCTCTCAATCAATTGAATCGATAAGAGCAACGAACTTTTGATCCCTGCTTTTTACCAACATGTAGGTTAATTTGGCATAAACAATATTGATGGATAAAAGGAATAGTAAGTATTTGCCTCGATCGTTCAAGTGAAAAGGCGTTTGATTGTAATCCTGACTGATGTGTTTAGCGCACATTTCTTGGTATAATTGCGTGGCTTTTCCCAATTGAGATATTCTACTAGTTACTACTAACTATTTACATAAAAGCAACGCTCACCTTTTCCCAAGATTTGGCATATTTCTCAGACCACCTGATATCATCGTCATATTGGAACTTTAATTCTGGAATTACTTTTTCCGATTACCTTTAACTGTTCAAATCTTTTATAGAAATCTTATTCCGTCCAGACAGCTGACGTATTGTAAAGCAAGAACTGCAACACCTGGGGCCGATAAGTGTTCAACGTTTTGAGCTCAAGCTCAAACCAAAGGCCTGATCAATAACATTTGCTTTATATATGAGTCCCATTAACATTTTCTTTTTAGTAAGTTTTATATAGCATTACAAATGAATGATCAATTGAAATAGTCCTAATGAATGCTTAATGCGCTCTCCAATTTGTAGGCTTACGAATACAATGTTGCTATGACCTTTGGATTAACCAGTTCTTGAATGAACTCAATCCAGGTCTCTCCTGAGTCCTGGCAGTGAATTAAAATGCGCCATCAACTGGTAAAAATTGAAATCTTAAGCACACTTGTACAAACTTATTCAACACAACGGCACACATGAAAATATACATTGGTCAACATTCATTTTGGAAATTTAATGGGAAATTACATCATTTATTCAGTCAAATAACCGCGATCTATGCATGTAAATGGAATGGGCCTATATGCAATATAAATATGGATACGTGCGGTGCATTTAAAAGGAAATGGAAGTAAAAATGGAACTGCTCCAGTTCCACTATTCTTCTCTTACTCTTCTGCTCTTCTAGAACTCTTTAACACCTCATAGAAGAGGTAGAATTTAATTACAGACCTATCGCTACAAACTACACATATGACTAAATATGGACTATGATATTTCTTCTTATTAATGTATTTTTTACACAGGTTTAATACACAACTAATACTATGTGAAATTCTATGTTTATTCGTTTGCTCTTCATTTGACTTCTTGAGCATTCGCCCTTCAGTTCATAATGTATGAAGGACAATGCTCCTAACACAAGATTTGCTGCAGATAAAAGGATACAAAACACATTGCTTCGGTCAGTTATCAGCATGTATTTGCTGACCGCTTGAAGCCAAAACTCGTCTTCCAGCTTCAAACAGGCATAGGTAGATAAAAAACGTGTACTATGCACATAGGCCTATCTGAAATGCAAGCATCAATTTCTATAAATTCTAGTGATGAAGAACTCAAAATGTCAAGTTGTTAAAAATTATTTACACTCCATTTAAAGACATGCTGTACATGCATGTTGGCAGATGAATGAAAAATGTCAAATGAAATGTTCTCTGATGTACATGCCGATGCTTTTTCGTACGCAGCTAAAACATAAAATTCTCTTTTGACATCTCTGTTTGTACATCATTTCCCTTAAAATTATCGATTTTTACATACACTCTGTGTCATCTGTATTCTATTGAAATAAATACTCTATTTCTTCATAAATTCAAAGAAATCAACAAGAATCTCAAAATGCACACATGTAGGATGAGAGAGAAAATCTACCTGTCTTGTCGATTGATCATCATTCGCATTGTACATGGAGGATTTATTAAACATTATCTTTCAATGACAGGTGATTGGGTAAATAAATAACATTTGTAGAGAGAAAGATTTTTAAAATGTAGTGTTGTTCTGACATTTTACATTTATCCTGTAACCATCCTGTTAGCAATTAGAAGTCTGATTCTTGAGGGGCGGGCGGGATGGGGCGATTGTGGTGAAGAGCTATTAGCAAAATCTATCAATCTCGTGTGAACTCATGTAATTACCACCTTGGGTGAAGGGATTGACGTGTTGGCGCCTGTTAAAATGCGAGGTTTCATTTTCGGCCTCGTGCCCTTCAGAAGCTCGCTCTGGCTGCCGGACTACTTTGCAAATTCCACTAAATGTGCCATCCTGTGCATGAGAGTAGTTAGCTGTGCGCATATACATGTAACACTTTGGTCTTACGCTATCTCTCATGTCACGTACATAATTTCAAAAAAATATGCTAGTATATTAGATTACCAAGCAGCTTAATATCTTTGATTTCAGCATTTTAACAAATCTATATAGTCTGTTGCACATAATTGCTTTCATCAAGCTAATTTAAATGCCTATTTTAAAGCTTATTCATTGGTGAGTTCCGAAAGTATGTAAAACGTATAGAAGCGGAACCGAAAAGAGTGACAGGAACATGAATTGAGATGATGACCCTTAATTTAGTAATTCTTCGTCATTCACGATGCCTTCAACCCATACTAACGACAGTAATAACTTCAATAGAGGCTTCAGCTTTTCTGTTGGAATATAAGCCCACCTGCGTTATCTATCGATACGGCAGTTTATTGCTAAGACAAAAGTGCAAGAAGAGTACATAGAAATATGTAGTAATTTAATAACGACAACCCCATTGGAAAATTCAAGTTGATGCAGTAATGATAAATGTAGTGCCGGCAGATTCGTTTCTTCATGAATTTAAGCCGTTTACATTTCATTAGCCGGAATTGAGGCCGTTGACAGAGAAAGGGGCACTTTAGAATGATCCGCCCCACACATTAAAGGTCCTAGCGCCGTCACTGTGTCTTCACATATCTCCCGAGACCTGAGGCGCTTCCTTCATATTGAACAAAGATTTTGAAGCTACATGTCCACTGCATATCTGAATCGCAACTGCATTAGCTGTCCAATAACAGAAGAACAGCGAAATATTTGCCACGGTCTTTTTTATTTCATTATCAATGTCTGGCGGGACCTTAGTGCGATAAGCAATAAATGATTTGAATAATTTGAACTTCTGTCATCTCTTTAAGAAGCTTGATTGAATTTTCTATAGGTAAGCAACCATCTGAAATGAACGAACATCCTTATTTCATGCAAACAAAGGGCATTTCATCTCTAGGATTTCAAAGCTTTTGACGGCGATTTGAATTGAAGACAATTCACATGTGTCCCCTTGTATTTGATTTTTATTGCAACAATCTTTCAATTGTTGTCAATTTCTCTATGTGAAACAAAAGGCTACACCCATTCGATGATTGATTATAAAACGAATGATCTGTTATCTCTCTTTTACCAATTTCAGATGCTTCTATTGTCCATTATTTCTAATACCATTATCTTGAGCCAATCAATATTATCTAACTACATTTTAACGATCAAAATCACACTAAATCTCTTGAGTAGTGGTGTAAACGACGAATTCTCACGAGACTGACGAACTTTGTGGTGCGTACGGATGGAATGCTGAGATATTGGAGTGCAAGGAATTTACTATCTAAATGCCAATTGTTTGCCTTAGCAAATTGGCTTCCCTTACATAATGCCTGAAATTCTATAAGTGACGGAGACAAACAACGGAAAAGTATTTCCTCCTTTCGGGCTGTCATGTCGGGTTAGGGCATTCTCTCCGTCGAAATCAATCGTTAGCTGAAGCTACAACACAAAGAGGGAATTAATAATTCAAATTAAGCGGCTCACAATTATTCTCAGCTTAGCTAACTTAAGTAAATGTTTGTCATACAAACAATGTCTCAAGTTTGCGTATTATTACATCCCAAGATAAATATTTCTTCGAAAAGATATCAAAGAACGTGTAGTATAGCCCTTTTAACGACATTTCAGGACTTCAGGCGATAATTATACAACACCAATTATCGATAACACATCGTTGTTACAGCATCCAAACGTATTTTGTTATCATCTACTTTTTTTATAGGAGAACCG
The DNA here is from genome assembly GCA_907163375.1 of Prostheceraeus crozeri. NCBI lineage: Eukaryota > Metazoa > Platyhelminthes > Polycladida > Euryleptidae > Prostheceraeus > Prostheceraeus crozeri. Next base: position 343,683 of record CAJQUW010003829.1, read on the forward strand.
CTGAAAATCAAAAATTGTGCTCATTAACTACTTTGTTGATATTTTTGATCAAATCAGTGTCAGATCAATCAGATGTAATCAGATCAAATTATTTTTGATCAGTTCCCACAGAACTGATTGAGAAGCAAATCTAGCCTAATTGCTCGCAGTTGAACATATGTAAGCGTGCTGGGTTGCCCGAGGCCGAGCCTTTCAACATCAGCATTTCCGGGCCGATGGGAAATTGTATTTTCAGTTATTTTTAAACGCTTTAGTCAGTGAATTGTGATTTGATTTCGAGGGAGTTTGTGATTTGATGTAGATCGCGTGATGGACACAACGTGTCTCCACAACAAAGTTGGGATCTTGAAGACATACGTATCACGGATATCTACAGCATCCATCACATGATCTAAAAGTAATGTGATAACAATCCCAAAAATCGTTTTGGACTGATAAGTGGCATTGATGAAATACATGTACCTATATTTAACTTAAGATTCACAAAATTTAATATGGCAACTAAATATGTTTTTTTAAAATTTAATCCAATTTTGATATTTTACAAATAAAAAGAGCCACGAAATTCATTAAGATTTATAAGCACGATGCCTTTCGTCTAATCTCATCGGGTGCTAACTTTGGACAGAAGCATATGTAGGGTGTATAGTCTATGTCTTACAGTATTGCTATGCTTTGACATCTATGTGTTCATGTATAGGGAAATCTCTATATTTTCCCCAAGTATCAGTTATGAATGATTCAAGTTTTATGTATCTAAGTTTGCATCTTAGATTTATTTCTGTCCAAAGTTAGAACCAGATGAGATTGGACGAAAAGCATTGTGCTAGCTGATAGTTCTTGATGAATTTCGTGGCTCTTTTTTTTATTTATAAAATGTAATAAATAGCATCGTTCCGGTGCGCTTATTCTGTTTAGTATTAAACTCTTATAATTTGAAATAAGTCGTGTCGATTAAACTTCTCAAATTAATTAAGTATGCCGTTTTCATTAGTATATTTTTCAGGCTATTCTATTTTGATGACAAGATTCTACCTCAAGCTCAGGCAGTTATTAGACATTTATAAAAATGAATGCCGCATAGCTCAATAATGCAGGCCTGAATGTGACCGAATTCAGAATTCGGGTAGGGATAATGGTCCGTATTTCTATGGAATATTATGAAAATCTCGCACTTTGAAATGCGAGCCGTAATAGACAATCAATAAGAAATGATCTTTCAAGCTCAACTAATGACGTCTGTGTGTCAGTCATCCGTCACTATTCATAAACGCTTCATATTCAGCACTCGATTAATTGACAATTTCGTTTTTTGTTGATAAACAATTTACTTTTCGAGTACACTTCCATGATTTTCAATTTATCTCCTTTCTGCCAAAAGACTTAGACATGCTCGAAATATGATCCACTGTGATGCGCTTTCAGGCTGGGTAAATGACGCTCCTATTGGGAGTCTACTTTAGAGTCCATCAATCCATCCGCGTTTCATAGAATATTTTCGTGTAGTTTTGATATGGATGTAGTGGAGAATGAAACAAGAGTTGTCCTTACACTGATGATCGCCTTTTCTGTTGTTGCTGTAGATTATTTTTTCGGATGAAGAACTGGAATAATTATGAGTGGTACCGTGCATTTGAGTTTGGTTTAATTTGAGGATAATGATTGAGAAAAGGTCTCCGGAGACAGCGTTTTAGAAGTGGAGATATAATGATATCAGTTTAGAGAATGAGACACCAAGATCGGTGGTTTTGTCGAGAAACTTTTTCTATTTTTCTGGGCAACTGAACTCCTCATGCAGACAATTATCTGCAGTAAAAGAGAGAACAAGATAATTGCTTTTTTTAAACAATATTCGTCCTATTTGCTCCACGGTGTGTTCGAAATAGATATCGCTTGATCTTAGACGATAGCTACAAACTTATTGATGAACATTTTAAACAATGTCTGCTTATGATTCGTATGGAATTCTAGAGAAATTGTTCACGCTTCGATTAACGCTCCCTTTAGTGTGAACTACATAGAAATCCCGATTGTCGTTTCCGCTAAAATTAGCAGGACAAGCCCCAATTTTTGTCGATGGGGCCGGTCTAGGTGCACTGGTCTAGGTTTTTATTGCTAGATGATAATGATACTCAAGTTAGTGAAATATGCAATGATTGTAGATTTTTGTCTCATGGTGGTGTATTGTCTTTGATAATATATAAGCATAATAATCAGTTATCATAATACATACATGTACCTACTTCCTATCATCTTATTTGTGCATAGCTCATCTTTTGTGATGTTATTTATAGAATCAGTTAACCAGTGGGGTATTTTTCCGAATGCGCGCTGCTGATCTCCAAAACTATTGCGTATATACTCCCGTATAGGTCGATCCGACTATAAGCCGACCCCCGACTTTGCCGCCCAAAATCTGGCATATTCCCACAGGCCCGCCTATAAGACGAGATGAAAAGGTGAAATTTTTGTATAGCCAAGTTCGTCAGTAATCACTTTAACTTTAATTACAATTTAAAGACAATTTTAATTATCCCGGTATACCTGCCGGGTATGGCAAAATATTGAAACAAAAGGAACGATCACATTGTTAGCGCAGTCCACAATAACTGCGGTTCAATAACAGATGAAGATCTGGCGTGTCGTCTGGAGCAACCGATGAATATGAATAGCGATGTATTGAGTACTGCGCGCGCACCGGTAACTGCGATAACAGAAAAAAAATGTTATAAATTTAGCGGGACCCGCCTATAAGTCGAAACCCCTACTTTTGGAATGAATTTGGTTAAAAAAAACTCGACTTATAGGCGAGTATATGCGGTATGCCAATTTTGCGTAGCCACAAGTCAATCGAAAAGGCATTGAAAGTGGATTCAGAAAAACAGCATTACTTTTATTTTTGAGGTCATCCCTTGGCTGAGGTGAAGGTCAAAGGTCAAAAACGCCAATTTTTAACAAATTCCCTTTAGATCACTATTTGAAATGGAAAGTAATCGTACAATAACCATATACTAATCGAAAGATCTGTTCAAGGTGGTTAATAAAATGGTAGTTATTTATCATTATGAAATTACATCATTGTCATTACATGAGGTCAAAGGTGAGATAATTCAAACTATTATACCAACTGCTATACCGTATTTAGTTCAACTCAGATCGCATTAAAATTTATTTTCTGAAATACACTTAGTTGTCTGATGCAGATATAAATTGCTTTCCCATACTTTTATCGAGACATTGAGGCTAGAAACAACATGATTCAAAAATTGTTTTCAATAATTGCTGATTAGATACAGAACTAAAAAGTACAAAAATAATTAAATATCATATTTGAAATTTGAATTTCAAATTTCAAACATGCTGAAATGATGATAGCATGCTGAATCATAATATGCAGATAATTTCAAAAACTTTGCATTTGTGAATATCTTTATATTGATGGGAAGAATACTTAGTTGCAATCTCAACTTATTTCATCGAGAATTGATGCCGCAATATACATGAGAAGTGAATACATACGCAACCATGGAATTATGTCATGGAATTGCTTAGCGGAGTCATTAAAGCGTCTTTTCTTCAATAAGTGAGGCAGCTTAAGTAATGTGCATTCTGCATAGCTTATCTAGCTTTTCAATGCCATAAAGAAAAATTATGTTTGCTTAGAAACTAAAATGAATACATTTATAACTGTATAAAGTGCATTACAGAGTTCAGTACCAACCATTTGGTAAAAAGCAAACATTTTCCAAATATAAGTAAAATGATGCCTTAATTCGAACCATATTGATTTACTTCTTGTGATATCTTCGATGACGAATTTTGCGGAATTATAAAAGGAAATATGGATACATTCGAAGATTGACTAATAGATTGTTTCTGAAAATATTGACATGGGATGATCTGTTGTATCTTATTGACGGAGTAGAAACATGAAAACCTCTGTCTCTTTGAAGATGTGCAGTGCTTCATAGATAAAGCAGTACATATCGAAACAATTGCTTATAGACAATGAACAAAGACAATTAGACTTCAGTTGAGCTTGATTGGCAGCTACATTCAATAGATTACCGAAGATTGTTTTTATTTTCTATTAATACCCGAACACAATTGAACCTTCAATTCTATTAAGAAATTTCTCTGAAAACAAGAAGACTTAGAAATCAGTTTCCATCTGATGAGAAGAATTGCATAAATTGTCTGAATTGTGTGTTGACAGATTAAACATAATGTAGGTTTCAACTTTCAGAATTATCAGACTCGAAATATGATATAGCCACGACAAATGTTTTGCATTGAGTCATTATTACAATGTATTTCTACGACAGTAAAGGTCTAGTTTAGTGTTGATAACATGACTTTGACTAGACATGTATTTCATGAAAGCCCTAAACTGGCCTGTGTCCAGACAAAAGCGTTTGACCTACTTTGTGGCCTAAGTTGGTGACATTAGCGACTTTTGCGTTTCACTCTCAATTTTTCTCTGCCACACGTAATCAAGTGCATAGTATGAAAAACATAATTTTATACAAAATTTCCATATGTGAAATTCACGCATAATAGAGAAATAAGTAGATTTATCCAAAATCATACATTTTCTATAGCTAAACTTATACACATTGCATTTACTCTTGCTTGATTGATCAAATACTTAATGTTTACATTGTATACTTCAATTTTGATATTTTGATATTTTTTCTTTTTCTCATTTTGTAGATGTATGTTAAAAAGGTTGCGATTTAAGTGCATGCAGGTTGTGTTGTGAAATGGTTGCGCTGACGTGGCTGGTGTTGAGAGAGCGGAAGTGTGTGTTATCCTATCATTTCCGAAATTCTCCTGTTTCTTCAAGATGTGCAAAAATACAGCACATGAACAAATTTTATGATTTCGACGTTTATGATCTTCAATCCATTAAAACTCTAACTCAATAGCCACTGCTTAACATCATTAAGTCTAATTATATGACTCTATTTTCATCATGTTAAGAGTTCAAATTTCACACGATATTTGAAGTCACTTCCAAAACTTATCTATTTCTTTCTTTTACAGGCTTATGTAGAGACAAATACATTCTTCTCTACGATGGGATTCCAAAGCCTCAAACGAAGCCTATCGCGAAATTGTGCGGACGTGACAAAGTGGGAAAAGAATTCATGTCTACCGGTCGGACGATAGTAATAAAGTGAGTTACATTCAAAGGTATCATGCTCAAATGAAACGCCGGATTATTATGGCTTTTCAAAGCAAGTGCATTCAATCCGAACTTCACAATGATGCAAATGAATTCTGCTGTGTATATGCAGATAGCTCATACTCTGCTCGGACTTTCCGATAAAAAGCGATACTCACACAGTGACACACCAATAAAATCTGATACTTACACAGTTTGCGCATAGCAGATGTTCTATAGATATTCTAACCTAGCGGCTTTAAAAACAAATTGTTGCTAACACATTTTGTCAACGCAGTCTCACTTTTGCATAGCCTATATCTCAGCCTATTGTCTTTATCACTTCAAACCAATGCACATTTGAAATTGCTGTATAATGAATCAAGCACCTTCCAAAACAGCAGTTACAACTGCAATTGCCTTCAGCCTCATTAACACCGGTAGAATTATTAAGGAAATCACACAGGAAACTTGAAGTCCACAATCAAATTATAATTCCACAGGGAGTCGTTCAAACCATGAGTAAAAGTAATCGCTATATTTAAAAAAATATCTTTATCACCATTTCCCTGCTTTTCATCGAAAATTGAAGGACTGAATTTCGATGAAGCTGTCAAGTGAAATCACAAGCTGTCAACTACCACATTGATGATTTTACAGGCGAGTATGCAACTTGAGGAAACTGCAGTGTAATGCAATATCATGGAATTTTGATAACTGATGTAATAATTTTTTCTAATCCTTCAAAAACATTTCACTACGTTTATATAGCTATTATAAAATGCTCGAATCGGGCTTTTTCAGTGTGCCATGAACATCCTACATGGCCTCGCAGCAACATTCAATGTGCAATCTCGACGAGTAGAATGATCGCCGTAAATTTTGATAGGAGAAAAGCTTTTATTTTTTATTTTGAATTTGAAGGTTTAAAACGTTCATTGTACTCATGCATCTATTCGTATTTGGTTTCTAAAGATCTCTTGATTGACAGGCCTGGATTATCCACCTTGAGAACTGTGAATATTATGAGATTTGAACGAGTTTAAAAGGATATAGTCTACGACCGAAATTGAATTTAATGATAAAAGACAATGCGCGACGCTTCACCTTTGGCTTATTCATGCACTTACAATAAACTTTAGTAATGCTGGATATTTACATCAGGCTTTAAAGAGTTTATGTTGTTCGTTTCTTGCTTTCTACGTTCGACTAGATTCGGGACGCCGGACTGCAAAATGTTCCACCGACTGTCACTCACATGAGGAATGATTCGGTGCACTTCAGATAGATGACGGTAGACCAAAGATGATGATGATGAAATATTTTCATGAAGTCTTGAACGCATTGCTCTTTTGCTTTCGCCGATGTACAGGGTGAGGCGTAATTCTGGAGACATAGGAAAAGTTGACTTTGGAAATGATTGACACTGTATGCAATTGATTTAGTAGATAGTTCTTCAGATGACAATCATTGTTATTGGAAGTGGCACAATATTCGTATGACCTCGCTAAGCAACCTTTGTGCTTCTTCTCTCTCAATAATGAACATAGATTTCTAGCTTTGAACGTTGTAGATAATTTGCTTGATAAATTAAATTTGCCGATCAATTGCCTTATTTCCGTACTATCCTTTTCCGAAGTAAATGGAAAGTTAAGGTAGACTTTCTGCTCGTCCGACTCTTGTCTATGCTGTCGAGGTCTATGCTAGTCGAACGTAGAAAGCTAGAAACGAACAACATGAACTCTTTAAAGCCTGATATAAATATCCTGCTTTACTGAAGTTTATTGTAAGCGCATGAATAAGCCAAAGTCGAAACGTCGCGCACTGTCTTTTATTATCAAATACAATTTCGGTCGTAGACTATATCCTTTTGAATTCGTTCAAATCTCATCATGATCATCCCGACCGATGACCTCATCTCTCATTTCTCGAACTGTGAAGATTTGAAAAGATGTGAATAAGAGTTTAACGCAGCCATTCTATCAACATGAAGAGTCGGCTGATTTAAGAAGACCACGATCAAATTACAAAATACTCATCCGTTTTATAACTGAAGCTGCTGATGCTCTGCCATCAGTTATGCATTAATCATCAATAGCGGTGTTAGTGATATTCGAATATTCAAATCTTAGATAACCCAATTCGAATAACTTAGTGCAAGCCATGATGCGGGAACTGTAATGCATGATCGCGTGCAGTGTGACCCATATTGTGTATGTTCGATCATGTAAGCATGTGTTGTAGATTGGTATGTATGGTATATGCCTCACAGCATGTATGATAGATATCTAGGTATGGTCATGTAATAATATAGCGATTCTAAGGCAGAATTCCAATACAGATCATTACTTACAGTGGATGGGGTTATTAGCCGGCTATTAAGCACGCTCAGATTTTGATTATTCCCTCTTAGATACATTCTATACTAGTATCCATGTGGTTTATACCTTACAGTTTCCTCCCTACAAGTTTCTCCTTTATTCGTGCAGTTATATGCCTGAAATCATTTGACTTCATAGGTGTATTCGAATATTTGTGATTATTCGAATAAAATATTAACATATCCCTATCATCGAATATGAACGACACTGATGATCTAATATACCAGGTTTGATTTGATAAAATTGAGCTGAGCAATAAAACTACAACTATAATGTTTAGAGTATAAATTTGACTGTAAATGCTTCGCAGTCATTTATATTTTCCCCGAGTAATGTACATATAAAAGTGCTATGTGCTGCAATTTTTGAAATACCTCCAGGCCACACATCATCAACTATTGCTTACTAACAAAACATTCCAAAAGGCGGAATCATTTTTGAATTGATAATTGAACTCTAATGGAGTGTATTTATTATCATTGCTGTTCCCACAATTCGAATGATTATGGCTGCAAGTTTATCGGAAGAATAATAGCCGTGAAGAGATGTGCGCATAGTGTGAAGATCGACTGCATATCAATCGATTGGCGACATGTGCATGTCTGATATGGAAGTGCGTAAAAGATCTGAGGGACGGCCGCCGACAGCCTACATTCACTTTCTGCTCGCATCGTGCGATCTGGTTCCTGGACAATTTTAATATTGAAGCCACATGCGCTAACAGGATATGGTAACCAATTTTTTCAGAATTGTTGCAGATATTATATTGATTTCAACCTAAATATGTGACTTGAACTCGTGTGTCAAGTTACTCATTTGAAAAAAATTGAAGTTCGATTTAGTCGTAGTTAAGTCAACGAACAACACATTTTCTTAAGCTTTAGTTGTCTTGATTACATTATGAAATTCGGCTTCTTTTTGAGAAAGAGAATATCATATTGAACATTGACATACTCGAATTTCACTAGGATGTATCAAATGAAGCTTAGTCAACTTTATTATTTAAAAAAATAACACCATTTTTCGAAAAGTAACTGTACTACACTTATTATCCATATTTTGTGTCTGGGATGGGTCACTGGTCTAATACAAAATGTATTCTCGTCCCCAATAGTTTTCATGTGACACCTATGTCTGAATAACGTTTCTTACGACTATTACCAATGTCTTCATTCCTCCCAAGAATGACGATGTGATCACAGAAAAGTAAAAGATTGTTTTCACTTCACTTGATGAAAGATGGTCGTATAAAAAAATTTTCCAAGCAGGTATCGAGCATTTGAGTGTTTCGTTTAAAGAAGAAATGGGATACAAAAACTGCCTCTTGTAATGCACATGTATTTACAGTTTGTGTTCTTACGTTGTATTCTCTTTGTATCCACAATCATCAAAATATTGAAATAAAATTTCAGCTATATATGTTAGGTCGTGTCCATGGTTAGGTGTATAGTTGTTGCAAGAGCTATATTTCTGGCCATGCCGCTCGGAATTTTAATGGGACCCTACATCTCTGGCTAACGGAAAACTGGTATAATTATATTATACTAAAAATTTCCATTAAAATTGATTCTCATCCATACAAAACACTTCCCAACGTCGTTGACAAAAAGGGGTAGTTTGCTACCCCAAGCATACGGTCAGACAATAATGAAATCTGTCATTCTGACAAGTGTACATTATGATGTATGTATTCTGTACAATGCTTGTCTTTTGCGTAATCGCACTTGAAAGTATCAAATACAAATTTGCCGTCTTCTGCAGTTTCGTCATTACTTTTCGGTAGTTTTCTTAATTTTGGTACATTTTCCTTTGAACAAGATCCAAGCGAACTTGAAGAAGTTGTTGCTGTGCTTGCATAGCTTTGTGATGTGCTCCTTTTTGTATCTCAGAAATCCAATATGTCCTTGAACTGCAACAGCAGTATAGTGAACTTTCTATTTATCAGAATGTACCTAAGAAATAACAAAGTAAAAAAAACTCTGATTGAAGGCAGCCGCTGAGTTGATACATCTCACTATTGTTAGCAATATGGTCGTAAAGCGTTTCATCGTTTGAAAACATGGACGAAAAAATATTTGACACTCATTCCGACTTGCCATAATCCTTTGTGTAATATCAAGCTGTGTTCAATACAAAACAAAATATTAACTGTGCTCCTCTAAATGTCTGTGTTATTTCACATCTCGTGCGTTGCTTGTCTATTCATCTCACACATTACGTTGGATATGCTCAAAGTCAATAAGGCAAGCGAAGTGACACAGGCATGCATGCAGTGAAGATATCATAAACATATTTCTGTTTGCAGGTTGGTGACAAAAAATGCCAAACTATTATCAAACGAAAATTTTCAAATCAATTGGTCTGCATTCCTGAGAGCCTCCAGTGAGTACCCCAATATTTAAACTTGCGTTAGCATCAATGCTTCTTTCAAAGTAAGGGTAGAGTAATAGGCAAGTAAGAATGCATGCAACACAGGGTTGGAACCAGCCGGGGCCGGCGTCATCAAAACCGGCCGGTCGTCAGGTGACGTATTCATAATTTGCCGGTCGGTGGCGGCTTATTGAAAACCGGCCGGGCGGGGATGGGACGGCTAGCGTACTGGTTGGTTAGGGCTTTGACTGACCAGCATTACTTGGTCAACGTATGCCATTAGACATTATTGAATTTCCAAATAGCATACATGAAATGCATGAATGGAAGGCCTATTGGCACTCCTTATAAGCGAGAGCTACCTATTGCAATTCACGCATTGTGCATTATTGTATATACGCTATGATGATTTCTTGATAGCGTTTTTTCACATTCTTTGATGACTAATAGATTTGATGCAAATCAATAATTTCAACCTTGATTAACTTGAAAACGTTTTATCTGCAGTAGAGATAAGTCAAATGCTTTATGAAAGTTGTGCTTTACTAGTCAACATTATGTGTGCAGAGCACTGCCAAATAGCCTCAAGCGAAATCAAGATTCGAGCTCCTGATATATCCGCATTTTTAGTTGTTTCATTTTGTACCATGTGAATTCATTTTATTCTGTTGTTGATGGATCCTTCATTCATAAGATATTTGGAAAACGTACGTGACATTTCGAAAGATTTCAGAAAGCTAGAAAATCTTTTACACAGAGTTAAATTAATCCACGAAATTGCAATCACTCAATCTTAACCGTTATATGTTGATCTTGGTTTCACCAATGATGTCGTTGAATGGATCTAATGCTCTATTCTGTCATGTCGATGTTTGTGTTTGTCAAAATCGTCAGCATCAACATATCAACTTTCATTTATTTATAGCAAAAAAGACGAAATTGTGACAGAAACTTGATCTCTCCATACTTTGCATTTCATGTTAAAGTACCCTTGAATCCTGAAATTCAGCACGAATAAACGTTATTATTTGAAAACTCGCTGACAGCTCCCTAATTCTCTCTCTCTCTCTCACTCTCTTTCACTCTCTCTCTCACTCTCTCTCGCTCACTCACTCACTCACTCACTCTTACGAATGCGTCACTAGGTGAAAGAGTATTGAGCACCCAATAAGGTAGTTTACAAATTATTCTGAATGTACATTGTAATGTACATGATGTTTTTTTGCTCTGAAAGATTTAGTGAAACCTAGAGTGCACCTAAAGGTACAAATCTTATTAGATAATTGATACAAATCCATTTCGAACGGTTGCGAAACGGTTCCCAACATTTTCCAACGGTTCATTACAAAAATTAAAGAAGATTTTGTAATTGAATTTCAAAATGTTATTTGTAGTAACAAGCACAATTTGGAATGCAAAACCGATAATAATAATAATATTATTATTTATAGCTTTATTGCATATCAGACATATTCGGACATGGCATTGCATCACAATGGGAAAGAAGTACACGTCAAGCATATTTGATAAATGAGCTGCCGTAACGGCTGGTCTTAGACTTTGCGGCTAGTGTTCCCAAGTCGACTGGAGTACCTGCTGGATTCAACGTTGAAGAAAATGTTCAGGGGATGACTAGGGCACTGGGCTCCCCTCGCAAGGCTCTTTCTTAGGTCGTCATAGAAATCAGGAAATTTCTTTTTGCGCGGCAGATTGAACATCCGGCACAATCGGTCTTCAAATTTTGAGAGTTGAATGAATCGGCATTTCTTAATGCTGCACCACGCAGGATACCCGTAGCTTGCGACCGACCGCATCGTTGTGCAACAAACATTCCACATTACATTCTTGGGTGCCTTTGCTTGTCTAAGAGCATAAAGCATGTACACCCTCTTGCGAAATTTTGCCAGGACTTCATGAGTGTGCGCACACCATGTCATGTCACTGTCGATGGTGAGGCCAAGAAGCTTTATTGAAGTGGCAAGATGAACATAGGAGTTGGATAGCGGATCTTTCAAGGAAGGAGGTGAGAGGGAGTGCTTCGTTTGAAAGTTGAGCAGTTTGGTCTTGGTACCATTGAATGCTAATCCATTTGCGGAAGACCAGGTGATAATGTGATTCAGCTCTTCTGAAAGATTGTCGTCCTCCTCTTCCCGAACAAAATGCACCAGGAACATGTCGTCCGCGAATTTTATTAGAAGACTGTTCTGGAAAAGAGGTCTTAAACTGTCAACTGCTTGAGCAAATAAGATCTGGGAGAGAACTCCACCATCAGAGAGGGCACACGCGAAATTGATGCCTTGTTACGTTGCGTTATGGTATAAAAGACAGCAGTTGAGAGGCTCTTATGGGAGCCATAATTCCCCCACCCCCGCCTACTGCTTCATCGACAAGAAAGAGCCTGATGCAAATTGGGTCGAGCTGTTGATAAATATGATTTTTGAGAAAACATATGCATCAATAATTTGGATACACTCAGCACTTCAAAAGTCGCTAATTAGGCGCTTATTATAATAGGTATTAACTAGCTAACTAGCAACCCAGGAAAATTTGCATTTTAATTTATATTTTCTTTCATTTTACAGTGTATGCAAATCGCATCCTTTTAGTCTTAAAAATGGATGTACGTGGACTTAAAACAGAACGACTTAGGATCACTTTCATATGGCCGCAAATTGTATGTGTTCTGAAACAGATTATTCAAATGAGGATATTATTCTCTTTTCCTTTCAGTTCCTTGCCGGGGTTTTACTTGTGCTGGTGGTAAAGTTTGTATTGACAGAGCTCGGCTCAGTTGTCGGGAGCTACCAAAGCATTGCTTGCATGAATCTGTGAAATGTGACGGCATTCGCAATTGCGGAACAGAAGATGACAGTGATGAAAGTGGCTGTAAGTCATGCACTTGTTGTCATCATTAATCAATATTAATCGTATTCCACAAAGATGAAGTGTGAGAAGTTGGTACAACACTTATCCCTACCCATAGAGGGAGATTTAGGGGCAGATTTAAATGTTGAATTGCTATTTATAGCATGAAGATGAGGGAGCTACAATAAGTGAACTCCCCATTAGAAAGTTCACATGTAAAAAAATATATTGCTTCATGAATTCATGTGATTCGGCGCAATAGGCTAGAAGTTGAGGAAGGGACCGAACCGCCATCATCCCGGAATATTGGTACACTTCAGAACCCAGTATTGACAGAGTTCATGTTCCAAGTCAGTCACTTCTGAAAGTATTTGCTAAGTGTTTACTAATCAGTATCACTTACTAATTGTTCAACATGATTGTTGCAATCTTGACAGTTACTACAATTATGTCCAACCTTTGACGACTGCTTTTTTCATACTTTTTCCATCTGTCTAAGCATTGATTGAAACAGGTCCTCAGTACCCATTGTAGACAGAAAGCGTTATTATACAGCGTGTAACACAGCAATGTTTACTCGAAAGCAGCAAAAAAGTATAGGCAAAATAATGAATGAGGAGATAAACGCTATTAAAATGAAACCATTCCCAATGTGTAACAATGTATAGAACGCCAATAGAATAGACTACGCTTGAAAAATTGGTTTAATGACGTCATTACTCAAGGGGCGATCCGGTAGCCGCGGGTGTCTGTTTAATTCCTAGATCTAAGTTTCTTAGAGCGGTGAAACACAACTACAGAGTTGATCATAAAAAACGGACCACCTAAAATATGCCAAACTTCAATCGATTCTCCTGCCTTTCAATTTCCTTATACATTGACAAGCCACACACCTTTCGAGAGCTTATGTTATCAGCTTTTCAATGAGCCACTATACATCTGTATTCGTCATTGTATAAGGTGGAAAGAGGTCAAAATGTGAAAATCGCCACTTTTAGAAATTTCAAATTTTCAATGTGAAAACATGTGAGCATGACAATGAATCAAACACGAGATGAAAGGGCTTTCTCTGAGCATTCTTTTGATGTATTGTTCGTCGAAATTGGTTTACTTTTAGAGAAGTTATGATGACTCAAATTCATTGCATAATTTGCTTTTTCTGTCTGTCTATTCTTGAAAAGTTGTTCATTGGCGCTAACGAGGTCATTTTCACGCTTTCAATATCTATGGTGTCTAGATGTCTGCTATACATATCCAAATCAAAGTGTTGGTTGACCTAGATAAGCTGTAAACAAAGTATCTATTAGGCTAGAAGTTGAGGAGGGGACCGAACCGCCATCATCCCGGAATATTGGTACACTTCAGAACCCAGTATCGACAGAGTTCATGTTCCACGTCAGCCACTTCTAAAAGTATTTGCTAAGTGTTTACTAATCACTTACTAATATTCGGTTTTGAATTTATCTTATGTCATGATGACTGAGTCGACGTTTGTGAGAGTGTTTTAATAGGGCAAGGTTTCAACTCTTTTGTCAGAAGGACAGTCCGAACGGCCGGTTTGCCGAAAAGTACATATTTGTTCTAAAGACCACCATCCAAAGGTAGAAAACTGGAAAACTAATTTTTTCTCCCTTCCTGGAAAAGTTGGATCCGATCGGGAAGGAGGGACAAACTTTCGAACAGCTCGGATGGTTATTCCCTTGGAAAGAAACGATCCCGCTTTGTCTTCGGCCAGTTGAGGAGTTCACATGAGAAGCCGACGGTTTCTCCCATAGCAGTGAGACGTCGTGTGAAAAGTGAGCACTTCATAAGCCCTAAGAGACCGTTAGGAATCGAATTGACCACCAACCACAAGAGTTAGAGTTAAAGCGGGCGATAAGCATTGCCACTGGCTCTCTCAATGGAATCAAGTTGTTTGGATTGATGAAGCGTCTGCATGTCTCCGAGGTCACAATGGTCGTCGAGTTAGGATGAAGTCAGGTGATGCAATTCCTGATCATTTGACATCGCCTGAATCAAGAAGGTAAAAGATTGCATATTTGCGCTGCGATATTGATATAGATGATTATATATATATTATATATATATAGAAATGATCACCAAAGAAAACACAGTATCAAATAAAATCCCTGACCGGTTTCACTTCATTCTCAGAAGCTTGTCAAGGGAATGATTTATTAATTAAATCTATGTATATACATAAAATTCAAACTGAAATAGCATTCAGCGCAGGTTTCAGCAACTCAATGATACGGCGTTCCATAGCTTCCCTATCAACCTTGGTTTTCGACGGTGACATCTGATAGAGAGGAGCAGCCTCAAATTTCTTTGATAATGAACTCCCACAAGAAGCTATGAGCTTGCTCATGCCTAAGATCCTATACTCTGGACGAAACATTTGCTGCCTATGTACTGTGAGCCTGTTCCTGAAAATATCTCCGGTCTGTCTATTAATTCTTCCTGGAGATGGTCTTTCTCAACTTGAAGTTTTGTTAAGGCAAGAGAGGGAGAGTTTAGATCAAGTATATAGTTATCAATCGCCTGATCGAAAGCATGCCTGTCCGGATTCGATTAAGTGATTGAACTTTCTGGTGAGGTTGCGAAATATATGTAAACACCAGTGAACCTACCACTGGCCCTATAAAGGGACAAATGGCTCTACAGAGCCACTAAATAACAATAAAATTGTATTTCAACCTTTATTTTATTCATCTGCCAAATGTGTACCTATTATTGACAGAACTTCATTAAAGTGAGACAAAATTTAGGTGGTCCACTTTTTATGTTCATTTTTATGAGAGAAAATATGATATAATATCTCGCAGCCACGTACATTTTTGTTCCATGAAACAATTATCATGCTGAAGAAGCAGTAAATCGATATCTTATTATCACACATCTTTTTAAAATGATTTGATGGATATGAAAGCTATTTTCCCAATAATAAAATGTCTGTGGCTTATCTGATATGATTTTATCCTTTTATCGGTCCAAAGTTGACAGATAAAATTGATGATTGCATTGCTGCAATGCATGCAACATCACAACCATAAATGAATGAATACATTACCAAATATATCTTGAACGTTTCAGTTATCCTAATTATGATTCAGCAAACTGATTATAAATTCGTCAAGACGGATCCGTTGTGTCCCACTAGGGCGTAAACATCAGTCGCGGATCCACGTAGCTGTCAATACCTCAATTCGTGATAAGATTTTCATCTAGTCAGGAACAAAACCTCAAATATTGTTTAAGTGTCCCTCAACAGTGTCGTAAACCAACAATAAAATTGAGAAACAAACAGCTGTCTGAGATCTCAAGTGTGTGAAAACTGACGCGAGTTGCTAGTTTAGAGATGAAATTGTGAACTTAATCTCAGAATACTATTTTTGTTTCGAGTTTCAACTAGATTGAAAAGAATTGCTGAAATAATGCTTCAAGTGCTTCAGATTACAAAACTGACGTGTCTTTTCCGTTCACCATTGACAAATTTATGAAAATTTCTATTTCGAAACAGAACATGAATGAATAGATTTTCTTTGATAAAAAGAGACATTTTAATTACCAAAAGTTCTTCACAAGTGTCGAAAATTTGAAAGTTATTACTTTGGGTTATTCAAAAGATCCTCGCATTTTGCAGTTATTTAAAGATACAACAATCCGATGAATTTTTTGCGGTTTTATGGTTTTGACTATGACCGTATTTCTTGATGAATGATCATTCCATGTGTAATGGATAATTTTGTGAGTAGTTATCACTGGTTACTACCGAAGCCAGAGTCCGAAAAAACTTTTAAATGAATGAATATGCGCTGATGCTGACAGATGTGGTTCGCTGGAGAATTTGGATGGAATCAGCTAATTTCCATCAGTTTTCATGAATGTAAAAACTGAGCAGTGTAACAATGATTTTCAAGTATCTTCTATCTTACAAACGTTTTTCTTAGAGTACCAAACATTCTGATAATTAGTGTTTACTGTGATATAGAGCGACTAAAATCATATACTAATAATTATGTCAAAAAATCACAAAATGGGGAACAACTCACCACGTTTCACGGTTCATATCGCACAAACAGTAGCGACGACGTGCACCGCAGTGCAGCAATCCGTATGCCGACTTGCTCTCGTTGGTCCCACGTAGTAGACAATGTTAAATCTGAAATTTCAGTTGTTGAGTGTTCAGTTATCTACTAATAAATTCATGATTATTATTTCTACGTTACTTAATAAATGAATAATTTAAGAAAATGAAATATAATCAAAATTCTCAATGGGACAGACGCAGATACCATGTTGTTCCCATGCATTGAGGCATCACATAAGGTATTATTCTAGATTTCTTGAAATCCACGCTTGCGGTGTTATATATTTGTCGTATGAATTTCCTAAGGGTGGAATTCATTTGGTCTTGCTCTATGCATGTCATAGACAGTAATTCAAACACCTAATGATTCCTAATTATGACGCAGTAAATTGTTGCAACCATACATGCATAACGCACTGAGAGATGACTCATGAGAGCGAAGCAGATTATTGACAAGATATATATGTGCGTGGAATGTGGAAAACTTTCTTTCAAAAATGAACGACCGTTTCAATACATTTATGAGAAAAACATTCTACAGGTTTAAGTATCTTCAAATGAGACTTCAAAGACTACTGACGATTTGCAGATACCCAAAATGTTCAAATGGTTAAGAAAATTCACAAAGAACTACAGAGAGAGCCAAAAAATCAAAGTCAATTTTTAGGCCGATATAATGAAATGAAACGTTAGGCACAATTAAAGACAGGCACTCGGCGTCCAGTGGCTTCAACGGTCGATGTTCGGAGAGGCCAGCCTGCAAAATCATTCATGCAAAATGTAATTCTAGAGTTAAAAATGGTTGAATAATAAAACGGTTGATTGATCTTCCAACGAAAGACTAGGCTTTCTTGATGCTTGTCTCACATCAAGTACAAATTGAAACTTTACAAGTGCACTTGCTAGACGTAAAGATTCTAGGAGGATTACATTTATCTCACAACTTTGGGGAAGCCATGAGAATACAGTTACATAATTTCAGTTGCGTTGTGTTCTACCTTGGCCTGGCATTGTTTGATCCCTATATGCAGCAATGGGAACTCTTCATTCAAATCAAGAATGTTTTCATCAACATCTTTGTTATTCAGTTTTTATATTTAATTTATTTTAACATTTTATTTTAATATTTTCGTATTAGTATGTTTATACATAATAGCGATTACGATGCACGTCAGTTAGACCAGCATGCCTTGGCTGGAGAGAAAACTAATTCGACGTAAAGTCATATTACAATTAGAATGCAAAAAATTATAGAGAATTGTTCATCTGACATCAAAGAGAATCAAAAGAGAAAATTATTCAATTTTTCTTTGATATTTTCGATTGATAATTGTTAAATGAAGTAATTGTCAGAATATTGAATGATATCAATAGCAGTGAGGCATGGGCTCATGTATATGTTTTATGAAAATAGCATCTCACTGCATTCCAAGATTCCAAGCACCTTTTTTGGTTCCATACTCGATTGTGCGAGAGAATTTTCAAGCTACTTTCAATTTACTTTCAGCCACTTTCAGATTTAAAAAGTTAGGCTACTGTATTCGGAGTTTTACTCAGAACTGCTGCAGATCCAGATTTGGTTTGATATTCACCTGATCTAGCTTTGCAGAAGAACGACTTCTTGACATCTCTATAAAGTCCAAGGCGATAACGACTTAATAGATTCATTTCACATCTAACGTTTTTCTGTTTTTCTATTCGAAATGTATTACTTTTCAATACAATTATACTCTAAATTTGCTAGGCCGGAGGCACAGAGAAAAGTTACAAGTCACAAGTCGATTCACGAACTTCCATGAGCCATGAAGCACTCTGCTTTCTGATAGCATGATAGATGATAAACATGTGTAGGAATATATATGATAGCTACAACTTTCCAACCATTAAAAGAACATAAAAAAGCATTAATTAAAAATCACATTAAAAATCAAAGACACATGTGCCATCTGTCATGAAGGTGAATATGCTTATACTCCTTGCTGATAAAAATCACTCAATCTGGTTTACGGAAGTGTTTGATAATCAT
The DNA here is from genome assembly GCA_907163375.1 of Prostheceraeus crozeri. Lineage (NCBI taxonomy): Eukaryota > Metazoa > Platyhelminthes > Polycladida > Euryleptidae > Prostheceraeus > Prostheceraeus crozeri. Next base: position 362,582 of record CAJQUW010003829.1, read on the forward strand.
AATGCACACATATTGAATCGATGACAACTGTAAAATAGCAGCGATATTACATTCGGTCAAACCAACTATTTCTACGTACAGTATAGTTGATGTATAGTTAGTTTATGTCGTTTAGTTGCATGTAAGTTATAACTTCTTATCTCATATTTGCAATTAACCTTTCCAATTATAGTGAAAATTGCAGAGCAACGTTGAATTTTAGCGTACATTGTCTCGTCTGCTTCATTTGAGCGATATGATTTTCAAGAAAAAAAATCATCCTCCGAGTAGGGCTTCCCTTGAAACATAAAATCGATTTTCCTTTTCAGCGCGAGATCTTTCGGTCTACAACAAGCAAATGCATTGCATTGCTGAATCACGGCAGTCTAACACAACTCACATGAATACAATATCAGATAGGTCTGCATCTGGCACATGTTAGCACAACAGAAATGGCTAACGCCTAAATAAACAGTTTGTGAATAACACAATGAAGGGAAGGCTAATGACAAAGATCAAATGAACTACCAGTTACAGATTGAAAAATTAAAATTTTAAATCTAAAGTCTAGTACATGTTTAGCACCAAATCACGCAGATGGATGGACCCATAAATAAGATGAAAACGGCAAGAAACATAGTTCCAGACAAGTAAAATGAATAGGTGGAAGTGGTGACGGTTGCAAGCAAAGCAATCAATGAAATCTTTTAGGATAAAAAATCAAATTATTAATTGCAATATTTTTATAGCCCCTGCATAACACTGTGTTCACATGGGGGATGTCCGTATACACACAATGATTGACGCATAGCTCACTGCATTTTTGTGGAAGAGTGATGACTTGAGATCCTTTTCTTAAATACAACTGCGTTCATGTTGCGACTTTCTTATCCATGGAAAGGATATAAGCTCTCTTGCATGTTTACAAACTTTAGTAGGAACTAGCAGATAGCAAGATACTCACAGTTTCCTTCAAGCTGTTACATGGCTGAATCATATTCTGCCATTAATATCAAGACAAATAGGACTTGCATAAATGCGAGTATAATAATCCAGTCAAGCTGGTTATTTGCATCTCATGAATGAATGGATCGATTTTTTGTGAGCAACATACCAATGAACATCAAACTATCTAAAATCTCGCAACACGGTTTTCAGGTGAGAAATTTTAATTGTCAATTTTAATGATGAGATCCGGGAAACATGTACTCGAACGAGCGGGTGCTAGCAATGCCTATTCTTCACGCTGTACTGCGCGCAACTTTCAAACTAAAGACGATGCGTTGCGAAGGTTTATTCTCATATTCTGTTGCCAAGAATGAATGATTTGGTTCGCTACTCGACCACGTCTATATTGAACATGATTAGGCTTCCAACGATAGGACAGGAATAAGTTTCTCAATTCTACATCTTAAGATCACTCAGTTTTCAATGGCAAATATAGAATCCAAAATATTAACAGCTCATCTTTTGTTTACATGACCGTCAACTGCGCTTAAAATTTCATTATCAGTAAATTGAAGCTGTTTAGACGAAGCAATTCGATGAGAGGAAGACCGGATTTATTTACTCAGTGTTCAGAGCTCATTCAGTGTATTCGATATACTTCAGCATCATTTTCATCGCAAAGTCAATATCGTTGTCTTTTCTTTCAATCATTTTCTTGAATTTGTCTCATAAAGGCTTCAATTTCCTGAAAACCGCGGTGTCTACTAATTGAAGAAATCCTTCATTGATTCTATGAGTCAACCCTGCAAAGGAATGTTTGAAATTTGAGGCAAAGTAAAGTTCTGGGATTAAGAAATTTCGAACGACTTCATTCGTTATGAAACTTCATAGCCAAGAAATATACATTTACTGATCATAGAATACGATAGTAGAACTTTCCATCACAGTTTATCTAAAATCGCCTTATTTTAATTCTTTGATACGAGTTGGATTAATGACCGAAGGGTCATGAATTTCGGAAAACTATTGATTCAGATAATTTCAATCTAGTTCGTCAAGCATGATTATGATAGTTGAATTATTTCCTCCATTGAGTTCACACTCAATGTTAATTAAGTCTACAAGATTTTATGATAATGCAAATTTATACTTGGAAGCACGAATAGAGTTCTCTAACTTGGATAATATTGATAACTAATTTGCTGCATAATGCATGACTGAATCCGTCTACATGTAAACTAACAGACATACAGCTTAGAAAAGTAGTTAAGTCATCGCGCATGTTACTAATCGAGTCATTCCAGCTAGTAACTTTTATTTTGCTTAATTACTACTGCAATTAGATCTGAAAACTTTCACTACATTTTTAGTCTTTTTACTCGGTATAGCAAGCAATAATCTGATATTATTCATATAGTAAAGTAATGCTGTATATCATATATAACTGCTTCATATAATAATGAAATGTAATATGAATAATGCAGTAATTAATGGAAACACGCAATATTATAATTGCACATGATTTAGTGCAACATCATTTAAATATCACCAAAAATTCGTATTTTCTTTTCAACATTTCCATGACGCTCAGGTTAAAACGAAAATAATACTGCAACAAAACACGAAGCTTTTTATGAAAATTGCATCAGAAAGATTTAAATGACCAAGTAGCCAAGTAACAATTAAGATTGCTAAAACTTTGACTTTTGACAAGCATTTGAAAAATGCTCGCAGTATTACAAGAGATAATGTTTGATAGACGTTGGATAGGACGTTAGATTCACCGCTTTCGCTTTCCCCGAATAAAGGACATACGAACGAATAAGAACCAATCTTTTAAAGAATCGTGTTGATAGTGGACCTAGGTGCTACTATGCTATTGATGAGTTGATAAGTGTTTGATGAGTGCACACACATGTAGGCTGAAATTCTTGCATTTCTATATTTCATGCAAATCTACGTATACATGCATATTTGCTAGAACATACTTCCATTGTATATTCTAATCTTGCAGGTATTAGTGATGCCGTTCGGTACAGCGTTCTTGGGGCAACCTGCTTCCTTTTTCTTTTGTTTCTCATGTCAACGATCGTAATACTAAAAAGTCGTGCCAGTGAACGAACTTGCTCGTGCACAAACACTTCGCCGCAACAAAGTAGCAATCCTCCACGTTCCCGAGATATAGGTGCCAAAGGATACAGACACAATGGATCGATTAATCGCGACGTCATGGAGATGACAAGCTTGAGCACCACTCGCCTTCCAATCAGCAGCGGGCTGGCATCTTCGCGTCATCGATATTCCTACGAAGTGATCGTTAATCAAGAAGCTTTGCGTGCGTCTGAAGAGCCCGCCATGTGACTTTGTTAAGTAGCTTGTGATACTCCATACTGCTGTTGAGAATTCGAACTGCAAAGGTTTGATTGAAGGATTCTGGAAGAAAATATGAAAGGGAATGTAATGTGACTTCTGCTCGTAAGTAATCGAGTGACAAACCAATTTGGGAGATAAATTGTATACTATGCGATGTGTCAAGGCGATGTTCTTTTATTTTTTCATCCTATTTACGTTTTTGTTAAATTATCTCTTGCGATGGCTTCTTTGAAGAATTACGTCTGTTAGGTTTTTATGAACGATGTAACTTACAAATAAATATTTTCGCTATTTGATACATTATTGACAATGAGTAAACTGTTTGTTTATATGTGCCAGATTTTGCATTACGTGAATGCTTCACATTTCCAACTGAATAAGTTGTAAACATTTTTGCTCGAATATTGAAATGATAAGAAATCTCTAGCATGACAAGTATTTGTTTTAGATGAATTGCACCTGACTTATTTGTTTTTAATCTGTATTATGATGACAATAAGCTTGTATAGATTTAATCGCTGACTTCTAGACATTTTTTAATTGAGTGAAAAGGAAATCTGAAGTTAGTTCTTCATCTGAAGAAATTGGATAGAATAAAAATTATTGTCTAATTCTCTGCCTTCTCGTGTTGATGTGAATACGGGCAACATTGTCTTTCAATGCGATGGAATTTTATTTCAGCTGCATTATGACATAAATCAGGATGAAGATGGGATTAAGTTCTGAATTGCACAAATATAATTTCTCACACAATCTTGAAAACTCTCGACAAAATTAGATTCAATCTAGTACTGCAAGTGTTAAGGAGGTTGAAAGATTTTGTTTGATATTTCAGAATGATGCATCTTTTCTGTGACCATTCATCAGTCATAAGTTGATGTAATCTTCAGGAGAAAGGATATAAGATGCAGCAAAAATCAAAAGATGAAGATAAAATTGGTTTTAGATATACCGGAATGTGTGCGATGTGCGTGTAACAACAGTCTAGTCCATTCCACCAAGTACCAAGCTGACTGCAGCCTTTCAACACCTGAGGAGCTTTGCATAGGAGCAGGCATGTATGGAGGTCATGTCCAGCCGACAACGAACATAATTGCACTTATGAGAGGGTCCCCATTGGTAAATTCCTCAATTCCTGTTCATCTGCACTTGTGTCATACTGACTTTGTGACTTTCAAAGTTCAACTGATCAGTCTGTCAGAAATCCTACAAGTGCAAAATGTCTGAAGGTCAGATTGCCAGCTGAAAGAGAATAGCCCTAGCCATAAGCACCAGCTCGATAGAGATCAGAAAGAAACAGTAAAACATGAAGCTGAATGCCTGGCGGACAGGACATACAGAATAGAATCCATCTCAGAGAGGCATGATTTCGATTTAGGAGGCATTCCATTATTTTAAAATTAATGCGCTTTCCAACTTTTCCAACTGAGCAATTATGAATCACTGTCTTAAAAATGTAATTTCTAAGTAAATACCATCAAACAATTTTAATCATTTTATATTCACGTGAATAATTCAACTTGAGATATTAAACAGTTTTAGTCAATGTGTGCCTAGCGCATGGAAAACATTGAAACAATCACAAATATCTCAAAGACGATAATTTGCGTCAGATAATTTGACGTGATTCTGCATGACAAGGAATATATCATGCAGATAATGTCACTGCTCCTCATATCCTATTTCTTCATGAGAAATAGTGATAGATATTTTGGAAAAAAGAATTGCTGATATCTGCTGTTAACAAAATGAGAACTGCAGGAGCTGACCGAATAGAAGCATAACTAATGGAATCTGTGCAAGCCTCTCTTAGATTTATGATGATGAGGAAGACAAATTAGATCAACATTGTAAGGTGAAGTTTATATCAGAATTTTCAGGAAGTCCAGCATGCGCAGTGACTTGTAACATGGTGTCTTATTTCTGATAAGAACTTCACTTTTAAGAAATCCTGAACATCTCAACGTCAAAAACCACAGAAATAAATATTTTGATTATCTGCTTCGGTTTGCTAGAAGTGTGATTAATACGAAATTGACGGCACGTCGAGGAACCTATTAAGTGGCCGAAAAGGAATTCCTAATACCTTACAGATATAGGAAAAAAGTCATGCGTCGCTTGCGGATTAATGTGAGTTCCAGCAAAGTTCCTCGATTGCAAAATTTCTTCAGATTCGAAGAATTCAGATCATTGCGCACAAGTTTTCTCCATAATGTTGGCCCTTCCGATCATTATTAAAAAAAGTAGCAGGCGTACGAAAATTAGTTCACTTGATGATTTCACCCCGGTATTCCTCAGTGCATAGTGCATACCCTGAATCGAATGTTAGCCAAGACGAAGTGTGTTTTGGTGTGTGAGAAGTGATAGCACAGCACGCACGCATCTCTCACTGGCTCTGGTGTCCTTTGCTGACAGCTTATTGTTTGCCATTTCCAATAGCAAGGGATACACGAATTATCCATTCGAGAAGGAGCAAGTTGTCTAATTCTGTGATGCGCCATTTTAATATTAAGGTTACATACATCCCCTCCTTTCTCGGAAACCGAAGCGCGCAGATTAATCCAATCCTGTGTCAAAAAATTAGTAATCTGAATTCTTTTTGCTTAAATTTCACAGGAAGATATGCTCAATTCCTATTCCCACTGTTAATGTCACATACTTTCAGTCTCATCAGTTTATTGGTGGGAGGAATACAAATGAAGCATCCGCACTTTTTATATAGGTAACTCTTCATTCTTCATTCTGCACACTTCATTCGGGTAGCACGACACTTTTCTTTATTATAATTTTATACAAGTTTGTAAATCATTCCCTCATCGGACTTGCATTTTTTGATAACCTGCAGCTGTGTGCAAGTCGACATTTATGTTCGATATAATTGAAGGATGAATGCATCACATAGCGTCGGGCATCGACGAATCAGTAGCATTCCATTGAATTATAGCAAATATTTGCAAACTTTAAAGCAAAATCTAAATCAAATTCTATGATGGTTCATTTACATCTGTGAAAACCGTAGGATACCAATTCTGCAACACTTTACTGATGTCAAATTTTATTCCATAATAATTAGCCCATTAAACCATTTCTACTTTATCATTACCATGCACTTTGTGCGACCATATCAGCTTTCAGAGACATCTATTCATTAGCAACATTCTTAGTATGAATGTCTTTCATTCATGACCACTACCAAATTTCCTCCTTTTAATTATGAAAACCAGGAACTCCAGAACATACATGCGTACAGAACGCATGGTTTGTTTATGGTGCTTATTGAAGACGAATCATATTTCGATGATGGGTCTGCTGAGAATAATAACCCTCGTTATGCTCACAATTCATAAAGGAGAAAAAATTTTAAGCAATATCGGTGTGCTTAGGAATCTACAGACAGTTAACACCAGAGATGGAAAAAGGTCACCAGTGCGGAGTGATAGTGATCTCAGGCCGCTTCTTTCAATATTGTGCATGCAGTTGTTATTTTCGAATAAAATGTTATCATCATAAATCTGCACAACATAAGGCTGAGCTAGCTTTTAATAACTGTTGTAGCGAATAGAGCATCCTTTAACCTGAATCCTCTGCGACTCCGGAATTTGTAAGTAGAAGTTGTGAATGTTGCAACAGCCAATCAGTCATAGTAAATGCCAATCATCATCGATTTCATAAAGACAAGCGCACATCGAACGCAATGACCAAGGAAATTCGATAGCCGTGAGTTTTTTGGTCCGCAGGATGCATTGCGCGGTATTGCATGTATTGCACAACTTAGATTTGAATTTCACCTCACATAAGCTGACTTTGATTTACGAAATAGTACAGCCTATAGTGTTGATAAGTTCATAAAGAAGACTATTTTACGCAGCTTCAGATATTGCATATCCAGGCACTAATGCCAGAATTCGTATGGTTGAAACTTTTATATGTATGCTGTGTACGACATTTAAATTATATATAGTCTGACGGTACAGAACACTGCTTAATCGGCTTATTAAATGTGATTCGTAGGTTGCATCATGTATTCTTATACTTTTCAAAATGACATCGGCAGGGAACATTTAAATGAATTATTCGTAGTCAGAATCCTATCACCGAATCGCGATAAATTGTTGATTTAAAACCAACTAAAACCCTGAATTGAATACCCTGAAGGCGGCCAGAAACAGGACATCAGAGCCCTGCATTATATTGACGTGATGGCGCAAGCTGGTCTGACTATTCCATTAATTCGACCTGAGGCCGGCATAAAACCGGTCTTATGTTGGACCCTTGCTAGCCTGGCAGTTACTTGAGCCGGTCGCCGTTTCGTACCTGGTTAAAGGCCCGGCCATCGGTCCAGATCGACCTGAATTTCTCGTCAGATTTTATCTCTGGTTTAAGCTATTTTACAGTTCTGTAGCGCATCAATGTCAGTAAATGGGGAACTGATTCTGCCTAACTGCCAAATCCAGAGTAGTGTGGGGGATTACGCGAACTTTGCAGCACACGATGTACAACTCATCGTACGCTTTCTAGTTGCTGTATTCATTTCCCCTTGCACAACTTCATGCTACAGTTAGCAATTTAGAAATTTAAAAATTTTCAACACTTGTTTAAAGCATAAGTAAAGTAAACTTAATTATTTTTTTTAATTTTGTAGTTCGATTGAATTTCAGACATACCTCTCCATAATGATTGCTAATTGATAATGAATTTCTTTCAAAGGAAATTGTTTTGATATATCTGCAAAACCGTGTTATACAAGTGAGAATATTCAAATGGTGATATAAGGAAGAAAGACAAGACAATTTGAAGGTATCCAAAATTTTAAACTGACAAGAATAGAAAATAGGAAAAGTGCAACTGAACTGTGTTGCTTCTAATATAATAAATATCAGTAGAATTTACATGAAGTTCATATTTACATATTTTCAAGATTGTATTCGATGTATAGTTGATCAGCATAGTTTTATGGACTCAAATGTGCATGATACTGTGTACCTATAGAATTTCAAAGTGTTTCAAGGATAGCTGTAGTTTAAAATGAAGTCCACGGGAAAATCTATGCAAAATTGCGAATTCAGACCATTGAAAGGTACTTTTCAAAGCAGATAATAGACATGAATTCATAGTGGCCTACCCTTGCCATTATAATTTTGAAAATACACTAGAGCAAAAAGTCACGCAAGTCTGTCAAGAGTTTATTTTTTTAAATTTCAACAGAAAAATTTCGTCAGTGCGTGAGGTAGGACGCCCTCCATGTGAAAATGGTTGAGTAAGGAGAAATTAAAAAGATTTGATACTGCTAGAATTTATTTAGCCGAAAAAGTACATCTTTGTCCTAGCTCACCAATTCAATTTTGAGCCTCTAATTTTGACAATGCGAATGCTAGATAACAATTGCTTGATTTTAATTGTGAGTTCCTTTCTTAGTCAACACGTGCTACAATATAATTACTTCTCTTCGGTGAAAATAATTTCAATAAAATATACCGCTGTTGATTGTGAGCAATCTTGATTCAACAAATTGATGTTAAGTTTGGTCTTTGAAAGTCATCACTCACCTGATCGTAAATCTAGGTTTTACCACTTGTCTCTGTCAGAGTTTGCTGACCATCATTTCATTTGAGTTGCTGTGAACAGCAATTTCATAAGGATTAAATTGATGCTGTCTCAAGATGCACTGCAAGATGAAATGCTTTTGCTGTCTGGTTAACTTAAACTGTTGTGAAAAACTTCAGTAATTGAAGCAGTTTTTGAAATCTTTTCTTTATATTGAATAGCGTAGCCAATGCTGAATCATTTGCCTGACTTAAATCTCACGTGTCTAGTATTGATCCTCTCATAACTCCTGGGAAAGGAAATACAAATGTACCTAATTTCAGGAAGTTTGACTTTATGAGCTCCCACAGGGACTATTTCCTGATGTGAATTCGCATGTGAACTTAAAATATAAGTCGAACACTTACTAATTTAGAATCACAAAATTGATCTACTCGCATATATGAACTTTCCTTTAAAACAAACAGGAAATAATCACTTGAGTTATTTGTTTGCTCAATACACGAATAAGTATTGATAACATAGTTGTATATTACATAGACATGGATGAATACAGCAATATATTCATTCATTCATACCACAAGTATATAGAAAGATGCAATTTCACTATGATATGAAAGCTTTCATATTCAGCCTGCCGAACAAATGTCGAGTATTTGGAGGGAAAATCATTTCATCAAGTTACATTCCTGGTGATTGCCAAGCCAAAGAAATGTGGATATACATGCATAATATTGAACATACAAAGTACATCAATTAATAACAATCATCGTAAGTCATAATCACATTTAATTTGAAATGTCATTAATGAACTGTCGTTCAGAGAGATTATCCTAGCTAAATCATGCAAAATTTAAACTTGCACGGTCAAAAAAGGATTGAATTTTCCTCGTACCTGTCGTATTAAAACTAAGTCCCAACGTGATTGCCCATCGATGGTGATGGTACTAGAAGATCAAAGCAGAGGGAAGAGATACCGAAGGAAAGAGATATAGTCAATGTTCTGCAATGAAGGATTCGATTCTAGCGCAGGTGCCTCTCACTGCGCCAGCGTAAGCACTTACTAATTTGCAGATACCTTCTTGATTTTAATGCTGACCTCGGAAAATCGCGATCGTGAGAGCAGACATCGACAAACACACAGGTAAAAGTAAAACACGCTTGCAAGCTAGCGCAAGCCGTACACTTGACTCAGAAAGGTCCTGTGGTTGCAAATTGGAATATAATTTCTGAAGCAATAGTATCATACGAAAAGAGTGCATACTAGAGAAGTAGCTAGGCCGAGCAGAGTCGAGCTTCCATCTGCTCGGCTTGAAACAATTTGCCCAAGGCTCGAGTCGTCTTCATTACTTTGAGTCGATTGGAGCCTCAGGTTGGCTTAAATTAGTGTCATTGGAAGTCGCCTGAATTTATCACAACGGTCAATCTTAAGTCTGAATATGTCAACACCGTCAAAGCCTCCCGTGATGGAGTTGTACGCTAATGCTTCACATTTTCATTCACATTTTTTCATTCCCATCTTGCGCGATAGATAATCATGGGAAATTGTGGTTCAAGTGTAGGTCTAGAACCTTATATTAGTATCAGTTAATAGATGCAGCACATTAGAAACATCCAAACCATTTTCCTTTGGCTGAATTCAGTACCACAAGTTTTGATGTTCATGATAATGTCGATAGAAAGTGTTGTAGCAGTGTGTTAGATAGACTCTTCATTACTTTTGAAGGACTACCATCCTTGCGACCTTTCTCAACCTGTGCTACGACAAGCATCTTTCATAATTTGATAGTAGCCTATCATTGTTGGAGAAAACGGCAAGTATAAAGTATAGCTTAAGAAATTTGGTAGGATAAGCCTACTAGGCGCAAGCAAGTAACGCAGTAGTCGTACTGGCTGGCACAGCTATCATTGCATCCATACTGCCTGGACAATTCAGAAGATCGCAGTGTAAGCGCTGTTAACTTTAATCAAGACTGCAGCTGCAACTACAGATTGTTTCATAAAAAATGGATCACTCTTAAACATCGCCTTAACTTCAACTTTGTCTAACTCCGCCAAACTTGAACGAATTTCTCTGAAATTTGGAAGATATGTCAGTTGTGCTTACTAATATCATTGTTGGAAATTTCAAGCATGAATATTGAGTTGTTTTCTTGTTATAGATAAAAAAGTAGTAGATAATTTGATCTTCATTTAGCATTGTTACACAAAATCATACCTCACTCTTATAAAATTACATTTGTTTCCTTTGTTATGTAATATGTTGTTCTACAAGCCAAAAGCTATCAAGCAAAACAAAAATAAAGAAAATCGGTCAATCAGAGCCAGTATAGCATCATTATTCATCAACAATAATGTAACTGCTACATGTGATTAACTGGACTTCATGTTCCATAGCTTCCTGACTTCGTTGCGGTGGTGTTGGCAGCACTCCTGATTGCTTTGAGCTAGAAATCTATCTCTTACCGGTTGAAAACAATACAAAGCACAAATGAACAATAACGAATCGCATTCACAAAAGGCAAAGTGTCAGCCTTGCTAGAACTAGGTTTTTCTTTGCGAGCTACAAGCAAGCGACTAAATGTCCCTTACACAAATGTGCATCGATGGCATAATGATGATTTTCGACTCTGTCGTAAAGAGGGCTCTAGCCGTCCACGCAAAACATCCAAACGTAGAGACCGCCTAATGTTGAGATTTGTTAAAGTTGATCCAAGTCTCTCGTTAACTCGAGATGGCTGCACTAGTCTCGTCTATTTCTAAGTCCACTATTCGTAGAAGACTTATTGAGTCGAATTTCAAGAGCTGTAAGAGGCCCTCTCAGATCGAATTATCAGATCAGCATACAAAAAGACGTCTCAGATGGGGCAATGAGTCATTGTCACTGGCGAAATCAATGGGATCGGGTTGTCTGGTCTGATGAGGCATCAGTCCGTCTGAAGGATAGTGATGGTCGATTGAGATTATGGATAAAATCTGATCAGGAAATTCCGAGACATTTACATCGTCCCCGGGTACAAGGTGGTGCGACTCTACTGATTTGGGCTGGCATTTGGACCAATGGCCGCTCTGAACTTCACATACAGCAAGGACATGAAAACATGAAAAATGCTTTCTGTATCATACTTATGTTTTATTTAGTCAAATTTTAGGATGATCCACTTTTTATGAAACGGACTGTCCTCAGTAATGTATATTTTAATGTATATATTTAAGCAGACAACATGATGTTTTCAGGAAGCTAATACAAGTTATTTATATATTTTAATGTTTCGGTGGTAATATTTCATCTTCTTATCATATATTCTGGGAATCCGGTATTGTGATATCTGTTGCACAACATCGGATATTTAGATGATGTGACAAGCAAAGTGCAGGATCAGACCAAAAGGTCTACAAATGAATGTGATCATCTAATCCCTTCATTTATGCAGAACTACCATGTACAGCTATCATAATAAACAAATGCACAAAATGTACAAAATGTCAATTACACGTTGTATTTACAAGCATTGCAAGAATCAAGTTGAAAACACGGATAAATTCAAACGTGCTTTCACGCCTTGCATATTATTGAAGTCGCTCCATTGACTATAAAGTCATAACAAGATTGTCATGGCAAGAGTCGAAACATGTCAGCTATGTCGACGCAGCATGAAATCACTGACTCCAATATAATTAATAAATGAAATTATTTAAAAGCAAAAGAGAGGTGTGATGAAATATTCGAGATCACTTGTGTTCTACAGCAAAACATGTGGCGAGTTGAGTGGACATCATTTTAGAACACCAATAATCGTATAAATTTGCACAGGACATTTCTCAGTGCGACAGACAATTTATTTGTGATTTTAGATCAATGATGTTTCACAATTAAAATCAATTGTTAATGTAGGTCTATAGATTAACTGTAGGTTTTATTCTGATTTACATGCTTGTTTAGTGCTAGTGAATCAACTTCATAGGTTTGTCTTCAGTGTACTTATTTGCAATGCTATAAAATGCATAGTTACCATGGCGTAGAGGCAAATCAATGTATGCATCTCTAATTCAAGTCAGCTTGGTCAATTAGATATCGACTGACATGTAAATATCCGCCTACTTTCTTAATACAGTATTTATGAGACCACATAGGCATAAATGTAGACAATCTGTATGCTAAAGGCACCTGCTACTAATATCTTCATGTTTTACACAGAACCAAACAACTTTCCAAGAACATCAGCATCCAATATAGTTTCATTTTCGGATTCACGAGAATTCACTGAATTTTCGAACCCTAATCCAGAATAGACGAATCCTTGAATTTTGGATTTGCGCCCAATCAGTAACTACGTTACTGTAACGTCGTTCCATAAATGTATGTCAAAGAAAATGTACATTACATTTAGGAAAAAGATCAAATTGTAATTATGACATCCGCGTAATTCTTTGAAAGTCAGAGATCTTTAGGGACTCAGATGCGGACACGAAAGGCGCTACAAACATGTCAACAAAATTGTCGGGTTTGTGAAATCGTGTTGTGTGTCGCTGTTGACAAATGTAAACTAGGCCTGTTGATAATTCCTGATATTGGATGAAATGGCAGCTATTCAGGTCTGTTCCCATTTTTTCAACTGAGGATGCAACTCAATATATAATTATTCTATTTATTTTGTGAAGTTGCTGAAATGCCCGGTAAATTTCTAAAGAAATTATCGGAATATAAAATACACTTATTATGCAATTACCGCAAATTGTGCATCATCAAATTCATCTTAGTCGAACATCATCAGCAATGAATTTCTGTAACCTTATCATCTCATAACTCATCAGTATTAAAGCACTTACCGGTATAAAAACACAATTGAAGAAATAACGGAAATTTTGTTGAGCAGTGTTCGTAACTATCAGAGCAGAATGTCAGTCGAATCTCTTCATATTTCTCGACCCATAAATTTAATGAATGGCTGTAAAGACATGAAACTATTGTTGCTTGTGAATATAAGTCAATAAGATGTAATGCATTTCATTTTGTCGTTTTCCGATAAGTATGCTGGACTTCCATGGAGTTTTTGCTATCTTCATATCTTTACATAGCTATACATACAAGTGCTTAATTATATATTTGAAAGTTGTAATTAAAGGAATCATTTGCAATGTGCATCGATGTACTTTGTTTGGGCGATTACGCGTTGTAAAACACCAAAACTGTTTGAAATTCATTTGTAATTTACGTCGGATTACTTTTATTGACATGCATTTAATGTTATTAATTAATTAATAATAATTAATTATTATTAATTAATGTTATTTTCATCGCAAAAACATCAGATAAAAATGTGAAACGACTGTCACTAGCAGAGACACATCATGTCATTTGAAACTTAATTCCGAAGATAATAAGGGGGACAACCTCCACCAGACTTTACTTGTGCCATACAAATTGACAAATTGTAGAAAAAGAGGAACTTGTATGCATATTGAAAGCTTTGCCTAAAGTTGCAATGATAATTTCTTTATTCAGATATATTAATTTGGATATTTTTTACATTACCTTAAGCATCAACTCAATTCAATCATTTCAAACATTAACTCTTCCGACAATGCTGCTTACTAAAACAGACTCATTTGAATATCAATTTCCTCTTAATGGATTCTAAAATGACATTAATGGATACAGATATTATTAAGTCTTTGATATCGTGCATTCAATAAAAGAAATGATATCGTTCATAGAAATATGATAGAATGAATTATTTTCAAACTTTGTGTCATCAATAATCAATGATAAGAATTTGATTAATGAGAGGAAACAAAGGCTATTTAAAATAATGTGAATGTAGCTACCAGCCCAGTCGAATGATATGTTTTAATACGTTAATATTGATCTGCATATTTATTCTATCTATTCCTGGTGAAATGTCATTCACTTGCAGCTAGGATGGGAGCTAATGACACTTTCTTCCTGAATTCGCTCACAAAGGGCATCATAATAGCATGGATTTGTAGATCTTGAAACGCTGAATATAAAAATCAAATTCTTAAGTGTTACAACTAGTCGTTTTCGGTTATAGGTAAGGTTAAAGGATTCCCATTGGAATCCAATGGTAAAATTCAAGAAATATCTATGGATTGTGAAACACTTGGCAATTTTCGACATTTTCTTCTGCAGAAAAGAAGTTATTTATCAAAATGCCATAAAGTTTGAAACATGTTTGAGTTCAGAACATCAACTTCGATATGAAAGTTGAAGTGAGTCACATGATTCAGTTTTTGATGTTTGAGAGACTCTACAAAATGAGCAAATTTCATGCTTTGACTCTATTTTGGCGGTTTTACTCATTTTGTAGAGTCTCTCAGACATCATAGATCCTACATTGTTACCCGAAAAATAATGTTAATAATACTCTGCGTAATTGGAATGGACTGGGGCAGCAATGTAGGAAGAGCGGGCTGCAATGCTATGATAACACATGTAGCCATTCTGGTTTGACTCATTTAGAACTATGCAATTTTGAGGAAACCTTGAAATCATACCTGAATTTTGATGTCGATTGCAATAATGGAAATATATTACTAAGATTTAGGACAAACAATTGCAAGTTAGATTGTGCAGCAGGCAATTGTGGAATTTATTGATTGCGATATGAAGAACGTTTGTGTGAACTTTGCAATGATTCAAAGGTGGAGACTCTATATCACTTCATGATAGAATGTCCATTGTATCAAAATATACGGCAGTAAATTGCACCATTATTGTGTTATTGTGACAAAGTTGTTGAATTTCATAAATTAATGAGCACCTTGACTCCAAGGCATTTTAAATCCATCGCAAAATTTCTTAAAAAGCCAGCGAGTTGCGCATGGTCATGAAAGAAAGGATCAACCACTGAGAATCCGATATCTAAATAAATGCTTAATTATCAACTCCTCTCCTTCCTGATATGTTTAATTTTTTCAACAGCACTGACGGCGCCGCGCTGTATTTCAATATAATTATTCTATCAATAACATTGCTACATTGTCTGTCTTCCAATATTTTTTTGGAAATAAACAACTTTTGACTTCTACGCTAACTGAGACTTCAAAGATATCTTTTACATGCATAGATGCAGATATCATCATTACGAGATGCATTGTCGCCTTCTTTTTTCCACATTGTGCCATAGCCAAGGAGGGCTAGATATCTGTAATTGTACGAGGCGGAATGACGCTTTCTGTGGGAGAGCTTCGAAGGCCTGTTACAGAGATAGGA